>CM050932.1:11413863-12013863 GCA_027742785.1 Vigna reflexopilosa
TTTGGATTTTGAGATCTTTCTGTTATCTTTTTGGCTTATATATAGCCCTAGTACGAATCCAAATGTAATTCTTTTGGCAGAGAACAAAGTCCACAGCAGTTTTATACCTTTGGAGGAGATTTCTTGGATGCTTAGGCTCCACCTTATCAATTCTAGGGTTTGCTTTTCCATTCTTCCATTTAGTTCATCTAGTTTCACCATAATTATGGTGAACTAAACCCTTAGTTGTTGGGGAACAATGTAATCTTTTGAAACTCTCATATATTGAAATTCTTGTTTACTTTATATGCTTGCATATGCTTGATTTATCAATTGTTGGGTTCTTTACCTTTGATTAATGCTTCTACCGTTTAACTCATTTGGTAGATGTTGTTTGTCTTTATTGATACGGGGACGTACAGTAATGTCATGAACTGGGGAGAATTCCTTGATTATGTTAATACCGCCTAGGGATAGGGGTAGGATGATCAATTGTATTTTGCTTCCGCTTATTATGCATTATTAGTTACTAGGGGAGGCTAGGGATAGCAAGCCGGTAATTAGTAATAGGGTCTTTTCACCAAGAGATTGGGTTAAGGGTAGACCAAGAAAGTTTGCATGGCAATATGATAAATAAGCAAAGTAAATAAGAAGAGTAGATATATGATGGTGGATAAGATGAAATTGTAAACCCCAACAACCTCATTCATTCATAGTTTCTCTTAGTCAATTGAATTCTTGCATTTGCATGTTTATTTCTGTTTTGCATTCAAACCATTTAAATTATTTTCTTTTACTCAAGTTTTAAACAATTAGTTTACACGAAAGATAAGGCCTTAAGAGTCCTCTGGGAAGAACGACATTGGGATTACCGATTATTATTACTTGATACGATCTGGTACATTTGTCAAGGGTTTAAGAACAACACAATTTCTATATCAATCTAGTTTTTGATGATGACAACACATTGCTTAATAACATGCATATGTTGTTTGCTGTTATTACCTGTTCTTATGCAAATTGATTGTTATATCTGTGAACATGCTTATGTACTGTGTTACATGTTCCTATGTTGATTAATTGATATATATGTGGAACGTGTATATATGCTTTATGTGATATGTGCAATGCATCATTACATATGTTTTTCTGCACAAGTTTTAAAGCTGAAAACCACAAGCACTTTCATGAACTTATAACTGTGTGACAAAGTTCTAGTGTAGTCGACTACATTATTAATGGATTCGACTATGCTAAAATCTTTGTACATATTTTGAGAATCAGTGCTCTGTGAATTTTTGAGAAGAAAAGAATTTTAAAATGTTTTACATGATTGAAGTCGACTATGTGCACCACACATTCGACTGTATTAGTTATCTGATTTGAAATTCTATTATGCTCTTCCACTCTAATTACTATATTTTTAAAATTTAGTTGAGCATTGATGTCTTGGTTAAATCTATTAAATGTGTTTTGTTTTTGGTTGACTGTATGCTACCAGGTTGACTATTTGTTATAACTGTCATAATCCAGTCGATTGAATTAGTAGCATAATCGACTGAGAATCTATCTGATTAACAGAAATCTATAAATTGGCTGAACAAGAAGATGTTCAGAGACTTTTGATGAACTGAAAATTTCACTTCTGTTTCAGATTAAATTCTCTATTCTAAGAACTCCAAGAATTCTCCAAGAAGACGGTGGTGATCTTTCTTGAAAGAGATTCAAAGGGAGGTTCTTCTGTGCACACAAAGATTGATCAGTATCTGCACAAGAAGGTGTTTCTGAGTTGATCACGTTCAGGCTTGGCATCCTTGAAGACTGCTGCATTGTTTATCTGGCTTGGCATCCGTAAAGACTGCTAGTTTTTGAACCCGTTGGTTACAAGGGATTGTTCACTTGGAGGATTGTTCAAAGTGGTGTTGCAGATTGCAGAAGAGGGGATTTTTGCTGCAAGTCTGGTTGTATTGTTTTGCAGCTATATTTTGGTTTTGGGTTAGAGAGGAGATTTATATTTTTGACGTGGAGGTCTTCTATAAATTCCTTGTTGTAAAAACCGCAACCATTATAGTGCATTTGCTTCCTGGGTTAGAAGGACATTGGATGTAGGCATTGTTGGCCGAACCAGTATAAAAATCAGTGTTTGATTTTCTCTATCCCTACACTTTTACTTTGCAGTCGACTTTACTTTTCACGTAGTTAACTACGTTTTTCCACTGCATATGATTTTTCATTACTTGCATTTCAAGAAAGTGTAAAAAGTTTAATACTTTGATTGCAAGACTGCGAAAATATTTTGTTTTAGACAAAACACCAAGTCACCCCCCTTCTTGGTGTAAAAACGAAGCCAACCTGTTTTCCAACGCCTTTTACGTGCCACCTGCTATACCATCCCAAAAATCATTAGAATTCCCCATTCTTGGCTTCAATCCAAAATCTAGTGTAGAGCAAGTTTTGTGCTAATTGTTTGTTTGCTGGTTTGTTTGGCCTGCTGTGACGTTGTGGTAAAGTTTCAAACGTCCAGGTAGCTTGCTCCAAAGGGGTAGCATATTAGGGAGTGGAAGACTTGTTAAATTGGATACAAGTGTGAACTCCAAGAGCATTTTTCCTTGCTAGTCCAACATCAAGTCAGCAGTAAAAATACACCATTTTTGGCATTCCACCAAGCTAAAACAGCAGCCACACTTGGTTATTCATTTGCAAACATTTCTACTTGTAAATTTGGCTTTATATCATGGAACATTTGTGTTACATTTTTCTTTTAATTTTTTTTTAAAAAGCTTAAATGGCTTGGGAAAATACTTTTCTAGCAATTCCAAGTCCACCATTAAACATTGTAATAGTCTAGTCTCCACATCTTAGTGTGAAAGTGTGTCAAGTGGCTCCAAGTGTCACTTGCACTTTCACTTAGGGTTGTGTCTCATCCTTCCTTTTCACTTGCATTCTTCTTTAAGTTTTGCTTGTTATTTATTTCTATTTTACGTCTTCATGATATCTAGGTGCGCGCTCATATAGATAAACCTTTGTTTGGTTTCTAGTGCATCTCATCCTTGCATTAAAAAAAAAGCTTTTGAAAGATTTCTACCTAGAAATTAGGGTAAAAACAACCAAAGACACTCTGGCTAAGGAAGGACAAGGTTCTTAAGCTTGTCCATTGTGACTCACCTCTCCTTCTTGGGAGCTATTTGGTTCATTTTACCTCTAGAGTTTGTCTAGAAATCCTTCACCAAAATCTAAAGAGTTTGATGTCTTGTTATGATTCCTATAGGTCTTCTTCTTCATATAGGTCCTCTAGGTCTTCCAATTTTGATAAGCCACTTAGTTACAAAGACATTAAAAGAGAACATGACAAAGCTAGAAGGAAGACTTGTTCATTTCATGAATTTGAGAGGATTAAGGATGATTTATATCATCAAAGTAGGGAAAATATTCCATACTTTGGTGAGGATATTGGTGCATTAACATACCTAGCTTGGGAAAGGGAAATTAATGACATGCATCCATTTATTGCTAGAAAAAGTAAACCTAAATCCTATTTCCATTCTAGCAATAGTGAATCTTATGTTCTTAGTCTCTACACATCTAGATTTGAAGTGCATGCAAGAGAGTGATGGGATGAAAGACAGTATCATGTTAGGATAGGTAGAAAGTCCCACATTTGTGATTGGTATGAATTAAAATCTTGCATGAGAAAAGAGTTTGTGCCTTCAACTATTTAGAGAAACCTACAATTATTGAGAGATTACATTGAAGAGGGAAAAACATTTATTGAAAGTTTAAATGACAATGGTTTCCTTATTAGAGAACTAGAATTTGAGATTAACCTTAAGGAGATGAAAACTAAGAAAATAGAGTTGAAGGTTCAGAAACTACAAAGAGATGTTGAGAGACCAAAAGAGGAACAAAAACGAGAAGAAGAGAAGAGAGAGAAAGAAGAAAGAGAGAGAAGAGAAGAAGAGGGAAGAAAAAAAGAAGAGCGAAGAGAGAAAGAAGAAAAAGAAGAACAGAGACAAGAACAAGAGAGAAGAGAAGAGGAAAAGAAAAGAGAGGAAGAAAAGAAGAAAGAAGAGGAAAATAGAGAAAAAGAGAAATTGCTAATGGCAAATTCAACTCTTCCAAAAATCATGGAACCTAAAAGGGAAGGTTTCAAATTCTTTACTTCTTTTCCAATCAATATTGAGTATTCAAATATTAACTTCTCTTTTAAATCAATTGCCATTACATATTGTGTGCAACCCTTTTCAACATATGGAAATTTGACTCTTGAGTTAATGTCATCCTTGAGGAAACAAGCAACTCAAGATAAAAATAAAACAACTTAGGAATATGCAATTCTCCATTTTTCAAAGACTAATTTTTAGAAAATCTTTTTCAAAAATACAAGACTTTTCTTTTGTCTTCTTATCTTTGCTTACATCTTATTCATCATACTCATTTTTGCTATCTTTTGTAGATATATTTTTTATCCAGGAGGAACACAAAAACCAAAGTTGTGCTTCTTTCTTTCTTCCCGATTTGAGGACAAATCATTTTTAAAGAGGGAGGGAATGATGGCAACCCCTTTAGGGACTTCCCATCCAAAGAAGTATCAACTTAAACTAAGACTAAAGAAAGGGAAGTAGAATAAAGACTTCTAAAGCTCTTTCCTTATCTAAGTCTTAGATGGTTTCTCTTTAATGCATTTACCTTATTTTGTAGGTCACCAATAAGGATGGGAAACTATGCCATGTGTGCCAAGCAAAGGAAGCCAAGAAGGGTGCAATTGCCGAATGGAAAAGCTGCATGAAGAATTAGATTTGTCAAAACCCCACGCTCGCAGCCAAAACCCTAGGCGGCCTAGTGTTTCTGCATCAGTCGTTTCACATTGTGCACGTGTTAAATGTTTTGCTTGTGAAACATACAACCCATGCCAGCCAGCTGCATTAGCACATGTCATTTGTGAAATTGAGTAGCTTCCTTTGCATGATTCACAACTCATCTTCATCTATAAAAGAGAGCTTGATCCTTTGTAAAGAATAACTTGAATGTATAAGTGAAATGCTGCTGAAATTAAACAAGTCATTCCTTGCTTCAGGTTCAACTCTTATGCTAGTTTAACAATTCTCCCTTTAGCTCCCTTCCCCGTTGGAAGGCCATATGAGTTAGAAAAATCTCCACACACACATCCAAACACCATGAGCCATTTCCACAAACACCTTGCAAGCACCACTCAACTTCAACCAAATCTTCATTCCACTACCAATTCTGGATCAAGGAGCCTCTCAAGTCTTGAAGATTGAGGCTGCTTCCATCAAGAAATCTATAGAGCCTCTGAAGCCTTACAAAACCTACCTGTAGATGCCATTTTTCACCTACCCATACCCACATGAACATGTGAACACTACCCAAATCTTTCACGTATGCCACCTTATTGGTAAACAATAATGCACATGGTTTATGCCTCCTGAAAGAGCTGCAAAATCTACCAACTTTGACCTCAATGTTTACTATTCGTGATACTCCATCTTTTGAAGATGTTTTAAGTCAAGTGGTCACTTAACTTTTTGTATCCAAGGTGATGACTAATCTACACTCAACAACAGAAAAAAATACCAGGTGGTACTTAAAGTTTCCTATTATTAGTGAAGTATCATCTATGGAAACTAAGTTAAAGGAATTAATAAAAGATACCCTAAAATCCTCAATCAATCACCATCTCACCACCTAAACAAGTCTTCGTTCAATCCCCAGAAGAAACTGACTCCATTATTGAACCACCTGGACCAATGTCACCACCAACAACCCAACACTCACATGATTACAACCATCCCACAACTGTTAGCCATCATTTCCGCAAACACATCCCTTCCTCCTTAACCCACTGATCCAAACCCTCAAGACATTCTCACCCATGTTCATCAATTGATTATTGAGAACAATGCGCAATAAGAAGCAAAAATGGTTACAATGTTTCAAGCAAGCAGGGAAGAACAGCAAGCCAACTTCCAAACCCTCATGACCACTATCAACATTGTCCTTGCCCAAATCTTTCCTAAAATAGACCAACCATGATAGGATGTAAGGTAGGGGGTAATGATGAGGGTTGGAAAGTATAAGAGAGAAGAAGAAAGTATATGAGAGAAGAAGAAGGGAACTGAACGGTGGAAGGCGGTGAGGGAGAAGAAGAAGGGCACCAAACAGTGGAAGGCGAGGAGAGGTCGAGCCGAACTGTGGAAGGCGATGAGGGAGAAGAAGAAGGGCATCGAATGGTGGAAGGCGGGGAATGGTCGAGCCGAACGATGGAAGACGGTGAGGAATCGAGCCAAACGGTTGAAGGCGGTGAGGGCTCGAGCCGAACGGTGGAAAGCGGTGAAGAACTGGAGTCGGTTGAAGAGTTACTATCCTAACTATTGTAACAATTAGGAAGGGCGGGAAATATTTATAGTAAATAAAGATATATTCTAGGGAAATATTCAGTATAAGATATTTATAGTAAATAAAGATATATTTTTGGGAAATATTCAGTATAAGATATTTACATTAAATAAAGATATATTCTAGGAAAATATTTAGTATAAGATGGGCGGGAAATCATTAATATAAATAGAGCTAGTTTCTATTCCTAGGGGGAGGCTTTTATTATTGAGTTTGTTAACAGGCGGCTACAGTCCTGTGAGGGAGGTTATGCTCCCAACCATTCTTTGTAAAGAGAATTTTTTTGCTATCAATAATAGTAATTCACTAATTCACTATTCTTTTGGTTTACTATGAGCGTTGATAGTTGTTAAGACTCCGATAAGTGTACCGAATCGTAATCAAGTAATATAAATGGTAAGACCAAGTATCGTTTCCCTAGAGACTCATACGCCTAGACGTTCGTGTGATTTGTTGATTATAATAAGACTTGTAGAACGAAAATTAGGGTTTTTATAATGCAAAAGACGAAATTGAAATATGCATGCAAAAGTTTGATCAATTGACCAAAAAGATAACGTAGTTGGATGATGTATGAATAAATTATGTTGTTGGGGTTTATGATTTCATCCAATCCACTCTCATATATTTATGAATTCTACTTTTTCATTAATGTTAATACCACTTTCTAATTTACCCTAATCCCAATGTCTTGGTGAAAAGAACCTACTCCTAATTACTAGTTTACAATGTCTTGTCTCCCTAGTAATTGATCATGCATTACATTATTCGCACAGAAGCTTAAAGGCAATCAGTCCTCCTATCCCTATGTCTAGGTAATATTGCTCCCGAGAGAATTCCCTCATGTCTAGATCTATCTATATGTGTCCATAAAGATATAATCAAAGATTATGCTATTGAATAATGTCTTAAACAAAGCATGCAAAGATAATGGAGGAAAAACTGTAACAATTAATAAAAGAAAGCATATGAATAAAGCATCAATTCAATATATGAGAGTTTCAAAGGATTACATCAATTCCCCAACAACAATGGAGGTTTAGTTCACCATAGACATTGTGAAACTAGATGAAAATACTGAAAAGAATGAAAAGATAAACTCTAGATTTTATAGATTGGAGCTCTCGCATCCAAAATCCGCCTCCGAGGGGTGGAGAGAGTGTTTCTACGCCTCTTTCTGTCAAAAGATGACCTCTAAGGGTCGTGTAAATCTATTTATAAACTCTGAAAAATAGCAGAAAATTGGCACAGGGCCATAAGTGTGACGCTCAGCGGCGCCGCTCAGCAGTGAGCATGATACCCATGCTTCCTCTCAACGTTGGCGCTTAAGCGTTTGGTAGTGTCTGTCTAAAGAGACTAGCGCTTAGTGGTACCGCTCAGCGGTAGGAGCGGAACTTAATTTCCCCTCAACGGTAGCGCCCAGGCGTTGGCCAGAGAAGTCTTCTACAAAGCTGGCGCTGAGCGGTGGATTTGCGCTGAGTGGTGGCTGTGTTTCTTTATTTGTTCACTTTTCCACCTTCTCTTAAGTCCAACTCCTTCCTAATTCAGCTTCCTTCATTCAATTCATGTAAATTCTTGCCAAAACAAGGAAAAACAACCATAATATCCATAAAACCACCTTTGACTCTTTTATTTACTAACTTAAGTAAAATGCATGATTTCAAGTTAGTTCTTAAGTCATAAAGGGTGTGTTTTGTATCAAATTTAATATAAAAATAACGGTTTTTGAACCGTTATCACAACCCCAAACTTAGAACTTTGCTTGTCCTCAAGCAAACAAAATGCAACTCAGTCTTTCACATATCATCACAATGGTTCAATCACATTCAAAACACTTTTCCCCAAGACAACTAATCACTCAAATCTACTCATCAATAGAATCCAGTCAAGATGCACACATGTTTTCATTCTTAATGCCTATCATGGTGTTCACATAATCATATATATCCAACAGATGTTATTCTCATGACTGATCAATTGGCCAAGCATAGAAAAAATCATAGATTCATGGAATCATTCCTCACCAGACAAGGTGTTTCACTCAATCACCCAAGTGTTTCACGAGGTTCACTCCTTCCCTCTACTATCCACATGTCACATAGAACAAAATTGCCTTTCATTTACCACAATCAATCATCATCACACACATGTCATCACAAGGACTTTTCAAGGCTTATAATGTGGTTGAGCTAACAAGAAAAATTGTTTTTTTCTAAATCACAAAATCCTTGAGTTGAGTGAATCATTCACGCATTCATAGTTTAATCACAAACTCTCTTTTTACCAATCTCGGTCATTCCCAACTTTTCCCCTTTTTACATTGAGTTTTTCATTCTATCTTTTCTATCTTTTTCATCTTTTCATGTTTTGCTCAACACATTAGCTCAATGCTTATCTTTTTCTTTCAATTCTCCCAACAACCAACCTTGAACATTTAATCAATACCACACAATAATTCTCAACTTAACTCAAGGTAAAGATATTTCAAAAAGGGTTCAATAATGTTTAAGGATTAGGTTCAAAAGGGTTAGAACACATGGTTCTTTTTATGGAACGAAAATTTTATGCATTGGCTAAGAAAGAGCTTATCAAAAATGACCTTGATCATATGACATACTCATGCAATTCAATCATTCATAGAAACCTGGGCAATATCACTTATGTTTTCAAGTAGATAGCAATCATTCAATCAAAAACTTTAGAGTTCAAAAACCCCACTCATAAGCTCAATCCAAACATCATATATAAATACCCTGCTTAGCATCATAATCACAATCACAATCTTATCAAGCATTTGTTCACAAAGCTTGTGAACCACCACTTGTACATCAGCATATAGTACAATCTTAACATCAATCAATATCAAGCATCATTAAGCAACACTTATCATGCAACAATATCAATCAAACCATCATCAGATAAGGTATCAAACCAAGTACATTAACCTACACTACTAAACAGAAGCAAATATAAGTTCAAGTTTTAAAAAAAAATTCAGAATACTAGGTTGCCTCCCAGGAAGCGCTTGTTTAACGTCACGAGCTTGACTAAATAAGCTTACGGATCCACCAACTTCATCACTATGGAAAGGAGTTCCATTTCTCCTCCCAAATAGTGCTTGAGTCTTTGGTCATTCACCACCCAACTTTCCTGTGGATCACTAGCAGTTGGATCCATCAATTCAATTGCTCCATGGGGATGTACATTCTTTACTATGAAAGGCCCTGACCATTTTGACTTTAGCTTTCCAGTAAATAGCTTCAACCTTGAATTGAACAATAACACTTGTTTCCCTGGTTTGAAAACCCTCTTTATTAGCTTCCTGTCATGATAGACTTTTACCTTTTCTTTATAACTCCTAAAGGAGTCATATGCATGTAACCGCATCTCTTTAACCTTCAGCATCTATCTTTTGCACTTACTCTGAGTTTCATGGGGATCAAAATTCAGAAATTTCAAAGCCCACAACGCTTTATGCTCCATCTCCACTGGCAAGTGACATGTTTTTCCATACACTAACTAAGAAGGTGATAAACCCATGGAAGTCTTCATAGTCGTCCTGTATGCCAGAGAGCATCATCTAGTTTCCGTGATCAATCCTTCCTTGATGAAGCAACTATTTTCTCTAAAATCCTCTTTGTCTCCCTATTGGAAACTTCATGCTGGCCATTTGTTTGCAAATGATAAGGCACAGCCACCTTATATCTTACATCATAGTGTTTAAGTACCTTTGCAAGCTGAAAATTACAAAAATGAGATCCCCCATCACTGATGAGTACCCTGGGAGTTCCAAAATGTGAGAAAATTTGTCTCTTCAAGAATTTAATCATCGTATTAGCATCATTCCTGAGACATGCCAAAGCTTCAACCCATTTACTCACATAGTCAACCGCCACCAATATAAATTCATTATTGAAAGATGGTGGAAAAGGTCCAATAAAATCAATACCCCAACAATCAAAGACTTCAACTTCTAAAATGCCTTGTAATGGCATCTCATGATGTCTTGAAATAGCTCCAGTCCTTTTACATTTGTCACAATTTCTAACATGATTATGAGCATCTTTAAACAGAGTAGGCCAATAAAACCCTAACTGAAGAATCTTTGCAGCAGTTCTTTCTCCATTAAAATGACCTCCATACGGTGAATCATGACAATGCCAAAGAATTCCTTCTGCCTCTTCTCTTGTCACACATCCCTCAAAAGATTATATTCTCCGATCTTGAATAAGTAAGGATCATCCCATATAAACTGTTTGGCATCATGTAAAAACCTTTTCCTCTATTGCCAATTCAATTCTTCTGGAATGACTCCTGCAGCCTTAAAATTAGCCATATCAGCAAACCATGGCCTCTGTTGAATATACAAGAGTGTTTCATCTGAAAAGGACTCCCAGGTTTCTTTTTCCTTACTTGTAACTTCATCATTGACTAACCGAGATAAGTGATCAGCAATTAAATTCTCACTCCCCTTTTTATCACGGATTTCCACATCAATCTCTTGCAGCAAGAGCACTCATCTAATCAACCATGGTTTTGAATCTGGTTTTGTCAACAAATACTTTATAGCAGCATGATCGGTGTAGATAATTACTTTAGACCCAATGAGATAAGATCTAAACTTCTCCAGAACATAAACTATAACCAAAAATTCCTTCTCAGTAGTGGCATAATTTAACTGAGCTTCATTTAGGACTTTGCTGGCATAATATATAGTGTGAAATACCTTCTCCTTTCTTTGGCCAAGCACAGCACCTATAGCATAATCACTAGCATCACACATGAGTTCAAAATCTTTACTCCAATCTGGGGCTACAATTACTGGGGTCGAAATCAACCTGTTCTTCAAGACATCAAAAGCTTGTAAACATTCCACACAAATCACAAAAGGCATGTCTTTGACAAGCAAATTACTCAAAGGTTTAGCAATATTTGAGAAGTCTTTAATGAATCTTCTACAAAACCCAGCATGGCCTAAGAAACTCTTGATTCCTTTCACATTTGTAGGTGGTGGAAGTTTTTCAATAACCTCCACTTTTGCTTTATCCACTTCAATTCCTCTGGCAGAAATCTTGTGACCCAAAACAATTCCTTCTGTTACCATAAAATGGCATTTCTCTCAATTAAGAACAAGGTTTGTTTGGACACATCTTTTGAGAACAACGTCCAGATTAGCCAAACACTTCTGAAAGGAATCTCCAAACACTGAGAAATCATCCATAAAGACTTCTATACATTTTTCTATAAGATCTGCAAAAATAGCATGCATACACCTTTGAAACGTAGTTGGGGCATTACATAATCCAAATGGCATTTTTCTGGAAGCGAACACTCCAAATGGACATGTAAAGGTCGTCTTTTCCTGATCTTTAGGGTTTACCACAATATGATTATACCCAGAATACCCATCCAGGAAGTAGTAAAAAGCCTGACCAGCCATTCTTTCTAGCATCTGATCCATGAAAGGAAGAGGAAAGTGATCCTTCCTAGTGACTGTATTTAATTTCCTGTAATCAATGCACATTCGCCACCTAGTAAATATTCTTGTAGGAATGAGCTCATTCTTCTCATTGTGAATCACCGTCATCCCTCCTTTCTTTAGAACCACCTGCACTGGACTTACCCATTAACTATCAAAAATTGGATATATGATACCAGCTCCAAAAGCTTTAACACTTCTTTTCTGACTACCTCCTTCATCACAAGATTAAGCCTCCTTTGTGGTTGAGCTACTGGTCTATAATCATTCTCCATAAATATTCTATGCATGCAGTAAGTTGGACTTATACCTTTAAGATCTGAGATTGACCACCCAATGGCTGCTTTCTTAGCTATCAAAACTCCTACCAACTTTTCATCTTCTTTAGGAGATAAAGAGTTGCTAATGATGATTGGTTTCCCTCCATTTTTTTCCAAGAACACATACTTCAAATGTGGTGGTAATGCCTTTAGCTCAAGCTTACTTTCTTTGACCTCCTTTTTGGTGTCAATTTTCTCAAATCTGGCCTCATCTATTGGGATTTCTTTTAATGCCTCCAAATCCGTCAAGCACTCATCAATCAACTTCTCCTCTTCCTCATTTAAATCTTCACATTCATCAATAAGAATTCTTTCAAGTGGAGAAGCACCATGCACCTTATTCCCTTGCATCATACAGATTTCATCAATAATATCAACTTGGAAATATGCTTTATCATCCTTGGGATGTGACTTTGCTTGAAATACGTCAAAATCCACTTCTTCATCTTGTACCCTAACTTTAAGCTTGTCATTCTCCACATCAATTAAGATTCTAGCTGTCTTCATGAATGGTCTCCCTAGAACGAGAGGCACATCTCCATTCTCCTCCATCTCCATTATGACGAAATCCACTAGAAATAAAAATGTGTCCACTTTCACAACACATCTTCAACCACCCCATAGGGATATTTAAGAGACCTATCTTTCAGTTGAAGAGTCATTCTAGTAGGCTTAAGTTCCAAGCCTTCAATCCTTTTGAACATAGAGAGTGGCATTAGATTAATGTTAGCTCCCAAGTCAATCAAATCTCTTTCGACTTCCAAATCTCCTATAGTATATGGAATGGTGAAACTTCCTGGATCTTGAAGCTTAGGAGGCAACATCTTTTGTATGATTGCACTGCAATTCCCTTGTACTTCAATGGTCTCCTTCTCAATATACTTTCTTTTCTTTGTCAGAAGCTCCTTCACAAACTTTGCATATGAAGGCATTTGCTGCAATGCCTCAGAAAAAGGTATGGTGATCTCTAGTTTCTTAAAGATCTCCATAAATCGCTCAAACTGTTTTTCTTTCTCCTTCCTTGAATAAGTCTTTGGATAAGGAAGGGGTTTTTCAAAATCTTTTTTTTCTTTTTTTTTCAACCTCTTTTTTTTCTCTCAATTCTCTTTTTTTCACTCCCCCCACTTTCTTCTTCCTCTCTTTTCTTTTTCTGTTCACTCTCTTCTTCTTCACTCAACTTTTCTTTCTCTTTTCTCTCAATTATTCTCTCATTTAACACTTTACCACTCCTAGTAACAATGGTCTTACATTCTTCCCTTGAGACACTTCCTGCACTCCTCTCACACCCCTTTCTCTCCTTGATTAACCTCCCCATATGATTTTCCATTTTGGTTCTCATATCCTCCATGCTATTGACATAGGACAAACTCATATTCATAGTTTGCTGGAAAAGTTCTTCAAGCATTGTGTTCTTCTTAGGTAGCGTGATTTGTTGCTGTCATTGAACCATTGAAACAGTCTAAATTTCCTGTGGTAATACAGAAAGTCTCTGCATCACTTCTTCCAACTGTTGAGTGATAAACTTGTGTTGCTCAAGCAAGACATCCTAAGATTATAAATGTGAAACCTCTCTCTGATGAAGAGAATCTCCATTTTCATTGTACATCTCATTGTCATAGGCCGCCATATTTTCTATCAATTCATAAGATTCCTCTGCAGTCTTGCACTTTATGTTTCCTTCAGTTGAGGCATCTAAAATCAGTTTTGTTTGAGTGCCAAGACCTCCAAGGAATGAAAGGACTATAGTTGTATCATCAAAACCATGTACAGGCATCTTTCTCAATAAACTTTTGTATCTCTCCCATACCTGGCCTAAGGTTTATTCCATGCCTTGCCTGAAAGAAGAAATCTCCATTTTACCTTTGTTGATTTTAGACTGTGGAAAATATTTGTTCAAGAATTTAGCCACCACAGCCTCCCAAGTTGTAAAGCAATCCTCCGGGAATGAGTTCAGCCATAGTTTAGCATTGCCTCCCAATGAGAAAGGAAACAACCTAAGTTTAATAGCTTCATCCGGCACACCATTGATCTTCACCGTGTTGCAAATCTCATTGAATGTGGTTAGATAATCATATGGACTTTCAGTTGACAGCCCATGAAATTGGTTGCTCTGCACCAAGTGAATCAACGCCGGTTTCACCTCCATTCTTAGTGCATTGACCCTCGATCTTGCAATGCTGTAAAAATGTTGAGGTCCAACAACTGTTGTTGCATCCGCCAGAGTACGTCTCCTAGGAGCTTCCTCCTCAGCCATTTCTTCTATGCTCTGGTTGGATGCTTCTGGTGAGGGTTGCAACCATGTCTCAGGAGAAGGAAACAATTCTCTAGATGTTCGTACCTTCCTTCTCCTTCGAGTTACACTTAAACCTTCAAGAAGAGGTTCCAAATTTTTCTTGCTTCTAGTCCGGATTGTATCCTTCATACACAAGAAACAAAACCCTAAAAAGCACTTTTATATAAAAAAAAACAAAAAACAAAAATCAAGTCAAAGTTAATCAATAATCACACTACTAGAATAGTTAAACCACGAGTCCCCGGAAACAGCCAAAAACTTGTTAAGACTCCGACAAGTGTACTAAATCGTAATCAAGTAATATAAATGGTAAGACCAAGTTATGATTTCATCCTATCCACTCTCACATATTTATGAATTCTACTTTTTCATTAATGTTAATGCCACTTTCTAGTTTACCTTAATCCCAATGTCTTGGTGAAAAGAGCCTACTCCTAATTACTAGTTTACAATGTCTTGTCTCCCTAGTAATTGATCATGCATTACATTATTCGAACAAAAGCTTAAAGGCAATCGGTCCTTCTATCCCTATGTCTAGGTAATATTTCTCCCGAGAGAATCCCCTCATGTCTAGATCTATCTATATGTGTCCATAAAGATATAATCAAAGATTATGCTATTGAATAATGTCTTAAATAAAACATGCAAAGATAATGGAGGAAAAACTCTAACAATTAATAAAAGAAAGCATATGAATAAAGCATCAATTCAATATATGAGAGTTTCAAAGGATTACATCAATTCCCCAACAACAATGGAGGTTTAGTTCACCACAGACATGGTGAAACTAGATGAAAATAATGAAAAGAATGAAAAGATAAACTCTAAGGGTCGTGCAAATCTATTTATAAACTCTGAAAAATAGCAAAAAATTGGGCCAGGCCAATAAGTTTGACGCTCAGCGGTGCCGCTCAACAGTGAGTGTGATACCCATGCTTCCCCTCAACGTTTGGCAATGTCTGTCTAAATTTCCCCTCAACGTTATCGCCCAGGCGTTGGCCAGAGAAGTCTTCTACAAAGTTGGGGCTCAGTGGTGGATTTGCATTGAGCGATGGCTGCGTTTCTTTATTTGTTCACTTTTCCACCTTCTCTTAAGTCCAACTCCTTCCTACTTCAGCTTCCTTCATTCAATTCATGTAAATTCCTGCCAAAACAAGGAAAACCAAGCATAATATCCATAAAACCACCTTTGACTCTCTTATTTACTAACTTAAGTAAAATGCATGATTTTAAGCTATTTTCTAAGTCATAAAGGGTGTGTTTTGTATCAAATTTAAGTATAAAAATAACGGTTTTTGAACCGTTATCAATAGTTAGGTTTCAAACCCAGGAACCTAACAAACCATCATCATCATCACCATCCTCCAAGCTGGGAATATCGTTGTTTCCACCTTTTTTATGTTCATCAAATAAGGGGGAGAAAAGCAGAGAAATTACGTTAAACAACAACTCCTAGGAGAACTCTAAAACTCTGCAATGCAATGGATATTTATTCATCATTTATTTTTACAACAATTCCATTGGCTCAATTTAATGATTATATATATCTTCGTGTTTTATATATTTTCCTTAATAATTTAGTTTCATTCATCCTATCCAATAATGATGACTTATTCATATTTAACTGATAAATACTAATGCCATAATATGTCATGTGATTAAATGCTTGAATGTTGTGATGAAAATAGACTATAATATGTCATGTGATTGAATGCTTGAATGTTGTGATGAAAACAAACTATCATATTCAAGGGGAGTACACTCCTTAAATCCTACAAAGACTATTTTAACATATAAATATTTGTGACTAAAAAATCTATGTCTCAACATATTCTGATATAATATAACATTTGTGCTTTGATGAATATAAAGTAATTATATTCTGCTCTGATACATGAATGATTATTTATTTTATTCATGTTCTGAATCAATGGTTTGATAGTTACACCTTAAAGCTATCATATAAATTTTCACATAAAAACCCTTTGAAGAAAGTTGTTGAAAATCTCACATTTGCTCTTAAACTTTTTACAAAAATATTCTTTCTATGATAAAAATGTCAAACAATTCACAGGAAGACTCTAATCAAAATAAAAGCCTACATAAATCCCTTATGTTAATATGCTTAGGAATTTCTATTCATGTGAAAATTTTTGTTACTTGCTTTAATTATATATTTTTTTTATTTTTATGTTGTGATGAACTAAATTGATGTATACTACATGATATTTTCAACATGTGTTATATGATTCTAAAGATAAAAAAGAAGTTATTATTTTCCCAAAATCACAATTGTAAAGTCATAGAAAATCGATATCATTCTTTTCTTCTTGTGCCAAAGGTTAATACTCTTATCAAATACAAATATGTTATCTAGGTTGACGCAAGTATGCTTTTGTTAAAATAAACAAAGGATTACACTGTTTCCCCAACAACAATGGAGGTTTAGTTCACCATAAACATGGTGAAACTAGATGAAAATAATGAAAAGAATGAAAGATAGAACCCTAAAAGTTGTAGATTGGAGCTTCCACATCCAAAATCCACCTCCGAGGGGTGAAAAGAGTGTTTCTGCGCCTCCTTCTGTCAAAAGATAGACCCTCTAGGTCGACTAAAACCTTATGTATTTTCTAAAAATAACAGAAAAACTGGCCCAGGCCCATGAAAATGGCGCTCAGCGCTGGAATACCGCTCAGCGGTGGGTGCGACTCTTCAGAATAACGCTTAGCGTTGACATCCAAACGTGTGGCAGTGAACTCACTGAAGAGGCTGGCGCTCAACGGTAAAAGTGTCGCTCAATGGTGGTTGCGGCACTTGGATTTTTCCCCCAGCGTTGGCGCTTAAGCGTCAGCCAGAGAACTCCACAGCGAGAATGGCGCTCAGCGGCAAAGTAGCGCTCAGCGCTAGCTACGATTCATCTTTTAAGCACTTTTCCTTCTTCTCTTGAGTCCAACTCCTTACTACTTCAACTTCTTTCATCCAATTCATGTTAATTTCTGCCAAAACAAGGAAAATCAAGCATAATACTACCTTCAACTCTCTTATTCTCTAACTTAAGCAAAAAGCATGATTTCAAGCTAGTTTCTAAGTCATAAAGGGTGTGATTAGTGTCAAATTTAAATATAAAAATAACAGTATTTCAACCGTTATCAAGCATTAAGAGAAAGAACATACTTCTATACATGGAATCCTTAATATTGTTGTCATTTAGAACATAGAAAATGAAGTTACAAAGAGACAAACATACTTGTTATGAACATTTACAAAATATAACAAAAGAAGTATCTAAGACCTTATTTACATCACTAAGTATATAATTTTTAAATTGATTATTATAACTTGTAGGATCAATGACAACTATTACTAATTATTTCTTACAAATTTGTTGTGTTATTTTATGTTTAAATTCTTATATTTTATATCATAATAAATTTAATGATTCATATCACTTAGTTTACATTGTTTTTATAAAGCTGAATAAACTCATTTGAGGTTAATATAACTTTCACATGTTCATAATATGTTATTTGTCTAACTACTAGTGAATTGTATTATATAAAATAGTTTTCATTATTATTTGTCTAACCATAAGTGTCATGTTATGTAATGAAACACATACATACAATCATATTCACAAATATTATAAATTTATGGAAGAATGTAATATGGAATTGAGCAAACAACTTAAAATAACTAAATGTGAATTTCAATTTACATTGATCAAATACAATTTTGAATATGTAGATTTTGAATGATTTATCTCCATTCAAAATAAAATAAAGTATTAAACATTAAGAGTGATAAACATAACCTTTTGAAGAATGTTTTATAACTTGTAAATTTACGTAGTTTTATTTATAACAAATTTTATATTTGTTTATCTTTGTATGAGTATTAAGATTTTGATATTTATATACTTAAACATTTGCTTATATACTTAAATACATTATTAACTTTTTAGTAAACTACGTTAAAATGATAACATTAATAGAAATTTAAAAATATTTAATAAATTGTATATTTGTTTATCTTTGTATGAATATTAAGATTATGATATTTGTATACTATAGTTCTAAAACTTCAAATGTGATTCCAAACCTATTAGAATATCTAATATCATATGCCTTACTCATGTTACAAAAATATATAAAAAGAACGTATACAAAAATATATAAAAAGAAGGTAATATAACTATTTAAATTTATTATTAACCTATTACTTTACTAAAGAATTATGTTTCACTTGAATTATAACTTTTCAAGTTATACAAATCCAAATTTCATAACATCCAGTAAGATCATGTAGAGTTCATACATGTAATCTAATTTAATTATTTAATTTTGATAAAAAAAATAAAACATAACTTTTTTATCATTAAGGTGAGTTTGAATTTAACATTTAAAATTATCTATTTAATATGAATTATAAAAAAATTTAATCTTTAGTTAGACATTGTTTACTAAGTTTAAAAATTTAATAAATATTGTTGACAATATCAAAATCAAAATTTAATAAAGATAACTTAAATAATATTTAACCTCTAGTATAAGGTTCACACAAACTTATAAATATAAAACTTAATTATTTAATTATGATACAAGTTAAGATTTTTTTTTTTTTAACATAAGAAAGATTTGATTGAGTCTTGACCAGATAACCTATAAAGTTATTTATTTAATATAAATTATGAAAAACCATAATCATTTATTAGCCATTACTTACTAACTATAAAAGTAGTAAATAATTTTCATTTTAATCATAAAGATATTATCAAAATCTAAATTTTATATCAATGTCTGATATGATATACATCACATCTGACAAATATCTAACAATACGTCTTACATAAGATTCAGACAAATATAAAATAATCTAGATTTTTAATCATGATACTGGTAAAAATTAAGAATTTTTAACATGGGTCGAGTTGGATTGAATATTAGTCGGACAATTAAAATGAGTTTGAATTTGGATAACATTTAAAATTATCTATTTAATGTGAATTATAAAAAAAATTAATCTTTAATTAGTAATTGGTTACCTATTATAAAAATATAATAAATATTTTTGACAATATCAAAATCCAAATTTCATAAATAGTTACTTAAATAATAATTAACGTCAGGTCTAATATTAGCTTCAAACAAACTTATAAATTTAAAACTTGATTATTTAATTATGATAGAAGTTAAGAAATAGACTTTTTTTTTTATCATGAATGAGTGAGATTTAATTGATTTTGTTCAAGTAACTTATATGATTATTTATTTAGGGTAAATTATGAAAAATTATAATAATTTATTAGTCATTACTTACTAATTATAAAAGTAATAAATAATTTTCATTTTAATTAAAAACATGAAAATCTAAATTTTATAGCAATGTTTGACATAGTATACGACGTCTCATCTTACAAGTATCTAACATCACGTCTGACATAAGATTCAAACAAATATAAAATAACAAACTTTTAATCATGATACACATAAATATTAAGAATTTTTAACATAGGTCTGGTTGGATTGAGTATTAACCGAATAGTTAAGGTGATTTTGAATTTGGATAACATTTAAATTTATCTATTTAATATGAATTATAAAAAAAATCTTTAATTAGTTTGGTTACCAATTATAAAAATATAATAAATATTTTTAACAATATCAAAATCCAAATTTTATAAACGATAAGTAATATTCAACATCACGTATAACCCTAGTCAAGTTCGATTGAGTATTAATCGGATAATTAAGGTGTGTTTGAATTTGGATAACATTTAAAGTTATCTATTTAATATGAATTATAAAAAAAATTCTTTAATTAATAATTGGTTACCAAATATAATAATGTAATAAATATTTTTGACAATATCAAAATCCAAATTTTATAACGTTTGACTTCAGTAATATTTAACTTCACATCTAGGATAAGACAAACTTATAAATATGAAACCTAATTATTTAATTATGATACAAGTTAGGATATAAACTTTTTTAACATGAGTGAGATTCTATTAAGTTTTGACCACATAACCTATAAAATTATCTATTTAATGTAAATTATGAAAAATCGTAATAATTTATTAGTACTTACTTACTAATTCTAAGAGTAATAAATAATTTTCATTTGTCATAAAGACGTTATGAAAATCTAAATTTTATAGCATTGTTTGACATAGTATCCGATGTCACATTTGACAAGTATCTAATGTTACGTCTAACATAAGATTCAAATAAATTTAAAATAATCTAAATTTTTAATCATGATACTAGAAAAGATTAAGAATTTTTAACATGGGTCGGGTTGGATTGGGTATTAATCGAATAATTAAGGTGAGTTTGCATTTGGATAACATTTAAAATTATCTATTTAATGTGAATTATAAAAAAAAATAATCTTTAATTAGTAATTAGTTATCCATTATAAAAATATAATAAATATTTTTGACAATATCAAAATCCATATTTTACAAACATTATTTAAGTAATATTTAACGGTCTAATATTAAGTTCAAACAAACTTATAAATGTAAAACTTAATTATTTAATTATGATACATGTTAAGATATAGACCTTTTTAACATGAGTGAGATTCAATTGAGTTT
Source organism: Vigna reflexopilosa (assembly GCA_027742785.1). Classification (NCBI taxonomy): domain Eukaryota; kingdom Viridiplantae; phylum Streptophyta; class Magnoliopsida; order Fabales; family Fabaceae; genus Vigna; species Vigna reflexopilosa. Next base: position 11,434,950 of record CM050932.1, read on the forward strand.
TGATAATATAATTATCTATTAAATGTAAATTATGAAAAACTGTAATAATTTGTTAGTCATTACTTACTAATTATATAGGTGATAAATAATTTTCATTTTAATCATAAAGACAGTGTGAAAATCTAAATTTTATAACAATGTTTCACATAGTATCCGATGTCACATCTGAAAAATATCTAATATCACGTCTAACATAAGATTCAAACAAATATGAAATAACTTAATCATGATACATGTAAAGATTAATTTTTAACATGGGTGAGGTTGGATTGAGTATTAATTGGATAATTACGGTGAGTTTGAATTTAGATAACATGTAAAATTATCTATTTAATGTGAATTGTACAAAAAAATTAATCTTTAATTAGTAATTGGTTACCAATTATAAAAGTATATTAAATATTTTTTACAATATCAAAATTCAAATTTTATAAACATGAGTTAAGTAATATTTAGCATCACATCTAATATTAGATTCACACAGACTTATAAATGTAAAGCTTAATTATTTAATTATGATAAAAGTTAATATATAGACTTTTTTAACATTAATGAAATTCAGTTGTGTTGTAACATCCCAAAATATATAGAATAAACTATATAATAGAGTCATCACATGTATGATAAGATAGTATAGTCATCCAACTATAATATAAACTATTATCCTTACAGTTATCCAAAATAACCATAAAAATTTGAAACTTTATATACAAGCAATTAACCAAAACTATATACAAATCTATCCTAGCACTAATCTACTCCACAACGCCTTCTCCCTCCAGTGCTTGCTCCAAAGAGATCACATCTCCCTCTACTCACACCCACAGGATGATCATTGCAAAGGAAAAACACCACACATACAAAACATAACACAAAACATCAGGGTAAGCTAGATAAACAAGAAATATTCATGTTACACTATTATCTAACATAATTTAGCTTGCATTATAAACACCACAATGTACACTAATTACTCATGCATCAAATACTCGATAAGACTCATCCAGATTTGTATAAATGTCAAACTATTGCACTTGTATAGTTCAGTTGGCACTCCCCAACACTATACAAGGTTAGTCCTTATACATAGTCTATGGCTAAACGCTAAGCCTATAGACAAAAACCTCCCGCTACTCTCACCACATGCATCATTCTTCTCTATTTAAGAATGAATAAGCCTTAGAGTGTCGGAATCGACTTACAATTTCAAAGCCCCATACATTTATACAACACAACTACTTCATCAACCACAAATACTTCCAATAACCTCACCCTGAGTCATGGAGTCACATTCATCAATCACACTCATAAATCAAACAAACACGTTATTAACATTCTTAATACAATACTCTACCCAACTACAACCTCTATGTACACCAGAATAAGGAAGAAAAAGAGTGAACTACAACTGGAAAATTCGCCCAGCGCACATCCTTGCAAAGCGAATCCAGGGGTTTCTCGCACAGCGACCCCAATTCGCTATGTGAATCCTCAAACAGAGACCCACCCTTCTTGACCATTCATACAACGACTAAATTCTCTATGCGAATAAAACCCTTGTTAGCATCAGACCCTAACCACTCGCTTAGCTCCCCAAATCGTTATGCAAGAGTCTTTAGGCAGTGGCTCAGACCCCCCAAACACTCACAAAGCGCACCCCTTCACTATTCGAATTAATTTGGCACGGATCCCAGACCACCACCAGTCGCACAGCGACTAGATTCGCTATGCGAACTTTCAGACAGAGAGCAACCCTCTTCAACCACTCGCAAAGCGTACAAAATCGTTGTGCGAGTGCCCAGGCAGAGAGCACCCTCTACAGTAATTCGCACAGCGCACCAATTTGTTCTGCGAATGTCCTGGTAGGGAACACCTCACCAGGGTGACTCGTTGTGCGAATCATTTCGCTCAACAAGTTTGCATAATCTGCAAAATTTCATTTTGTAGAATTATGTAACTCAACCCCCTATTACCAATTCTAACTATGTTTTCCAACTTCTAACACTCCTAGATTGTATAATACACCTAATTAGACTTGTCTAAGTGATTCTAAACCTTCCTACTACAAATCTAAAGTGTTTTTGAACGATTTCCTACTTTATAACTTCAAATTCATCAACCTAGGGACTCAATTCTTATTCTACCACTTTTGGCACATCTTTAACTAACTACATAATGATATATATATATATATATATATATATATATATATATAAATTTTAATTTATTATTAACCTATTACTTTACTAAATAATTATGTTTCACTTTAATTATAACTTTTTCAAAGTTATACAAATCCAAGTTTCATAACATTGAATGAGATTATGTAGAGTTGATACATGTAATCTAATCTAATTATTTAATTTTGATAAAAAAAATAAAATATTACTTTTTTTTTATCATTAAGGTGAGTTTGAATTTAACATTTAAAATTATCTATTTATTATGAATTATAAAAAAATTTAATCTTTAATTAGACATTGTTTACAAAGTTTAAAAATTTAATAAATATTTTTGACAATATCAAAATCAAAATTTTATTTACGTAACTTAAATAATATTTAACGTCAAGTCTAATATAAGGTTTAGACAAATTTATAAATATAAAACTTAATTATTTAGTTATGATACAGATTTTTTTAACATGAGTGAGATTTGGTCGAGTCTTGACCAGATAACTTATAAAGTTATCTATTTAATATAAATTATGAAAACTATAATGATTTATTAGTCATTACTTACTAATTATTATATCGTAAATAATTTTCATTTTAATCATAAAGACATTATCAAAATCTAAATTTTACAGCAATGTCTAACATGATATCTCACGTCACATCTAACAAATACCTAACGTCACGTTTGACATAGTATTCAGACAAATATAAAATAACCTAAATTTTTAATCATGATACTAGTAAAGATTAATAATCTTTAACATGGTCGGGTTGGATTGAGTATTGATTGGATAAATAAAATGAGTTTGAATTTGGATAACATTTGAAATCATCTATTTAATGTGAATTATATAAAAAAAATCATTAATTAGTAATTGCTTACCACTTATAAAAATATAATAAATATTTTTGACAATATCAAAATCCAAATTTTCTAAATATTACTTAAGAAATATTTAACGTTCTAATATTAGGTTCAGATAAACTTATAAATGTAAAACTAAATTATTTAATTATGATACAAGTTAAGATATAGACCTTTTTAATATGAGTAAGATTCAATTGAGTTTTGATAAGATAACTTATATAATTATCTATTTAATGTAAATTATGAAAAACCGTGATAATTTAGTAGTTATTACTTATTAATTATAAAAGTAATAAATAATTTGTATTTTAATACTGAAGATATTATGAAAATCTAAATTTTATAGCAGTGTCTCACATATTATACAATGTCACATCTGATAAGTATTTAACCTCACGTATCACATAAGATTCAAACAAATATAAAATAACCTAAATTTTTAATTATAATACACGTAAAGATTATGAATTTTTAACATGGATCGAATTGAATTGAATATTAATAAGATAATTAAGATGAGTTTGAATTTGGATAATATTTAAAATTATCTATTTAATTTTAATTATAGAAAAATAAATTTAAACTTTAATTAGTAATTGGTTACCAATTATAAAAATATAATACATATTTTTGACAATATTAAAATTCAAATTTTATAAACTTGACTTAAGTAATATTTAAAATCACGTGTAATATTAGGTTCAAGCCAAACCTATAAATGTAAAACTTAATTATTTAATTATGATATAAGTTACAATATAAACTTTTTTAACATTAATGAAATTCAATTTAGTTTTAATCACATAACTTATATAATTATCTATTTAATATATGTTATAAAAACCTTAATAATTTATTAGTCATTATTTATTAATTATAAAAGTGATAAATAATTTTCATTTTAATCATAAAAGCATTATGAAAATCTAAATTTTATAGCAATGTCTAACATAATATCTAATGTCACGTCTGACATCATATTCAAACAAATATAAAATAATCGAAATTTTTAATCATGGTACAAGAAAATAGTGAGAATTGTTAACCTTAATCAGTTGGATTGAGTATTAGTGAGATAATTAAAGTGTGTTTGATATTTGATAATATTTAATATTATCTATTTAATATGAGTTATAAAAAAAAATCTTCGTTACCAATTATAGAAATATAATAAATATTTTTGACAATATCAAAATCCAAATTTTATAACATGTAACTTAAATAATATTTAACTTCACATATAGGATGAGACAAATTTATAAATATAAAATCTAATTATTTAATTATAAATTATAAAATTATCTATTTAATGTAAATTAAAAAAAATAATAGATAATTTTTATTTTAATCATAAGAATATTATGAAAATCTAAATTTTATAGTACGTAAATTATTAAAACTTCAAAATTTAATTTTACCATTACTACATAATGATTAATACATATATATATATATATATATATATATATAAATTTAAATTTATTATTAACCTATTACTTTACTAAAGAATTATGTTTCACTTGAATTATAACTTTTCAGTTATACAAATCCAAATTTCATAACATTGAAAAAAATCACGTAGAGTTTGTAATCTAATTTAATTATTTAATTTTAATAAAATAAAATATAATATTTTTTATCATTGAGTTTAAATTTGGATAACATTTAAAATTCTATATTTAATATAAATTATAAAAAACAATTAATTAGATATTGTTTGCCAAGTTTAAAAATTTAATAAATATTTTTCACAATATCAAAATAAAATAAAATTTTATAAATGTAAATTAAATATAAAATAACTTAAATCTATTTAATGTAAAGTATGAAAAATCGTAATAATTTATTAATCGTTACTTCCTAATTATAAAAATTTTAGTATAAAAACATTATGAAATCTAAATTTTATAGTACTATTTGACATAATATCCAATGTCATATATGACAAGTATATAACGTCATGTCTAACATAAGATTCAAATAAATATAAAATAATAAAAATTTTTAATGTGAATTATAAAAAAAAATTAATCTTTAATTAGTAATTGATTACCAATTATAAAAATATAATAAATATTTTTGACAATATCAAAATCCAAATTTTTGACAAACTTATAAATGTAAAACTCAATTCTTTAATTATGATACAGTTAAGATATAGACTTTTTTAACATCTGTGAGATTAAATTGAGTTTTGATCAAATAACTTATATAATTATCTATTTAAAGAAATTATGAAAAACAATAATAATTTATTAGATATTACTTACAAATTATAAAAATAATAAATAATTTTCATTTTGATCATAAAGACATTATGAAAATCTAAATTTTATAGCTGACATAGTATTCGATGTCACGTCTCACAAGTATCTAACATCATGTCTAACATAAGATTCAAACTAATATGAAATAATCTAAATTTTTAATCATGATACATGTAAAGGTTAAGAATTTTTAACATGGGTCGGGTTGGATTGACTATTAATCGGATAATTAAGGTGAGTTTGAATTTGGATAACATTTAAAAATATCTATTTAATATGAATTATAAAAAAAATTAATCTTTAATTAGTAATTGGTTACCAATTATAAAAATATAATAAATACTTTTGACAATATCAAAATTCAAATGTTATAACCGTGACTTAAGTAATATTTAACCTCAGGTCTAATATCTCGATAAACTTATAAATTAAAACTTAATTATTTAATTATGATACAAGTTAAGATATAGACTTTTTTAACATTAATGAAATTCAATTGTGCTTTGATCACATAACTTATATAATTATCTATTTAATGTAAATTATAAAAACCTGAATATTTTATTAGTCATTACTTACTAATTATAAAAGTAATAACTAATTTTCATTTTAATCATAAAAACATAATGAAAATCTAAATTTGATAGCAGTGTTTGACATAATATCTGAGGTGTTGTCTATCATCATATTCAAACAAATATAAAATAACCTAAATTTTTAATATGATGTAAGTAGGAAAGATTTTTTACCTTAGTCAGGTTGAATTCAGTATTAATTAGTTAATTAAGGTGTATTTGAATTTGGATAACATTTAAAATATTTTGTTTAATATGAATTATTAAAAAATATCTTTAATTAGTAATTGGTTACCAATTATAAAAATGTAATAAATATTTTTGACAATATCAAAATCCAAATTTTATAATCGAGACTTAAGTAATATTTAACGTCACTTCTAATATTAGGTTCAGACAAACTTATAAATGTGAAACTTTATTATTTAATTATAATACAAGTTAAGATATAGACTTTCTTAACATAAGTGAGATTCAATGGAGTTTTAACCAGATAACCTATAAAATTATTTATGTAGTGTAAATTATGGAAAACCGTGATTATTTATTAGCATTACTTACTAAGTAGGACAAACTTATTTTGATCATAAAGACATTAAAAAGTTATAAATTTTACCGATGTGTCTGACATGATAGCTGACATCTGACCTCACGTCAAATATATCATCTCACGTCATATTCAGACTAATATAAAATAATCTAAACTTTGAATCTGATATGAATAAAAGTTGAAAACTTTTAACTTGAATCGGGTCAAATTAAACAGTAATCGGATAACCCATAAAATTATCTATTTATTTAATTTTTGAGTGAGAAATAGAAAATTACATCTTTCTCTCTCATCTTTCTTTGTGTGAAACCTAATAGAGAAAATACTAAGAAATACAAAAGAAGATGCAGGATGAGGGTAAAAAGGGAAAAACATTTGGCTTAGGGTGTGAGCCTGTGGTCGGATCGTTGGCTCCGGCAAAAAAGAAAGAATACAGAATCACCAATCGCCTCCAAGAGGGGCAACGTCCTATATACGCTGTCGCTTTCAACTTCCTTGACTCTCGTTACCTCAACGTTTTCGTCACTGTTGGTGGCAACAGAGTACACCCTCTATTTGTTTTCCTCCACTGCCCTTTTTCGTTTCATTCCGAAAGTTTCAATTTTTAATGTTTTTTTCTCCTTCTTCTTAGATTACTGTTTATCAATGCCTTGAAGGAGGGGTTATTGCTGTTTTGCAGTCTTATGTGGACGAGGATGTAAGTGAACATTGACTCTTCAGTCTCTATTTTCTCTAACTTTGTTTTTTTTGTATATGTATGTGTTCTAAAGTTTGTTTCGCCGCCTTTTATGTTTCTATGTGGACCAGAAGGATGAGGCTTTTTACACTGTGAGTTGGGCATGCAGTGATGAGGGGAGTCCATTTATTGTGGCTGGAGGAAGCAAGGGGATAATCCGAATCATTGATGCTGGCCGTGAGAGCATATACCGGGTATTTTGGTTACAGTAATGAACTCGTCATAATCTGCATGAAGCTTTTGAACATGCGATTATAGATTTTTTATATTTCGGTGGCGATTGTAAGAGATTATATGGAGCTTATGTCGGTTTATTTTATATAAAAGCATTTCAAGTTGGTCTTTGATTAATGGTAGCTCTGTTTACTTTAATTTTTATGGTTAAGTACTTTTTCTGAATTTTGTTTTCGTTAGAAAAAAATATTGGCGTCCTTGTTGGAGTTTAGTTTGAGCTTATTAAAGTGGTTCATGTCTTCACTATTCATTCTTCTTCGCTTATTTTAAGAAGCTTAACCGAAAAGTGATTCAAAATTAACTTCATGGATAAGCTTTTTATTGTTGAACCAATGCTTAAGTTCTTAATGAATCAAAGCTTAATAAGTTATTTACTCATATGTGCCCGCCCTTAGTGTTGATTGTTAGTTGGGATTTTTGATGGCATTACTGTAAGTTAAATGCCTTTGAATGTATTTTTTTTTGTCAATAATGTTGAAAATGTATTGGTTGTGCTCTAATCCCTTCTGCTATATAACATGACATCTCCTCTCTGCAGAGTTTTATTGGCCATGGGAACGCTATAAATGAAGTCAGAACCCAAACATTAAAACCAGCACTTGTGATATCTGCAAGCAGAGTAATTGGCTTCTCCACATTTTAACTATTTAAACAATCTTTTGTTTCTCAATAATGACATTTAAGGTTGATCAGGATGAATCTCTTCGGTTGTGGAATACTCAAACTGGAATATGTATCCTGATATTTGCAGGAGCTGGAGGACACCGCAATGAAATCCTAAGTGTTGTAAGTGTACTCTCCATCCAGTGTATCTCGTCCTTTTTATTGTTTACTTACCTACCTATTCGTAGCTATAATATATATAATATCTGGATTTGGAGATTAGCCCAACTAATTTTATGTTTCTTTCTGTAGGACTTTCATCCTTCGGATATATATCGTATTTGTAGTTGTGGCATGGATACTACTGTAAAAATATGGTCTATAAAGGGTAAGATATTTTGTTTAATGGTAGCTTCTTGATGCTACCTGACTAAAGATGGCAGAGTGAAATAAAACTGAAGTAGTGGTTGATTGATACTAGATTGGTAAGAGGACAGAATGAAAAAAATCGTAGCTCTTTCATCAGTTATAACGAAAATGAAGAAATAAGATAAAATTGATACTTTTTCCACTAGGTGGAGTTGATTACACGGATTAAATGTCATCATTGTTTCAATATTTTTAGGAAAGCTATTGAGGGTTCCTCGATCTTCCATCTCCTCTGTTTATCCATCTATCCTTTTTACATATAATAAATTATTCTTAATGGATTTGATATACATTTTTATTGTATCTCTGATATTTGTTTCATAACAACATATGCTGCAAGTAGCAATTATTTTTGTAATTTGTAAAAAATTCTTGTGTGCAACATTATACCTGTTTCTGTTTACACATTCAGTCAATTGTGATGTTCCAACTCTATAATTATCCGTTTCATTTTAATCCATCACATTCCTTGCGTTTATGCAGACTTCTAGACATATGTAGAAAAATCATTCACATGGACAGATCTTCCTTCAAAGTTCCCAACAAAATTTGTCCAACATCCTGTTAGTAACAATTTATTTTTGGTACATATCATTGATCTTTGTATAATTCCTAATTCTAGTGATACCTATTTTCAGGTATACAGTGCTTCGGTTCATGCAAATTATGTTGACTGTACTAGGTGGTTGGGTGATTTCATCCTTTCAAAGGTGAGTGATTGCTCAGTGTCAAACTACTCTTCCTGGTGGAATTTAAATGTTATGTTTGTAGTGGAAATAGTATCAGCTTCACGTATCTTATGTAAAACAGTTGTTTCTGATACTATTTTATTAAAACAGCAAATAAAATTTTGAAAATTTTTATGGTAAAACTTTGGTGTAAGTTTGTATGGTATAAATTTGAACGACTTTCTTTGGTAAACAAGCTGAGGTAGCTTTACTGAATTTGATGTTTCTACACTTATCCTTGATGCTCATTTTAAGTGGGAAATAGTCTTCAGTAAAGTTTCTTTGTCTAAAAAAGTTTAATAATTTGGAAGTTATGAAGGTTTTTGAGGAATTCCTCATTTTGGGCACTCGACAATGAATCATAGTATCGAGTTTTCAACGAGTTTTTCTCCTATTGATATAGTTAATTTGCTAATTCCTTGACTAATGGATCATTTTACATTTCCAGAGTGTTGATGATGAAATTATGTTGTGGGAACCTAAAGTGAAGGAAGAAATTACAGGAACGGTTAGTTATAATTATTTATTATTATTATTATTATCTTTTTTCATTTGTTTTATGATATGTAAATTTTAATCAGCGTCATATTATTTTTTGTGCTCTGTGTGGATTTTTAGGGTGCAGTTGACGTCCTTCAGAAATACCCCATTCCTGCATGTGATATCTGGTTCATCAAGTTTTCATGTGATTTCCATTTCAACATAGCTACAGTAGGTAAGAATGATTGCTTATTTTTTAAAATTTATTATTTTCTCTAGTATCTACTGCAATTCCAGTCCTATAGTGTGATAGGAACTATGGATAATTAGACAATTTGTTGAATACATATTTCTGACAATTTGGACTAGTTCTTTTTTATGGCAAGTCTGAGGTAATTTCAAGATTTTACTTTTGTTTTATGTTCATTTTTTATTTTCTGGGTGTTTCAGGTAACAGGGCAGGCAAGATTTTTGTTTGGGAATTGCAGTCATGTCCTCCTGTACTTGCTACAAAGTATGTTGGCTATCAACTGATTATTTCAAGAACAAAACTTAGAGAAAGTTCTAGTTCTATTGATGGTTTGTGTAGTTTTCAATCAGAATTTAAGTTTTATCTCCACAATCTGCAAATAAATATTTGCATTAAAAAGATTATGCAAATTTCTGAGATGAACTCCAATTCTGATTGTAAAAAACAGTTCAAACAATTCTGATTGTACAAGTTTTATAGTTATTTCAATTCAAAAGTCTTCTACTGTATAAAGTTCTTATGCTTAGTCACCTTGTTCAGGTTGTCACATCCTCAATCAAACTCTCCGATCAGGCAGACTGCTACTTCCTTTGATGGAAGGTAATGCTTGATATATTAGTGATGATTCTCATATTTTTGATGCAATATTCTTGTAGTTTTTAACTATAGTCCTCTGTTGATTGTTATGTTTTAGTACTATATTGAGTTGCTCTGAGGATGGGACAATATGGCGCTGGGATGATGTTTCAAACTCTTCAACCTAACTTGTATACATGCAATACCAATCTGAGGTGCATGTCAAAAAATCAGGAACTTGGTTTATTGCGTGTTTGTTTATTTTGGTTCGATAAGCATTTTAATGTAAAAGGTTTAACTGAGAACTCATTAGAACTTTGACGTTGTTTTAAATAAAATTGAGCCATGCATGTTGCCGGTTTATACAATTTAGAGTTCTTCAGTTCGAATGGTTCTTTCCCCTTTAATATATTATTTAATGGAAAATACTTTCGAAATGAATTAGGGTTTTGCGTGTGAAGCTCGTTATTATCTTCTATGGTGGGAGATGATTTGTCAAGGGTGTTTGAGTTAAATTGTTTAGTAGCGTACATCTTTATATGTGGTCAATGTTTTCTACATTCGAAATATGCTGTGAGTAGTTGGTCAATCGTTTTCTTTGTTTTTCAGATGATGTTATCTTTTAGAATGGAAATCAGAGAAGTATATGTTGACGTATTTGTTGCGATGTTTTCCGATTTTCCATAAAAGTAGTAACATTATGTTGGATTATTTTTCAAGTGTTTTTATTCCCATGTTAAAGGGTGTTAAGGTTGTTTTTTCATAGGACGTGAAAAATCATATTGTGATCTCATTTGAAGTTTTTACTTTTTTTCATTTTAAAATTTATAAAATATTTATAAAAACATTATTTAAAGGGTACCCAATATATTTTAAGAATGACATTTCTGATTGCAGTATTTCTGATATGCTTCAAGAAAATCTAACAACGTTCCTTAAAACAAGCTCCTGAATAACTTGATATGCTCTCCTTACACATCTTTCAAGTGTTCTGTTTTTTTGGAAAGATTGAAATTTTGAAGTGTTCTGTTTTTGTGTAATAAAGAATTGCCATCTATTTCTTACTCTGTAAGACTTTTTTAACAATTGTAATCTAATTAATTTTAAATATTATTTTATTTAATCACTATTGTATCGTCTTAAGTTTATTTGAGCTTTAAAAACATTGTATAATTTTTTTTATCTCCTTTTTTAAAGGAGTTAAAACCTAATAAAATATATTTGATTAAGTTAAATTGTGGTTATAGTAATAATTTACCTTTGTAAGATTTTAGTATGATTTTTGGTTTTGCGGCGTTAAAGTCGCTATGGTGTGAGTGTTTAGTAATTTCTTCCATGGCAGAGTAACTATGGTTTCTTTCAGAATTGATTAATGACAAAGGGGAAGATTTTTTGTTGGAAAAATATTGAGAAATTCTGGATCTGCCCCTTCCACATTAAACTCCCAAAGATATCTCAACCATTTGATTACGTTGTTTGGTGAAGGGAACAAAATTTGTTACATCAATGAAGAGCCATGGCGGCTGCCTAGCTTGTACAACACTCAACAAAGATTTATATCCTATATACACAATACTGTAATCTATAATGTGAATGAAAATATTTTGACTATAAATATACAGCAAAAAATGGCAGAGAGAGGAACCTTAAAGTTGATGCCGTAATTGCATCAGTAAGTCATGCATAGTCTCTATCTTTTGACTCAGTTGGAGTATGGTAATGTGTTGAGAGGAAGACTCTGAAGTACCAGTATCACTGATTAAATCATTAAGTTTAGCCTTTGATTCCACAAGTACTTCCTCAAGCAAACTTAATGTTTGTTCCGAAGTTCTGTGTGATTCCTCATTTATGAGAATTGGCAATGGAGAAATTCCTCTACTGCCAATACTTCCGTCTCTACTAACCTTTTCCGGGGAGAAAATCTTATCAATGCCTTCACTTCCTACAGATAATCAAACCGTTATTAGAAGATTACGAAAATATATAAACTGAGGTTCTGTTTTGTCTGAGAACGAGTTCCCATATAAAATCACATTATCCTACTCAAATTTTGTCAAAGCAAATTTTTTTTGGAGTTTGAAATTTGAATGCAAACAGGCGTTAGGTGCTTCAGCTTGGAAGCTCCTCGAAATCAGGAACAATAGTAATCTGCCAAAGCCATGTGATTTGCTCGAATAGTAACCACAATTAAGTTTCCAATTCATGAGAAACTCCAGACAATTACTATCAAATGTATCATTTATTGTACACATATGAATTGAAATTTATTCAAGTCACACCATCTCCAACCTTAGACTTCTGGTATTAGCTCCCTTAAAACATTAGTTTTTTGAGGGTTAACAGAGTCAGAGTGTACTGTATATTACTATTATATGTTGTAATCGGCTAAGGTTTTCATCAACATAACAGCCCCTTGGATTCGATACACAGACGCTGGTTTTAAAGCATTATCCATTTCCTATTCTAGTCCTGCGCATTTCCTCTCTTTGTTCTATATGTATGTCATACCAGTAAGTTAAGCATATTATACCTCAAATCTTAAATCCATCTTCTGCGCTGAAAATGCAGTTTTGGGAAGATAAAATCACTTCCCAACTTTAGAAAAGCTAAGGTTCCACTAATGCAGCTTATAATAATGAGATTTTATGTCTGATAAGAAACAATTCAATGCATAATTTGACAACTTACCTAGGTGCCCAAGTTGATCAATTACTGACTGGCCAATAGAACCTTCTAACTTCAGCAACCGTATAATTCCAGCAGTTATCCGGCCAATTGAGTCAATTTCAGATTTGCACAGAAAAGTTAGGTGCTGAACCTCATCCTTGGTTACAACTGCCTCAATCTGCATGAAGAAAGCATCTCAGACACAACCTTCATATAAAACAGAGACGTGTCATAAATATGAAATTCTTATTACCGGTTGTTTGACAGAGAATTTTAGGTTTTCCACTTCCCAATTAGCCATTTCATCATCAACATTCTCCCCACCTAAAATCATGCGAACTTCAACACCAATTCCTCCAACTGCGTTGGTGGATTCTTTACCCCCATTTGCAATTAGCATTGATGAAGGAATGCCCTTTTGTAAATGAGGCTTCAAGATTTGCAGACCTTGAACTCCAACCTGCAAGTGTCACCTCACTACGTAAAGAGGAGTGATAGGAGTAGAACACATCTTAAAGAACAAGAAACAGAAATGAAAGGCTACAAAACTAAACCAACTAATAAGGATTTTGGGTTTTAGCATATTTAAGTATATAAATCAGAGAAAAACCACATTGCATGATATTTAAAATTTTACTAGTTAAGTGGATATTAAATGTGTTCTGACCATTAAGAGCAAAGTCTTTATTCATAGATGTGTTCTGTCCATTTAACCGAAGTAATAAAATAATTTATTCTGATTTTGACAAGATGGAGAAATTAAAAAAGGTATCTGGAAAAAAACAACAATAACATATATACAGAAATATAATTCACTTCAAGGCATGAGAAGCAACGTTTTTTACACGACATTTTATTAAAACCAAGGACATAAATATGTCTTTCAACAGATTTACCAATTTAAACCTTATAGTTACTAGTCAACAGAAAAATGTAACTGATATAATTATCCATCTAGGCTATCCCCCACCGTCCCAATGTCAAAAGTAGAGTGTTTTTCAAGTTTTACAATTCCTACTGGATGTGATGCCTGACAAAATGTTGAGCTATTTTGTTTAGCAAGTGCTAATTTTGCTTTATCTCCTTTATAGAGTCAACCAAAATATATTATTCTTGAAAGCGAAAACTAAATCTTTGATTCTGCAGAAGGTTGGAGAAGAAATTTACAAACATAAACATTACATCTTAAAAACAGAAAGAAAGATATTTCTTTACCGTAATCAATTCTACTGGATGTTGTTTTATTCTTTGCACTTGTATTTTTCCATCTGGAACATTTGGTGGGCTACTTTTTGCATTTACTCGTAAACCATGGAAAGATGCATGCCAACTCCTCTCTTCTCTGTCTTCATCTTCATGGCTAGAGAACCACCATCTTTCAGCTGTCTCTTGTGTATCTTCAAGGGCAAATAACCAGTCTCTCAATTCTATAGTTACATCCACATCATCAGGCTTCTTCAATTGGGGAAAAGCGGCTTCTTTCCCTTCTAGCATACTTCCAACTGGTGAAAAAATAGGAAGGAAAGTTATTTAAATAGAGCGAACAAACATGCCCAAGATGAATTAAGAAACAAACTTTTTATGTATTAAGCACATTAACCAACTACAGAAATTTAGACAACATAGTTTGTTTCATACCATCTTCTGAATCATCAACAAGGAGGGGAGTTGCCTTAAAAAGTTTTGACAACGGTCCTTTCTGCAAGTTTTCCAATCCTTTACAAAGACCCATTCCGGGAGCTCCATCAGGCCCAAGTATTCCAAACCTATGCAGGAGGGCTTCAGCATAGTTCATTCCACCACCAAGACGAACACCAGATACAGAAGCTGAGACATTTAAACTATGAGATTCCACGTCTTGTTCATACAATGGTATTACATGCACCATGCTTATATCTAGAAAAGGGACTGAATGAGCATTTCCATTCAATAGATGCTTCTCATTCTTATGCACCCAAAAAACAGTTCTTAGCTGAGGATATCCATTGTCACTCAGTGAGGGAGCATTTTCCTTAGAACACAAGAATGAGGCCTTTTCACACGGCAAGAGCCCCTCAGCATCTACACAACTTATCTCAACGCTCTCCCAATGTAAAATAGTTGAAACAATAATAGCACCTCCAAGGGTTCTGTGAGTGGCACTGGTAAATAGATCATCTCCAAGAAACTGCACTAAAGGCAGCCCCTCAATATTAACAGAAGATGACTCCAGAAATCGAAGTTGGAGATTTTTCACTGATAAACTGACAGCAGCATCACTAGGAACCTTGTCCATCAGCTTTCCACCAAAGGATTTGTCCCTAATGTCCTCCAATTGTTTCCTTTTTCCAGCCATTGCTATCTTTTCACTAACTCTCCCAAAATAACCATATAGATCCAGGACAAAAAACAATTGTTCAACAGAAGTGTTGGACAGATACTGTTCACAAGCAACTCCAACCCTCACAATACCCCCAGGCGGGGGAACTTGTAACAAAGGACTGCCATCAGCAGTTGCCATAGCCACTTCTATGCAAGCATCTTTCAGATCAACACATCTCCACAATCCTGCCGTCTGTCCAAGAGAATTTTGACATCCAGGTCCATCAATGTATGCTTCCAGAGACAAAGTAAGCTGGGATGCTCTAGCAGTCCATTTCTCCTGGCTAGCATCAATTGGTTGACCTTCCCAAAGACTAAAGCAAGCAGGATCCTTCTCCAGGTTCAGCATTCTCAGTTTCAGTGAGGGTGAATTTAGAAAGAAAAGCCTTTCAATATGAAGTCTTGCTCCAGAAAAGGAGGTCTGGACTGTATTGTCCATGTCATTTTTGGAAATATCCAATTTGGTCTTGTCAAAAGGAACTGTAATATCCAGTCCCTTGAGATTGAAAATAAAAGATTTCACCGAGAAATCTGGTAAAATATCACCAGGATTGACAACAATACCGTCCGCTAATAAAGAGGATATCCTTAGACATGATTCTTCCTGGAGATGAATCTAAAAATATGGAAAGATTATAAAATTATAACATTGGCAAAAGTAAGTACAGAATTGATTCACTTTTTAAGTTTATAACAGGCCATATATTGAAAGATCCTGCACATACCACAAGTGGCTGGCAGTCAATAACAGTTTCAGAAGCAAAGGATGGTGGAAGTGGAGAGGGCATGATCTTAAGAGCATGGAGGCATATTAGAGGGGTTCCCTCATTCATTTGCCACTGCTGTTCTTGTAAAGGATATATTTGAGGGCAAAAGCTTCTGGCTGAAAAAGAAAGGAGAGAAGGAAAGTGAGCAAATAATATATGCATAGCCGGGGTAATTACTTCTTTTCAAGAATATGTTGACAATTAATACCAAATTCTGGCACACGGAAAGCATCTCTAGTGCCAGCTTGCATTGATGGTTGCACTAAGATACATGGAGGGCTACAAAAGGTGTCCCTGCATTCCAATATGTACCGAGTACAGATTAGTTCCATAGTAACAATTAGTCCAGTCAGCACAAAAAAAAGGTTGTTAAACAAGTGCAACCAAATTGATTAATAAGTGGGGCATATTGCTAAGAAATTCTTCTCATTTTCAATTGCAATAACTTCTCCCAATTCAACCAAGGTATCTCATTGCCAATATATTCAGACGAGTACACTCCCACTCCCAGCTTTTAATCAAATCCTATGAGCATGAAATAGATTGACATACACACTAACACTTGCCCACACACTCAAAAACTTTCTGAATTCTTTTAATAGTTATTATTCAGAGAGGGAACAGAAATACAAACCTTAAAAATAAGCCACCAATTGTAATTCTTGTCAAGTTATTATCATTATCTCCTTCAGAAAGACTGGCCTGCAAGGATAGTCAATCAACAACATAACTCTACTACGACTGAAGGTCTTATAACATAGCACAATAGACGGTCACAAACATGGAGATATGACATTGAAGAGTGAGGAAGATATAAATATTTGTAAATGGCATTCCCATGAACCAACAATCCCAAAAGGATAAGCTATTGGATGAAAACACATATATGGCTTTATATTGTTTTTCTGAGACAACCATTGTGCAGGAGCTCTTTGGGGTTGAAGCATGAAAAAACTGCACAGACTATATAGTCTAGACTTCAGTTCTTATTGCCTCAAAGTTAACAATTAGACATTTGCATTATCCAAGCTTCAAGCCCAAAGGATTCACGCTTAAGGAGATATG
Organism: Vigna reflexopilosa; assembly: GCA_027742785.1. Lineage (NCBI taxonomy): Eukaryota > Viridiplantae > Streptophyta > Magnoliopsida > Fabales > Fabaceae > Vigna > Vigna reflexopilosa. The sequence continues at coordinate 11,452,283 of CM050932.1, forward strand.
TTGGATATAATATTATTCATGTGCCTTCACCTAATAGCTTAAGCTTTCCAAATAACTGGCTCATAAATAGCACTATAAGTACTTAGTTGCTATTAAAAAAACTAACTTATCATGCCAAAATCACATATACTGCATATATTTATTGTTTACAATTTTTTTCTTATTTCTGAATTATTCATATCAGATGTGAAAATGACATGTACACACCCACTCCTGAGGGTTACCATCAACATCTTATTACTCTTCGAGCATCCAAAGGACCCAAGTAAACTAAACTATATATATATATATATATATATATAAGGTGTCTTAAGGCCCCAAAGAGAGTCTTAAAGGAAAATATAAGCCTCTATATGATTTTCTTTTTGGCTCAAGGTATTCCATTCTATGTTAGGTTTCTAAGTCTGAAACCTAAGCAAAACACCCTCACACTCACACAGAAAGCAAAGATGAATGAATGAATTCTGTTATTTTTCAAAAAGTAAGTATGTACAATGAATAGATTGGGAGCATAACCTCCCACACAAGGTTCAAAGAACCTGTTTTGTATATCAACTAACAAAAAGCCCCTTCCTCTGCTAAACAGAGGTTATTTATACAAGTCTTTCCCGCCTCCCTCCTAACTGTTAAGACAGTTAGGTTATTACACTCTTTCCCTCCTTTTGTAAACTAACTAGGGCCTATCATTCTACCTATTAGATAAGGCCAAGGTAACCAGCATCACTATCGAGATTAATATGGACAAGTAGCCAAGAAAAAAATTGTGAGAAAAAAGTGTAAGATGGTCTCAGAAAAGAAAGCATAAAAAGACATACCCGAGAGAAAAAGAGAGACTGCATCAAAAGCTCAAGCTGGAATTCTGTAAATTAGTGATAATAATTAGATCATTGTGCTAGCAATGATATACCCAAAGCTAGGATTTTAATAATAATTCAAGAAGACAAAGATTAACATAAAAAGACTATGTGCAAGCTAACGACAAACCAGTATCTTTAATACAAAGAAATATATGATCCACGACAATTGAGACAAGAGAACGCCCAGCTGCTTCAGCGGATCGCTGTCATGGTACAGTTACATACATATTTAGAGAAATCCAAAAATGAAATATGATAATATTGGGCTTAACAAACTACAGAGGTGTTTACAAAGGTGAGAAAAGTTAAGACAATCTGAAAAATGCTGACCTTGGAATCAACATCACCCCTGTTTAGACAAACATAAACCCCCGTCATAAAGCGGAGAAGTGCACGTAGTCCTGATCATATTTGTACCATTCCCATGTCATATATCTCCATTTGTTTATCAATTCAATATTCAAGAAACTCAAAATGTGCCCTTTACTAACCTGGTTCGCTTAGTGCAGGGCAAACAGCTTCGTTGATGTGCAATTGAACTTCAAGCCCGAGCGGACTATTCAACTCAGTTCTCTGAATTGTGATCTGGTAATGATAAAATTAAGCTATATTTCATGATTCACAAAATACTGTAATAAAACAGATGATTAAAACATGTAAGGGAAACTGCATTAATTACATATGCTTCTCCTGATATTCCTTCTATAAAACGCTCTCCTCCAAAGAATACACGCTTTGCGCCATCATCATCCCTAAGGTTTGACCCCTCCTCAGAGAGGTCTAGTGTAGCTTCTGTGAACATGTCGGGATGAGGTAATAGATCAATAGACAAAGATTGCCATTCCAGTTTCTGGGTAGAACATAAAAACGTGAGAATAGTTATATGGTAATACACATATGGGCAACACAGTATCATCAACATTGAGAATATAGCACAAAATATCTTTTTGTGAAATCTTGTAATGAAATCACACCTATACAGATTAAATACTGATAATATAGAAGAGAGATGTGAAAGGACATAAAATCACACCAATACAGATTAAATCCTGATAGATCAAAACTAGTGAAGGGGAAGATATATTACTTTGAAGACATATATGTACTTCTTGTTACTGGAGAATTCCCGCACTTCCTTAAGATTTACAACCTGGTAGTAAAAGTTCTTCAATGTAATGCTATAGGCAAGTAGAATCAGAAAGCCTGAGTTTTTGAATAATTACCTGCCAGTTTTCATTTGTAGTATACAACAAAAGGTTGCGTATGGTGATAGATGCCATAGGCGGTGCCCTGTAATAAGAGTTAGTGAATGGGGATATTATAAAAAGATTTGGGGCAGAACCAGATTGAGTCACACAAAGTTTCATTTATAAATTGTCTTTGAGACAAACATAGCAAAATCTATCACCCGTCAGGTCTATGCTAAAGAATTAAGACTGTCCCCTCTGACTCACCCACTATTATATTCTAACACCATTGCAATAAACACAGTTTAGATATTGCATCAATCCCAGCTGGGAACAAGATACTAGTATCAAAACTTGATAGGATTGGTAAAACATAAATTATGAAATGCTAAAGAAGATATTGAATAGAGAGCAATGGTTCAGAGCATTGGCTGGTATCAAGAACTTACCATGTTGCTCCCCCTTGGCGACGAGAACCACCACAAGTTTCAAGCAATAGATTGACTGTTTGAATTTGTATAGTCATGCCATCTGCAATCTGACAATCACCCGCAGTCAGTAAGAACTAGTAGCAATCAAACAAGATAATTGCATTCATGGACAATTGATCAGCCTAGGAATTTCAAGCCTACTAGGAAGGATAAAACTATTAGGCTGAACCGCACTACAATGTTGCAACCTTTCACTGCGTCTTTTTCCTCTATTAGGCTCGATAATAGACTAAAATTAGTAATCTCTCCTTATAATCAATAAATTATCTTTGCGTACATCTTTACTATGTTATTAAGAACTTTTCCCCACAATATAAATGTTCAAATTCAAATCCCACAAACTTTGTTAAAATTGCCTACAAAATCAACCGAAGCATGATTTGACTACGAACAACATATATGAACTCATGCTTAGATAAACAAAGAGCAGAATCAAGCTCAAACCTTATCAGCGAAACCATAACCACTTCCCTTGGCAGAGGCAGCCGACGGCGCGGAACTGCAGTAATCGACAAAAGCAAAAAAACGTGAAACAAACGGCAGCAAAAGCATAAAGCATCACCAGCCTCGTTTCATTGTTTACCAGTTCGAACTAAGCGATGCATCAAAATCAGAATTCTCCTCGAGAACCAGATCGAGTCTATCAATATGCACGACGATTGGCTCCGTCTGCACATTGCTCACAGACGGAAGCTGCAAAAAACCACAAACAGCAAATCACAATTCACGATCGGAAACACAGCGAAGAAGTGAAAGATAATCAGTTACCGTAAGCAACTCAACTGTTATCTCTAGTTTGCCGACTTTGGCAGTGGCAACGTTAAGCGCCGGCGGCAATCCGACACTGGAATGCAAGGCGTCGCCGTCGATATCTGAGAGCGAGAATCGAATCAAAGTCGGTGAAATGAAATTTAAGTTCGAAATTTGGATTTGAATTTGGATTTGAATGTACCTAAATTGGAGAGGTGAACGGTGCGTCCCTGCAACTTGAACTGGTCTCGAGAGAAGGATTTGAGCCAGTACTTGAGAGTGTACTCGAGAGCCCGACCCAGTATTGACTCCATTTGCTGAGAGTACCCGGGTTCGGATCCTGAGGTTCGGGTCGGGCTTTGCCGTGAGTTGATTTAAGGCTTTCCTTTCTTCGTCTGAGGCAGCGATCTCTGGTATTATTGTAGAGGAATTAAACGGAATTTAGATTGCGGCGAGGCACGTGCGACACGTGTGAGAGAGATGGCGCTGTTTTTATGAGTCAGAAGAGGACCTCGCTGTGTTTGCAGTTTGTCTATTACTGTGTGTTTGAAGGAAAAACTATGGTGCATACCGTCAATTTTTTTATTTTATTTTTCAATCTATTTTCAACTTCACAGCCAAATTTTCCTAACTTATATATAGTTACAAAAGATAAGAAAAGTGAAAAGAAAAAACTAAATTAATGATAACACACATTTAAATTTATCTGATATATATTATAAAGATAAAATAATTATAAAAAATAATATTTATAATTTTTAAAAGGAAAGAAAGTTAAAAATAAAAAAAGATAGTAAAAAATTTGTAAATGTGAAAATATTATTTCTTTTCCATATATTGTGTAAGGACTTGTAAATGAATCAGCTTTAAAATGGCCAAGTGACAGCAGATAATTGGGTCAAGTTTTAATAATAGAATAAAATTTTATTAAAAACATTTCTTTTAAGTTTCAGCCCCTTTCTTTTCACGATAATTCCTCACCAAGCACAGTTTCTTCTTCTCCTTCTTTCTTCAGTGCTCTACTTTCCATCCACTGTAACTCAAAATCTACCCATTCATTTGTTAAATAGGGAACTCCTAAACAATCTGGAGGCTGAAAGCAACATTTCCACCGTTCTAAGTTCTATTTCCTTCAACTGGTAAGAAAACCATTTTTCTTCCCATTCACTTAGGGTTGTAATCATGTAACAAATCTGGTTGCATGTGACCCATTTCTCGTTTCTTCAATTTTTAGCTTCTATTAGGTTCTAAAATTTATATTCTATCATCAAATTGATAATCTATAGGTACCGTTAAGGTTTCCATAAGACGCGGGACATTTCTAGTCTTCTTGAGCTTGGTTGTCTACACTAGAGGTAAGGGAAGCTTAGGTTCTTTTTGTTTTTTATTGTGTATTTGGGGTTACATGCAGTTGAGGATTTTTGGTTGGGAACATGGGATATATGTGCTTGTGAAGCTTGTTTATTGTGTTGATTTTGATTGAACTGAAATTGGATGAAATTTTGACATTAGAACCTGTATGTATTGATGTATGATTTATGAGGATGTTAAATTTTGATGAGAAACTGATATGATCAGATTTGATGGTGTGAAATCTGTTATAACATGGTTTAGATAGAAAGCATGATGGTTTGGTACTGCTTTAGGGTATTTTGGAGGAAGTGAGATAGGGAATCTTAGAGTTAGGGGTCTTAGGCATATTTAAACTGTTGAGGCAGCTTAGGCAAGTTAATTATAACTTGTTAGGACTATAAAATTGGTTAAAATGAGGTTCTAAATGGTAGAAGTGGAGTTGAGTCCTTAGGTTGAGGAAAACTAGTGTTTTGAGTGATTTCAGAGGAAGTGAGAGGGTGTTTTTGAGTAATTGAGGTCTAGGGTGTAAGTGGGCAGTGGAGACAATTTCATTTAGTCATTTGAGACTTGTTAGCAGTGCTAAATTTGCTAACAACACATTCTAAGTGGTAAATTCAATTTTAGACCTCTAAGTTGATGAAGTTGGGTTTTTAAAGTGTCAAAAGTGGTTTGATACACCTAGTCTTGGATCTAGTGACCAAATGGATATTAATTTTAACTTATAAACATGTTTTCCTATCAATACAAATGTGTAAAGAACCCCTTTAGTCATTAGAATAGGGTCCAAGTGCATAAAAAGCCAATTTTCGTAGTTGTTGTCAACTGATATGACGCCTGGGCGCCCTTTTCTGTTGTTTCCACCTTAAATATGACGTTTGGGCGCCCCTAAAGGGGGTTGGGCGCCCTTTTCTGCTATTGTTTTTGTTTTTGCTAGTTTGTGGGGTTTTGAATGTCCGTTTTGGACGTTCTGGGGATTTTTGACCCTTCCGGAGCCACTGGTGAGGGTCTCCAAGCTGTTTGAATTACTTAAGTATTGGTAATTAAAATTTATGAAGAAATTTGTGTTAACAAGTGATGTTTCGGTGAAAGTATGTAATGTCTGAGTATGTATGAGTTGTTTTTATGACATGACTAAGGAGTGTCTTTATGTGAACATGTATATAGCTTGTGTGGTTGGGAAAGAATACGATTGTGAATTGTGGTTCAAATGTATGTGAATTGGGAAAGGAATAAAACATGATTTTCTAGTGTGTTGATGATGGTAATTACAGAATCTCTCGGTGAGATTCTTAGTGTTTAGAATGAATGTAGAGGCTTCCATATGGGGGGTATCCCTAACACTCTAACGGTCTTTCATTCTCACTTAGAGAGGATTAACGCGTGTGGTGAGAGTAGTGGGAGGTCCTAGGGTAGGCGCTATCACTGGAGGTCTATTTCGCAGTAACGGACTAACCTTGTGTGTGGTCAGGTGAAACCCCTCGGCAATGGCTTTGCAAAGCAGTAGAGGCCACCACAAGTGTACAACCCGCCCTAGCTCTACATCCATTCTAAGTTCGGACGAGTCTAGAGGTCATAATATGATAGGATGTTTGCTTTGGTGAATTGTATGAAGATGATTTCTATGTTAATAATGACTTGCAGACTCGTATATGTGAATGATATTGGACATGTTAGAATGGTTTTGAATTAATGTGTTTGTTTATAGAAACCTAGCTTACCCTTGCATTTGTATGTGTTGTACGTGTTTGCTTCTCTCCTTGCGATGATCATCCAATCCTTTGGATGTGAGCAGTAGCTGATGATGTGCCCCTGGAGCAAGCATTGGAGACTGAAGAAGACCCAGCTCCTAGTTCTTAGGACTTCTACTAGCTCTTAGTTTGGAGAACGCTTTATTTTGAAAAGACTTCTAGCTTTTATTTTATCCTGATCTGTATTTTGAAAACACTCTTTAGGCCTCCTTGAACCTTTATTCAATCATGTATTTTGGAGAACTATGAACTTATATTTAGGTTTTAATTTCCAGCCAAATTTGAATAATTGTACCCCCTTAATGTTATCATTTGTTTACTCTTAACTGCTTTTTTTATCATGACCTGATGCATTCCAAATATATATATGTGCCATATATTTTGGGATGTCACATATTGTATTGTGAAAAGGGAATAAATTTAGTAAAAAACATGTGATATTTATAGAATTTCATCTATTATAAAAGTTAAATGTGTAGACATATTTAACAGTCACATAACTACATGTCATTTAGTCCAACACTTGTGTGACCCATTAATCCAAGATTTCATACAAAAATTAGACTAGTTTTACCCCTTTCTTTAAGCACTCAATTACTCAATTAAAAGTTATAATTATTTACACACTAATTGTCATATTCAAGATAAAAAAAAAAGTACTTTAGAAAAAAAAATTAAGATAAAAAGACTTTAGTAAGGTACTTAAAAAGAATCATATGAAAATATTAAAAAGCTAAAAAAAAAATAACTAGCAAAAAAAATTTGTTTACGGCTGATAAAATATGTCTATGTTTTTGGAGCCTTTTTCTGTTTTTTCCTTTTCCTATGCTAGCATCTCCTTGTATCAAATACAATAATAAGCAATATTTTTTCTTCTCTGGTTTTCTTTCTTCTCTTGCTCACGCCTTTTTTTTTTCCTTGTTCTGTTTTTGTTGTCTTGTTTTTTTTGTTTGTTCTTTATCTTAATAACAGTACCTCAGGATTAATGTAATAGAGTATCAATTAAGTTAAAGATTGCTGACAGAATTACATAACAATGAAATTTTTTATCAAGAAAAATTGAAAAGCTTGTGATGAAAAAATAAGTTAGTTAGAGACCATTTTATGATGGAATCCAGTTAACGATTGAATCTGACAATTTATTATGTTCTTATATTTTTTAAACTGAGATAAGAAAATTAAAGTTGTACTAACATTTGAGTGTCCCTTGCAAGCCATTGCAAATATCATTTTTTGATTATTAGATCACCCCAAAACCATCTAATCACCATCATCTTACAAAATATTTTTAAGTTATATTCAACCTAAACCTATTCCTTTTTAGACACGTCCCTACAAAGTATGTGGATCTAATATCTTGCAAGAATTTGTGGCATTTGGAAGCCATAATATGCCATTTTTCTAAAATTACTTTCAACCTCATACAAATTTGTTAAAGTTTTAACTAATAATTTGGCTTCAATCTGTGGCCTTTCAAACAACAATACATCATTTACAAAATAAAGGTTGGAAAGTCATGGGCAATCAAGGGACAATGATGACACATATATCCATACATATACTAGTGGAAAAACGTTATTTAACGTCGGTTATTTTGGACTTTTAACGTCTATTAAACAACCGACGTCATTACCGGTGACGTCAATGGGACGTCGGACATGAATATAATCGACGTCTATAATGACGTCAGTCAGTGTAATGTCCGACGTCACTAAAAGTCGAAACTAGACGTCTAAAGACATTATATAAACGTCGGTCTGAACAATAACCGACGTCGAAGAGGCACTAAAGACTTCGAAAATGACACTGACAGAAGTCTAAAAGGTACTATAGACGTCGGTGTATACATTAACCGACGTCTAATACAGTGGTTGTGTTTTAGTGCAGTTTTGTTCCCGTCTTTGGATAGCCTAGTAGCACAATCTCCTTTTGCTAGTTTCCCCCGAAAAAAAGCGTCCGTCTTTTGAATTTCTTATGGCATTTCAACCCAAAATCGAACTTGGGTTGTTGCTTAGTTCCATTTTCATCCGCAAGAGGGAAAAATCACGGTGAAACGATAACTAGGCAACGACCCAAGGTCGTTTTTGGGTTGAAAAGACCAAAAAAAATTCACAAGACGCCGTTTTTTCTGGGAGGCAGCTAGCAAATGAAGAATGTGTTACTACGTTACCCCAAGAAAGGAACAAAATTGCACTAAAACACAACACAAAGAAAGAAAATTTTAATCAGTTGAACCAGAAGATAATCGATGAAAGACTAAACAAAGTTTAAACGGTAAGCATAAAAAAAAACTACCTGGGATGCAATGCTGGAAGAGAGAAAAAGAAGAGGAGGAAGACGATAAAGATATCAGAAACAATAATGCAATGCCGCAAGAGAGAAACAAGAGAAAAAAGAGAAGAGAGGAAGATGATATCATAAACTGAATGCCGTGAAGAGTCTGCGGTTTATTTAAAATGAAATTGAGTGTCGGTTGCTTGCGAAACCGACGTCTATAGTAATCTAGACGTCGATTGTCTAACTAATTCGACGACCAAGTTAACATTTAAACTGACTTTTTGAATGCCCATTAGACGTCGGTTGTGAAGGGGCACCGACGTCTAGGGCACTGAATCGATTGATGTTTCATTTCCTGTCAGGGACGTAGACGACAGTTGTGAAGGGGCACCGACGCCTATAATAATATAGACGTCGGTTTTCTGCTGTCGGACGTGGAAATGCCTCGGAGTTTGGTGCACATAATTAATTACAGGCACATAGACGTCGCGCACCCAGAAATGCGACGTCTATTTTGCAGAAAATTTTTGTCTTCCCGCCTTCCGGACAGGCCATAGACGTCGATTTTTGACAACCTGACCTCTAATAGCCTGGGATCAGGTGACCAGCATTAACTGCACCCAAGTAGACGTCGGCCCCCCATCACAACCGACGTCAAATGCGCAAGAGAAGTCTGTCTTCTCGCCTACCTCATTACATTGGATGTCGGCTTACGGCAGAGCTGACGTGTACTGCTTAATAGACGTCGTATTACCTTGAAACCGACGTCTAAGTTACCATCTTATTTACGGTGATGTCACCGGTCATCATATGACGTCGGTGGAGCTCTAACATACGTCTATGAGCTGACGTTAAACAGCGTTTTTCCACTAGTGATATTTATACCTTTATTATACATTCAAAACAATATCCATATATTTTATTTTTAGTTTTGGAAATCATTTTTAGTACTAAAAAATTAGACTCAATGTTTACAATTATTTACTCTTTTAATGGAAAATTTTTCTTTAGATATTATTTTTAATTGATTTAGTTGCATTGAATTCTACGTTCATAAGGTTGTAAACTGAAACATATCTTTTGTTATTTGAATGTCTTCTACAAATTATTTTTAGAGGTGGAGACGAATTTTTTATACTTTATATAAAAACATATTTACGTTTTACTCATTTTGTTTTAGCTTAAACTTTTGTTATTGGACTTAATTTGAGCTAATATTTAGATCTATGCATTCAAATTATCAAAACTTATATATAACTTAAATGTGCAAGAGTAAAATAGATTGAATTCATTTGTTTAGTTTTTCAATTTTAGAAATCATTTCTTTTTCTTTTATTAGTTTCTAATTGCTTCTTCATTTTTTTCTCTCTTAGTGTTTTTTGTTCTTCATTCATGCAGAACTAATTCTTAACATTCAGTTTACAAAATTAAGATCACACAGTTTGAATTGAGTTTTGCACCAATTGTTTGACACTTTTACTTTTATTATTTTTTTCTCTAATTTCGGATTTACACTTTATTATAGTAATTTGTGTTAATCACTAAATAGAATTACTATAATTACAATTTTCACTATGTACTATAATGAAATTACCAACAACAATTAATTAGTTTTAAGCAGTAGCAATTAAACGCATATAATTAATTGAAACAGACTTTATTACTAAAAATAACTTTATGAAAACTTATTGAAATGTGAAAATCCTCTTAATGAAACTTTACAATGATATGGAGAACCACACAAGAAGAAAATCCTCTTAATTAGTTTCAGTCAGGCTTGCTAAAAGGATAAAACTTGGAAAAAACCTTGCTCTTTTGGAAGACTATTGGTAAGTTCTTAGATAGTTACTTGGCAAGAGAAGATTAAATTATAAGTTTCTTGAATATATGAAAGGATGTAGCCTTAACTGGGTTGGTTCTTGAATTATTCTTGCATGAATCTTGGGGGTAGAAGATGTAAGGAAGGTTGTAGAGGTTTTTGATGAAATTTGGTATGAACTTTGTTGAATCTTGATGAATTCTTGGTTTACTTTTGGAGGGCTATGTTAATAAGTTATATAGGAAGGTTTGGGTATGGTTGATTTAAATTATGGTGTTTCATAAAGGGGTGTTGGATGCAAGGTTCCAAGAAGATTAAACTAAAAAAAGCTTAAGAAGGAGGAAAAGAAGATTAAGATCAAGATATTATATATGGAACAAAGAATAAACTTCAAGATTGAAGCACAAGCTGATCTTTCACTTAACAAAGTGTCACTCGCAAAGTGATAAACCAAGGATGAAGTCTCTTTACTTTCACAATCTTCCAAGATGAAGTCTTGTTCTCAAGATAAAAACTAGAAAGAAAATTCACAATCGTTACCAAAAAATAATTATATGATTTCATTAAATGAAAAATATGTTCAAAATTTACATGTACTCTCCTGTTTAGGAATGGAAAGGGTGGTCAAACATTTCCCTTCCCCCACTCTTGTCCAAACATAAAAAGAAGATACCTATCAAAGGAATAATAAACATATATGAATATTAGAGAAATGTTTATTACTAGAAAAATAATGTTTTATTACTATTTTTAGTCAATTTTTTTTTATAAGTGTTAATATCCGAAGAATCTCTAAACAATAAAAAAAAAATATCAAATGCTCTTACAATATAAAGTTTTTATGATAATAAATATAATTAACAAAATCATTCTTTATTGAAAAATATCCTATATATAACCACATATTTGTAGATATCTTAGTTGTTAGAAAATATGTATTAATGTCAATGAATAACATCCACTAAGACAGGAAAGGTACTTGACATCAATTATTTATTGGGATTCTACTCCAGTTCTACAACTGAATCATATCATAGGCTGAGTTAAAAATTGGAGGCTTTAGGCTTTTGTTTTTAACCAAAACCTATATAGGACATAAAAGAAATAAAATCATTTAAATGTAGAATTGGGAGCATGCTTTTAACAATGGAATGCACAATGAGCAATGCTTGAACAATGGAAAGAGAAGGCGTGAGCAATAGACAAAGACATCTACAATTAATGGAGCAAGGTGTGACCTTGATGAACCTACGATGAAGACCAACACATGTCACTATGTGTCTCCTTATTACAAACAAACATTAAACAGACCCAAAACAAATGTGAGAAAGAGGAAAATGAACCTCCAAGCAATAAGAAATGGTTTGTGATGACCATTAATGGAAATGGAGAGGAGAGGAGAATAAGATGCTTTGTGAAAAAAGGAGACGAAAATAAGATGTTTTGTGAAGAGAGAAGACAAGAACAAGATGCTTCACAACGACCAACAATGACAATGGAGGAGGGCTTCACATGGAAAGGAAACCAACAATGGCCTATTCAGTTTCAATAAAGAAGGAAGAGTGTCAATTTTTGCCGTTGTAATGGAGAAAGTTCTACAACAGTGTAATGTTGTAGTAGAGAAGTAACTTCTAAAAATTTAACCCTAGGCAATATAATAGACTTTGGTTCTTTAAAGAACCAAAGTCTATACTAGTATATGTTTTGGTTATTTTATGATTGAAGTCTATAGTTGTGTAAATAATTTCAAAAATATTACTGCATTTTGAAATGTTTCATTTTTCTTGAAAACGAAGCTTATTAGATGTAGTATGAGTGGGCGGCCAGCCGGTCGGGAGTGGGTCGATAAAGGCGAAAGGTGGTCCGGAGTTGCAAGGTTGAACAGCGAGTGAACGTTAAAGGGAACATTAAAAGGTAATTAATGGCATTAGAAACAGTGTAAATGGCCTTAATAGGCGAATATAACGTAAGGAGAAACAGAAGATATAGTATTTATGAGCAGTTAATGATAATCATTGGGAATAATGCCTATAGCGTTAATGACCAGGTAAAACTACCTTTTGTCTAATCACATTCACTTTGACCTCCTTGAGACCTATCTAACTTGAGCGTCAGAGTGTTTCTTGCAGGTCACAACCATTGGGTGTTACGAGGGAAATCTTCAACAGGTGTCAGAGGACCGGCGGATCAGAGAAAAGCTTAGAGAGTCGTTAGTCTCGGATCCTACAACAGAAACATTAGACAATTTTAAATGTGTTTTCTACACTAATGATTACCATTTTTACTCTCAAAAATCACTTTGTTAAGAGAGAAATAAAATCAACATCATGCTCTTTAACCCACACCCACACCCTTCAAAACAAGAATTTAACCTAATCCGAGAACATTCCGTATATAAAAAAAAACAATCAAATACAAGTTTAAGAGTTTTTGACTTAAGACAAAAAAACACATAACTTTATAATTTATTATATAGCTACTAACCTCTATTCTTTTACTTATCTAAGTAATATTTAACTTTACAAGACATATTATTTTCATCACCATTGCATTTAGAATATATATATATATATATATATATATATATATATGTATATATGTATATATATATATATACATATATATATATATGTATATATGTATATATATATATATACATATATATATATATATGTATATATGTATATATATACATATATACATATATGTATATATGTATATATGTATATATATATATATATGGGTTTGCTAACTTGCATACGCCTGTTTTTTCAGTTGGTACATTTTAGCAATGTGTACCGGGTTTTAGTAGACAAAAATACCCTAATACATCATAGATTTTAAGTTTTAAAGTTAAGGGTATTTTAATAATTTTCATTCTCAAAACTAAAAAAAAAAAAAAACTCCAAAACCCTTGCTCACCTCCCTCATTCCTCTCAACCCTTTCTCTTTCATCTCTCTCACTCTAACATTTTCTTTGTCATTCTTACGCTAGGGCCAACTGAAAAACACTCGTTGTAAACAATTTCATCATCTTCAATTTCAGGAAAAGGTTCATTCAAGATCTCTTCAATTTCATCATCTTAACTAACCTCTCTAATTTCATCATCTGCGGATGTTGAATCATCATCTCCTAAAAAACTTTCAGGTCAATTACCAATTTCTTCAAATGTCATTATGTTTGTGAAAATTAGATAAAATTAAATAAGACAAAATTTATAAAATGAAAAATCATTATAAAATCATTTTTTGCAAGAAAATGTTTAATAGTGAGTGTTTCTGATTTTTTTCCAGACCAATTACGAATTCCATCGGATGTGATTATGCTTGTGAAAATTAGATAAAATTAGATAAGACAAAAATTATGAAATGAAAACTCATTATAAAATCATTTTTTTTGTAAGAAATTGTTTAACAACGAATGTTTCTGATTTATTTTTTTTTTCAGTTGGGGCTACAGTAGCGATGACAGAGAAAATGTTGGAGTGAGAGAGATGAAAGAGAGAGTTGAGAGGAATGAGGGAGGTGAGCAAGGGTTTGGGGTTTTTTTTTTTTTTTTAGTTTTGCAAATGAAAATTATTAAAATACCCTTAATCTTAAAACTTAGAATCTATAATATATTAGGGTATTTTTGTTTACTAAAATCCGGTACATATTGTTAAAATGTACCAACTGAAAAACAGACGTACGCAAGTTAATAAACTCCATATATATATATATATATATATATATATATATATATATATATATATATATATATATATATATATAAATAAACACAACTAAGTTGTGGTCTAATAATTGTAACACAATCAATAAAACAATAAAAAAAATAAGGTTGCGATAGAATTAGTCTTATTTTTACTTATAAAATTAACTCTTAATCACATTACTTAATTTAATCTATTGTTTGAAAACAATATCCAAAAGTGAAACCTCTTAATTAATAAATTGATTATATTCACACACATGAAAAAATATATGTTTACACACACAAAGTAATAAAAAAGAAAGATGTTATATCGTGTGCCTTATTTATATGTTGACAACAAAAACAAAAGGAGACAAACATTCCATAACAAAAAACAAATAGGACCATTCAAGCTAACTTTAGTAATTATATGCATCACAGAATGAAGGGAACTATTTGATATTGAATGAAGTGACAAATAATGAATTGAATATTGAGTGGGGAAAGAAAAAGAGAGACGAAGCTCTATAATAAATATTACGGACTTGATTCTTGTCTCGTCCCTTTTTCAACATTGTCTTCAAGAATTGGTGTATAAACTTTTTCCCTAAGTGAACTGTGTAAAAGAAAAATATACTAACTCTTTGTTACAATCAATATATAAGGTAATTTTCTCCATTCTAAAATATAAAAAAGTAATCTCGTCCATTAATTATAATAACAAGATAAAAAGTCCATTTTGTTAAACAGTAATTCAACTGCTTTGCATCCATCTGCACTACTTTGCTGACTAAATTTTGTATGGATCATCTACCATAATACATTAAACCAAACTTTGTCAGCTTCTTACATGTTAATCTAACTTAAACATTATTTGTGTATTAGAAAGTGGATTTAAACCTAACTCAACCCCATAAAGCTTAGAGCCTATCCTAACGAGTTTTAAGTGGGTATTTTTATTTCTATATGTTGTCGGGCGCTATTGGACCACCCAATTTCTACTATCACGCACAAGATGTCTATACCTCAGCGTGAAGGGGATGTGTTGGAAGTCCCACATCGACTAGAGATAAGGCCAAATTATAATGTATAAGTGAAGTGCAAACCTCATCTTACAAGCCGGGGAGTTGAGTTAGGCTTTAAAACCCACTTTCTAATATGGTGTTAGAACCCTGAATTATGCTGAAAATGCATCTAAATTAATCTTATATTTGATTTTTTTTCAAAATTTTAAGTGTAGATTTGCAATTAGGTGACGAAATTGTCACAACAACTTAAATGTTTTTTATATTCTAATGTTTAAAAAAGGATATTTATTTGTAAAAGACTTTCCAAACAAATAAGAGAGTTTAGATCTATAAACATGAAGATAAAATATTGAGTAAGTATTAAGTAAATATTCTTTAAACAATATTAATTGTATTTATAAAATTTACACGATCCTTTATTTATATTTTTATTAGAATAATATTCATCTTAAATATATAATTATAAATTAGTTGATAATAATATAACTATATTTCATCATTCTGTTTAGATTAATTATGATATTGAGATATTGTTTTAATAAACATAAATTTGGATTGCTCTAAAATTAAAAAAAAAAAATTTAATGAATCTTATTGAAGGATACTCGTTAGTGTATCATTGGGTCGGATACAAACAATATTAAAAGTGGGGAAAAAGAAAAGTGAATTATTATGAAAAAGAGTAAGACAGTGAAAGTTAGAGTGAACCAAAATGAATAACTTCAATCTTCACAAACCAAATGAAAGACTCGCACTTACACACAACAAGAAATGAAAACAAAAGTAGAAGAATCATATAATTAAAAAATAATAATGAGATGTTTGATTTTTTTTCAATACATGGGTTTGTTCCTGAAATTAAAAGTTGTTAAAGAGTAGAGATCTAAAAAAGGGAAAAAGAGAAGGATTACTAGAACGATGAGAACAAGGTTGTGAGCACCATCTATGCGATTTGCTTTCACTTCTCAGCCTAACTCCATTTCCTTCCATAAGAGACCTTTTTCTGATGTTTCAGAAGGGTTTGTGTGCTTTAGGTTAGGTTTTAAATGTGATATATATTATATACATATAAATTGTGGCTCATAAATATTATATTTTAAATAAGAAAATAATTTATCTACTTTTTAAATTACCTTTTTTTTTTGCACGGATCTTCTTCCCTTGAGCTATTATATGAAGAATCTTGTCATAGAACTTTTAAAAAGTTTAAATTCCATATCTACCAGTCAAGAAATGTGCAAAAAAAGATAGTAAAAAAGATTAAAAAATTGTAAATCTGAATTTATGTTGAACGTGTATTATTCTGAAATCTTAACCACGTAATCATCGACCCACATGGGGTTATAAAGGTTGTCGATGATTTTACACCCTGGAAAGCCTATCCTAGTTTATTGGTTGATAAATAAATGGAAAGAGAGAAAAAAAAAAGTAAATTTACATTTATAAGAAAGTGGATTTAAATCTAATTTAATCCCACAAAATCAATCACCATCTTGTAAAACAAGGTTTCACTCTACTAATATATTATAATTTTATTTTATTTCTAGGAAACTTCTAAGAACATTGTTTAATTTGAATAAAATAAAGTGAAGAAAAAAAATATGAAAAACAGTTTTCTAATAAACAACGAATATGTTTCGAAAGAAATTTAATTTACTGTTTACTTTTTGAGTTTTTTTATATTTATTTTTATTTAAATATATTAAATTAATTATGACAATGATCATGTGTCAATCGCATGAATAACATACGTAGAGTGAACTTTAATCAAATAACTATTAAAAATATTTGAGATGTAGGTATTAAATCTCTAATAAGATTCAGTGATACTTTGATTGTGTTAAATTCGAAAATCTCTGTATTAAAGCTCAGGATTTTGAAAAAGGTTCAACACAAAAGAAAAAGAAGTTAAAAACATAAGTACATAAGAAGCTTAAAGAGAGGTTTGTGCATGTATCTGAAGGATAAACTCTATATTAAAAAAGTTTAAGATTTAATAAAAATAAACTAAATAAATCATAATTAAAAACGAGTTATGAAAAAACATAGCTGTTAACCTTTTCTCTTATATTTAATAAAAAAAATACAAAAGATTCATGAAATAAAATAAATAATACATTATGAAAGTAATATTTCATTGACAATAAACAGCTGTGTTTTTTCAAAAATGAAACAAAACAAAAGAGAAATTAAAGTAGAATAATGAGTTTGCGTTTAATTTTTTTTCTTAAAAAACAAAAGAGAATATATGAGAGAGTGAGAGATAAATACAAAGAATAGGTAACTCAAAGAGGTAAGGGGAGAAAAAATAAAAAATATCTTAATGATTTTATTTATTATTATATTTAATTTTATGTTTTATTATTAAAAATTTACCTCAGGGGTTATCCTGATAACAGTTGGAAAATCGTTATTTTTATACTTAAATTTGATATTAAAACGCACCCTTTATGGGTTAGAATAAGCTTAAGACTCGAGTAAAACATTTACTTGAGTCACATGAGAGTCAAAAGTTGTTTTTAGATATATTATACTTGTTTTGCATTGTTTTGCAGGGTTTTGATGAGAATTGACGATAGAAGTAAAGACGGGAGGACTTAGACTCATGAAAGAAGGAGAAAAAGGATGAAAAGAAGAGTCAAGTGCACCGCTTAGCGCCAATTTCAGCGCTGAGCGCCAGTTTCGTGGGTGAAGTCATTGTTTCTCGCTTGAGCGGCACCGTTGAACGTCCTGTGCGATTAGAGGGCCACCGCTGAGCGGCATATTGGACTGCTGAGCGGTTTTGCGATTAGAGGAAAACCGCTGAGCGGCCAAATTAAGCGTCGAGCGTCCATCAGATGGGCTTGGGCTTAAATTCTGTTACTTTTATGCACTATAAATAGCCTCATTGCGATTCTTAAAGCAATTCTCTTGGTAGGCAAAGACGTCCAAAGCTGTTCTACACTCCTTGGAGACGGTTCCTTGGATGCTTAGGCTTCAATCTACCAAATTTAAGGTTTATTCTTCCATATTTTCATTTAATTCCATCTAGTTCACCATGTCTATGGTGAACTAAACCCTTTGTTGTCGGAGAACAATGTAATCTTTTGAAACTCTCTTATATTGAAATTCTTATTTTATTCATATGCTTGCATATGCTTATATTATTAATTGTTGGGTTTCTTACCTTTGCTTAATGCTTTTATCATTTAACTCATTCAGTAAATGTTGTTTGTTTTTATTGATACGGAGACGTACAATAATGTCATGAACTGGAGGAAATTCCTTCATTAAGCTAATACCGCCTAGAGATAGGGGTAGGACGATCAATTGTATTTTGTTTCCGTTTATCATGCATTATTAGTTACTAGGGGAGGCTAGAGATAGCAAGCCAGTAATTAGTAATAGGCTCTATTCGCCAAGAGATTGGGTTTAGGGTAGACCAAAAAAGTTTGCATGACAATATGATAAATAGGCGAATTAAATAAGAATAGTAGATATAAGAGGGTGGATAAGATGAAATTGTAAACCCCAACAACTCCATTCATCCATAGTTTCTTCTAGCCAATTGATTCACTGTATTTTGCATGTTTATTTTCGTCTTGCATTCAAAAACCTAAATTTAATTCTTTTCTCAAGTCTTATGCAATCTCTTTACATGAAAGTTAAGGCCTAAGAGTCCTTTGGTAGAATGATATTTGGTCTTACCATCTATTATTACTTGATACGATCTGGTACACTTGTTAGGGGTTTAACATACCCCTACTCCCATTCTGGTCCTCTGGCAAAACTTAGTTATCTTTCAAGGGACCTTGACGATTTCGTGTATGATATGATATGATATAACATAAAATTATATTTTATATTTGAATGTTTAAACACACACTCAAAATCAAACATAAGATTATTGATAACTTTTTGGCAAATATATCAAATCGTTACAAGTAATACAGTGATAAGTCAAGTATCGTTCTCCTCAGGGAATTTGTGTCACGTTATTCAATTAAAAATTGTTTATCAAAAATCAATGAACAACAAATGAAATCTTGTTTCAATGAACTAAAAGTAAGAACTGGATAGAATATTAAAATGTGAAATTAAAAGTTGGAAAAAAGCTTCATTGGAATTGAGTTCATGATTAACATTATAATAACTTATCTGAACAATATAATTTAATTTGCGTTCAAACATTAACATCATTGTATCTTAGTTTAATTCCTTAAAACAAGTTCTAAAGAACTATGTTCAATCATTAATTCCTTAAGTAATTAAACATAGTCTTTGCATTAAGATCTGATGTTATAAATGACCAGAAGAATTGAAACTATTCCTAGCATTGTTCCTTTTGGTTGCTTTTCTTACGTTCATACTCAAATTTACTTTCTAGTACAATTTGAATATATAAATTACATCATACCTCCGTATAATAACAAGTAAAACAAGAAAAGCATATGAATACAACTTATAATGAACAGGAAGATTACATCAATTGTCAGTCATTACATTCAATTCCAATGAAAGAGAGAATTAGCTACTCCTAGTCATCTAGAACGTACACAGATTTGCAATCCCTTGCATACAATGTTGTCTGGATGCCTTGAGTACTCTCCGGAAGACTACAATAATCTGCGGTTTCTAATTTTTCTCTTTGTCCCTCCCTCGTTTCTTTGTTTCTTTCCCACTTAAAAGCCAAATAAATAACTAATTCCCTTAGCGCTCAGGGCTCTTGCACTAAGCGAATATTCAACTGCAACTCTTCCTCAGATGTTTATTCGCTCAGTGAATTGTTCTTGTGCGCTGAGCGAATAAAATAAATATTAGCTGAGCGAATTAAATTTTTGGCTTAGCGAAAACCTCTGACAGCACTCCACCTTGATGTATGAATTCATGTACAACTTTCCTAATTCTAATAACTTTTCAATGAGGAAAACACATCATTTCATGAATAATTACAAATTTGAGCTAACTAATAAGTCTGAAAACCTGAAGTTTTCATACTTATCAATTATTGAACTTAGATCTAATAGTTTAGAAGTCTCAAGATGTTTGCCTCATGTCTTGAAGTTCACTCAGTGTCAATTTATTTTGAGATGAAATCTAATATGGGATTAAGAGTTTTTAAGTTATGTTATAAGAAAAGAAAGGATGAAAAATGTGTATCTTATTCAATAATAAGGAGATAATGCAATTGATATATATAGCTTTTTAAAGCAATATAAAAACGAAATATAAATATAAAAACAGAATATAAATATATGAACATAAATGCACAGATATGAACGGAAAATAAATTAAATCCAATATCCCCCCTCAAGTTGCAGCATATATATCCTTAATGCTCAGCTTGGACAATAAATATTGAAATTGTGGAGGATGCAAAGCTTTAGTATGAATGTCTGCAAGTTGAGCTGAAGTAGGAATGGGCAGGAGCTTAATTACACCAGCTTGAACTTTATCCCTTATGAGATGACAATCAATTTCAATATGTTTTGTCCTCTCATGCATGACTGGATTCTGTGCAATTTGCAAATTGATTGTCATAAAACAGAGGAACTGGTTGTGGTAAAAGTTGTTTCAAATCATGGAGCAAATACAAAAGCCATTGAATTTCACATGTTGTGGAAGCTAAGGCTCTATATTATGCTTCGGTTGATTATCTAGATATAGTACCTTGCTTCTTGGATTTCCAGATGATTAAGGATGCACCATAGAACACATTAAAACCAATTACAAACCTTCTAGTGTCAGGGCAAGCAGCCTAATCAGAATCACTAAAAGTCTTGAGAGTATGTTCAGTGTTGGAGGGAAAGAATAATCCTTGTCCTGGATGGTTCTTGATATATCTCAAGATCCTTATTGTTGCTGCATAGTGATCTTCCAAAGGATTGGAAAGAAATTGACTGAGAGTACTAACAACAAAACATAAATCTGGTCTTGTGTTGGTTAGATATAATAACGTGACTCTGATACCATGTTATAAGATGGTGCGTAATTTGGTATAACAAGAACAAGAAGGATGCCCTAGTCTAGAGTGTCAAATATTTATAGAGTTAGGTCTTATTGTAGAACAAGCAATAGAATTCTCAGGAGTAATAGCAGTTGATGAACCAAGGGGTGTGGATGCAGGAACTATCATGACATACAAGCAATCTCTTTCTTCAACTTTCCCAATCATTTGCAGGGTTGACTTGTCCTGTATTTCACATGAAAATTCAAAAATGGTAATTTTACAAGATAGAGATTTAGTTAACTTTGTGACCGAAATAAGATTGACTGAAAAATTAGGACAAGACATTATGTAAAGTAAGGTGTGGGCCAAGAGAAATTGTGCCAGAAAAATGAGCAAATGAAGAGTTCTCGTTGAGTAGAGAAATTGTAATTGGTAAAATTTTATGATCAGAAATAAAATGAGACAAAGAACTGGATATATGATCAGTAGCACCTGTGTCTAGAATCCATTGGGAAGAGATATTACCTTTATCCTGAGAAGAAGTGCAAACATTATGAGAACTCACTAGACCGGTATAATGTGTGACGGTGGGATTAGATTGACGAAGAAGTGTCAATAGACCATGAATTTGCTCTTGAGAAAGTCCCATAGTTAAGGAATGTGACTACGCATGAGAGAATTATTAGAAGAAGAAACAACTGCAGAAGCCATTGAATTTCACAACCTCAAATTGAACAAAAATTTCACAACCCGAATCTCCGGAAACTCCTCCAGATTCCTCAAAAATCAATCCAAGGCTACGAGTCATTAAAGCACCCATTTGTTTCTCATTGAAAACCCTAGAAAACAAAGTCAAAACATAAAATATAACGATGCGAGAGTAATAGAGGGAGTAGCCATAAAAGGAGAAGAAATTGTAGAAAATCCAAGAACGAGAGGTAGAAGATAAAGATCTTGGCAGTAACAGAATTGGTTGCGGAAGAACGTGATCAAGAATTTTCTTCTAATACCATGTTATAATAAAAGAAAAGATGAAAATGTGTATCTTATTCAATAATAAGGAGATAATACAATTGATATATATAGCTCTTTAAAGCAATATAAAAACGAAATATAAATATAAAAACAGAATATAAATATATGAACATAAATGTACATATATGAACGGAAAATAAATTAAATCCAATAAGTTAATATGAGTAATCACTCTCTTAATTTGACAAACATTTGTAGAGAAAAATATTGACAAGTCTTATATATTTTTTGGAATTGACTGATGTGCAGTGGCTGCACTACTTGAACCCTAAAGTGTCCTTTTTATAAAAATAAAGAATCTACAATGAAATTATACTCATTTTCCACACTTCAATGTCCTAAAATTCTCAACTATACTTATAAACAACTCTAAACAAAATATACATAAAACTCACTCAAATATAAATCAAACATTAGGTATAAACGTGTTCACCTTCACATGCATTACTACATATTTCATTTCATTTCAAAACATACCCAAAATATACATATTCATTATTTCATATATGTGTCAAAATATACATATCTAATATTTCATATATATATATATATATATATATATATATATATATATATATATATATATATATATATATACTCTTTTTTTCTTTCAATTCAAAAATAACATATCTTACACAACTAAGACAAACAATTATATAGATGTAAATATTAACTCTTCTTTCTGACCTTAAAGTAGCATGTCTATTAGCTAAAAAATCTCTCTTATTATTTCAAAAAATTCATTGATATATAGATAACTTAACCAAAAATTCATTAATTTATTTAATAATTATATATATATATATATATATATATATATATTTATTTATTCAATTTCAAAGCTATCGAATGACATCATTAAGGTCAATCACGGAATCTAAGATATTGTTCGTTTTAGAGTTTGAAATTTCATCACAGTTTTTGTTCTTAAAAGACGTCTTTAAAGGTTGAAGGAGAATGAGAATTTAAACTTCCCTTAGCCTTGTACTAAGTGATCGATGTGGGACTATTGGATGGATCGAAACATAGGACTCCCAATCGAGGTTTAAGGAAACGAGGGTTCATCTTCCAATGGAGGGCTAAGGAAAGTCATTTTCGTTCTCCCACAAACGACTTTGATGTTTCGATCTCAAGTTCATCGAGACATTGTTAATGTTTCAATCCCAAGTCCATCAAGTAACATTATTGAGATAAATCATCACATTTGAGGTATTGTTCGCTTTGAAACCTGAAACTACGTCACAATTTTGTCCTTAAAACACGTTTCAAAGGGTTGGAAGAGGAAGTAGTATTTAAACTTCCTTTGGTCTCGACTCTTAAACTATATGAAACTATTGGGTGTACTAGAACATAACCTTCAGTTGAGGTCTAAGGGGAATAAGAGTTTATTCCTAATTTTTATTCCAAGTCCATTGAGTGACATTGTTAGAGTCAATCACTGCATTCGAGGTATTATCCATTTTAGAACTTGGAATTCTATTAAGATTTTGTCCAAAAAAAACAAGGTTGAAGGAAAAATGAATATTTAAACTTTCATTAGTGTCAACTACTAAACAATTTGAAACTATTAACTATTCTAGAATAAACATAATATATATATATATATATATATGTGTGTGTGATAACGAGTTGGAACAAATATAGATAATGTTTATCCGTTATTCGCCCCACCATAAAAAAATCTATTACTATCTTAATACACATTTAAAAAAAATATTAGTAAGTTTTTTAAAGTCCACATATATCCATAGATATATGCAAATATTTAAAAGATATCTACAAATATTTAAAACATAATAATTTATAAATTTTTTAAATAAAATATAAATTAAAAATTTTTATAAATTAAATTAAATATAAATTAAATTCTATTTTTAATTAAATTTAATTTGATAAAATATAATTTTTTTAATCATAGCATATATTAAATTATCCATTACCCATAAATACCAATTTAAAATATCACTTACTTAAGGAATTTTATATGCTAATATTACCTACTCACCCACGTAATTTTGTTATCCCTTTATATTAAAGATCAACTTAAAAAACTTGCGAAACCAGTTAGACGTCAAATCGTGACTTTAATTAAATTTGGTCATTGTTTTACTAATTCATTTAGTTTATGATTGATTATCTATAAGCCTATGACCTAATCAGCTTTTATAAATTAACAATAATATTTTTGAAAAAAGAATAGCATGATTTACATAGGAATTAATATATTTAAAATTAAAATGAATTTAATTAATACGGTTTAAGTTTTTTTTATTTAAAATTATTTTTTACTTGTATAAAATAGACCATAATGACTCATTAACCCAATAGTTCAATATAGGATAAAATAAAACCAAAATAATCACAGTATATTTAAAATACCGGTTAAATCGCCGTTTTGTCATATCTATAATAATAAGTATAATTTATAGATAATGAAGGGGTGAAAATAAAAAAAAAAAGTAAATCGTAAAGGTATTCAATTAAAATAAAATAAATAAGCAATACAGAAAATTTTATCAAACAGCGTCAACTTATCTTCTGGAAATGATTTATATTTGCTTAACCAGCAAATTTAAAGTCGTGATAATAGAAAGAGTAGCTCAACATCTGTTCTTAAATAAATAATAAAAACTCACTATATTAGAAATAATAACATTGACTTAAATTGAAGAATAAATTATGAAAATGAATATTTTAAAAGTAAACAAAAAATAAAAAAAACTAGTCAAAAACTAATCAAAAAATTCAAATTTTCACTAATCCATAAGTTGAATTTGAAATCCTTAGATGATGCATAATCATTCTATGTGTGATATTTTATGTTATGTCATTGTGTATATTATTCTTAGTTCTTCAATAAAATATGCATATGTCGTAGACGTTTTCTTCCTTTTACTTTTCTTTTTCCTTTTCTTTTTCCTTTGTTGACTCACAATATAAACATATATGAAAATAGATTGTTTCAAATTCAATATTTAAGGTTATATAAATATAAAATGCTAAAAATAAGGCAAACGAAAGTCATGTGTTAAAATTATGTTTTACAACAGTTGTTGATAAGGTAAATGAAAGTCAATTTTTAATTAAAAATGATAAATAATGTATCGTACGGTATGCAGTGCACCGTATGGTACTCAGTTCACCGTACGGTTTCTTACACACAATTAGATCGATTGTCCAAAACGACAACCTAGGTTGACCATCCAGGCTAGCCAATCACCCTGGCCGACCACATGGTTAGAAGCGGTGATAGTTGATTAAAGTCCCTAGTGGAGGTTAATCGGTTATTGGGTCGTCATTAGGCCCACGAAAGGTAAAAGCCCATTACACCCAGTATAAATAAGAATCTCAGGTATGATTTCAGAACAGATTGCTCACGTTGTATATTATGCATTACTTACGTCCCTTTATATAACCGTTCGGTCACTTAATTGACTTAAGCGTCGGAGTGCCTTTAACAGGTACCCGCCCATCCGGCTTGGAGAACGAGGAGGGAGAACGAACACTACAATTGGGACATGAAGAGGAGAGAACCCATTCGGTCTTCACCAACACGTTCAGTCCTCAAGAAACAGGTAACCGTCTGGTCTTCCGCACCACCTGGATTGCTTGAAGCAACGCCCGTCCGGTTTTCAACCTGGAGCACTTCGAAATATGTCCATTCAGTCTCTGGTTCAACTCAAAATGTTTTAAGGGTCTCTCAAACCATCCCGAAACAAATCAGTTAATTAAATTCAAACTATTTAATTAAAGTAAATTAAATGGCATACTAAACATATTTACGAAAATATTTTAAAATAATTAAGATTTATTTTGTACAAACAAATATATTTTTAGTATGATTTTATATTTTTCGAATAATTTTTTTAAAATGAAAGTTACCATGTTTTTGTTAGAATTAAAATAACACTTTAATATTAAAAGAATAAATCCTAAAATAACTTGAGAAGCAAGTTTTAAAATTTTCCTTGTGAAATGAAACATTCCCATTGAGTTGATGAACAAGTGTTAGGTTTCTTGCATTAGGGTACCATTAGCGACCCTTGGAAACATCTCATTCTTCAACCTTTCCTGTCAATCACTATATATTCTTTTAAGTTTAAATCTCATTTTTCAAGAATTATTTTTTTTTCTAAAATTTTATTGTAATGGTATACATGTCATCAGTTTACAAAATTTAGATAATGTATTATTCACACTTTTCATTAAATTTATATTAATTTTATGTTTTGATAACATTTAATACAATGTTTTATTACTTCACTAATTTAAGTGAAATTTCAATATCAATAGAGAAACATGACCAAACAACATGTGAAATTGGTAGATATTCGAACTACCATTTATTACTTTCATTTATAAACTAATTAGTTTCAGTCTTTTAAGAAAAAAAAAACTAATTAAGTTTCAATTATTCTTATAAGTATTTTCATAATTTCTTTATTTACCAAGTATTCAATAATTATATATTTTTCAATTGAATATCTTTCGTTTAATTTTTTTCGTTAGTGACATGATTGGATTTTATCTTATCTTTTTACTAAATTGATTAATACTTTTTTCAATTATATATTTTTCATAAATTGATTAATACCTTTTTGAGAAGAAATGCTAATTAGCTTTTTTTCTAAGTTTGTCTTCAAATAAATTTTATATATATATATATATATATATATGTGTGTGTGTGTGTGTGTGTGTGTATATGTATATGTATGTGTATATGTATGTGTATGTGTATGTGTATGTGTAAGTATATGTATATGTGTATGTATATGTATATGTATGTATATATGTATGTATATGTAAAGTTAAAAAGAAAACAATATTATTAATTTCTTCAAAGAGAAAAATCAATTTAATTAAATTATTTCAACAAAAGAACATTTATCTTTATTATTGACATGTATAAAAATCGATATACTACAATAGAGATAGTAAAATTTATGAAAGAAAAAGAATCAATGTACTATAACAAGTCATGTTATGAGACATTATTTGATTTTGTTTGGATCTTATGTATGACATTATTTTTAAAAGTATCTTATAACATCTAAATCATTAAAATTATAACCACCCTTATAACCCTTCAAGTAATTGAGTGAAATATTAAAAACCATGAAAAAGAAAAAATTCCACTGCTAATATAAACATAATTGCATCATGATGAGATAGAATGAGGTATATGATAGCTAGCAAGAAATATGATGATAATGTATTTTATAATATTCCTTGTTTTGTGTGTGTTTGTTCCTCCATAGAAGGAAGTAGTAAAAGGTAGACATAAGAAGTGAGTTGAAAAAGAATGGAATTGGATATTTTGAGAGGTGTGATTTTGTTTGGAGGTTTGCATGACACAAAAAGGATCACAACATTTGTTTGATACTAAAAGAATGAGCAATGATTTGTTGGTGAAGATGGACCATTCCCCTATTTGGGTGGCCTAAATTGTTTGGTCCCCACACAAACTCTTCATATATTTTATTTTTCATAAAAAAAATAACCAAATGGAGACAACAAACATCAGTGGAAACAAAATCCATAGTAACATATGTAAGCTTTGTGCACCATTTTGGGTATCCTAATTTCCCTTCTTCATTGTTCATTTTTTTTCAACCCTTAAAAGGAACAAAAGAGAGCAAGGTTGTTGGAAAAGTGCAATTTTGATTTTTGGTAGCATAATTCAGTGCTAGAGGTCATTGTTTTTTTTTAATTAAAATTAAAAATATTTGGTCAGTTTCCTAACTCACGAGTTTCAGACAATCATTAAACTACCCATGTTTGACTAATTTCAACTTGCATTTATTATTATATCTATTTTACAAGGAAACATCTCATAATGTTAAAAGTTAATAGTTTTTTTTTTCACTTTTTATCCTTTTTTTTTTGTTTCTAAATAACACCACATCATAAAGCAAAAGTGTTTCGGGTCATTGGAAGAGTTTATTGGGATGCTGAAAAGTGAACGCAAAGAATTTATTGCTTTCCATTATGAGAAAAATATAGGTAAAAATAATTAGTTTGTGATTTAGTAAACTAAAAAAAAATCCTTGTAAAATATAACATAGTTGCCACCTTGTGTACGTGAATAGAAATTTTCTTTAACTCTTTGTGTGAATAAATGTTTTAAACTATGTTGGAGTATAAGTTCGATTAATAAAGATTATGTTTTTCAAATAATTTCAATAGAACTGATAATGACAAATACAAACGAATTAAAACACGTGTTTTCACAATGTATATATATATATAAAAAAAAGTATTTAGCTAGTTGAAATGGATTAAAAATTATTGAATGTATTTAAAGTCTTAAATTTTAAAAAATTATTCTCAAGTTTTTAAAAATTTCCTTTACTATATGCACAGTTTAATTATTTTTCAACGTCTCATTAATTGAAATATATTAGTAATCCTAATGCAATTAATTATTATTAACAATACCAATTTATGTAGATTTGTAAACACGTTTTTTACGGTGCATCTTATCATACAGGTGTCATCTTATTACACATATACACATACAAAATCATAATACAATATTATAAAGCTATTACCTATTATAATAAATACTTTAAAACCTATCTATCTATCTATCTCTCTCCCTCTCTCTCTCTCTCTCTCTCTCTCTATATATATATATATATATATATAATATTGTAACGTGTAAGAAATGTTTTAAAATTGATAGTGTATTTTAAATAATGAGAGTTAATTATTTTAATATTAAAAGTTTTAAATTTAAAAATATTTTTTTTATAAATAAATTTTATTATTTTAAAATTATATTTTTTTTTAACTTTTTTCTTTAGAATTCTCTCGTTTCTTTAAAATATTTTTATTATTAGGGTGATATTGAACATGAACTTTTCATTTTTATTTGATTAGTTTATGTAAAAGAGCAAATTTTTATTTTATTCTCTTTTCTTAGTTTGTATTTTTTTTTTTGTGCATATGAACTATTCTAGTTTGTACGTGGGATCTGAGTTTTATTTAAGAGTCTTTATTGATTAATGATTTTAATGGTTTTTTTTTATAATGTTTGTGTTATTCATGGGTGCATTTAGAGGTATTCTTAAGTCTATCAAGCTTTTTGGTAATCTTTCAGGTAATGGAAGTTATTTGCAGTGTTTAAGTTATTGATGTTTTGAGATGTGTAATTTGATTGTTGAATGGTATGATACAGTTTTATTTGCTGAGCTTGGTTGTGTTGATTGTTGTATATTGAATTGCTTGGTTAAGTTAAGTCGAATTGGGAAAATGAGAATTTGATCAATTAAGCCAATTAGTATGTGTCCTGACATTAAAAAAAAACTTTTGAACAAAGTACTGGGGAATATCAAATTGATCGCTTGAATAAGTTCCTTTTCCCCAAATTGTAGTTTTAAGTATGTTGGTTTCTGGTATGATGTTGAGCGGTGGCAAGCTGGTGCCGAACTAGTTCATTGTGTATGTTTGAGAGCATTTTATCTCCAGACCGTTGAGTGTTAGACTTGTACCATTGAGGACACAAAAATGTGAATGTTACGGCGTTGAGTGGTTGTAAGGCATCGTTGAGTGTCAATTTTCACTACAGGTCTAAAACAATTTAATTTCAGGTCGTTGAGCGGTAAATGGGTGTCAATGAGAGACACGATTGTCATTGAGCTCCGTCTTTTGCGAAAGGTCTAGCGTTGAACGTTATCTCTGAATGTCAATGTGTATGTTGTGTTTTTCTTATGTTGTGACTTATTTGAGAATGATTTATTATGGTTCTTATGCATTTTTAAGATGTATGATGATGCTTATATTGACGGATAATATTACTAGAGAATATGATTTGAAATGTAGTTAAGATAATTTAAAGGAGAAATGTTGTGATGTGGTAAAGTTTAATGTGTGCATTGACATTAAGGGATCGGAAAGGAGGTATCATTGTTGGTCCTAGATGCAAAGGGGATTAACTCGTAAGGTGATAACCCATTTATTTATGACTATATATTCTTTGTTAGATCAAATCTTTTGCATATTAATTTATCATTTCTTATATATTTTTTTGTTGGTGTATTCTTTTTATTTGTAATGATCACCTTAATGATGTGAGTAAGAGGTAATATTTTAATTGAGGATGAAAATAATTCAACATCATAGTTAAAATGAAAATTGTTTTGTATAATTTTATTTTAAAAAAATTATAATTTTTAGTTAGTTTATATATATATATATATATATATATATATATATATATATATATATAGGGTATATATATATACCCTATATATATATATATATATATATATATATATATACCCTATATATATATATATATATATATAGTTAAATATGCTTTTAGTCCCTCGAGTATCAGTAATTTTTAGTTTTAGTCTCTACTCAGAACATTGATAGCTTTTAGTCCTCTTAATATTGAAACATGTATATTTAGTCCTTAAAAATGGACAGCGTCAAGTTTTTGTTGATGTGGCTAACGACCCTGCCACGTATTCTTCCATCTTCACTGTGCACTTTCTGCCACGTCTAGCAGACCCTTCATCCATTCTCTTCCCCAAGCTTTTCCTGAACTGTTCTTCTTCCCACATCTTCTCCTCCTCGTCATCCTCCTCTTCCTCCTTAAACCTCACACCCACTCTCCTCTCCTCCACCTCCTAAAAAAAACCCCTTCTTCCCACCCTCAACCTTGTCACCCAAAATTGCAATCCGGCCCCGAAACTCCGGCTCCTCATCACTCAGTCCCTCAGCAGCACCATGATTGCTGCCACCATCCAACGAGATATAATCCGGTGCAACAGGGCGCGCCTGCCGGATGTTCGGTTCGGCGGGGGCTTTGGGCTCGGGTCGAGAGGAGCTGCTGCTAGTGACCAAGGTTCGGGTGTTCTTCTGAAGCTCGCGAAGGGTTTCTTTTGTGTAGGTTCTAGCTTGGGGTTGTACATTGGAAGGAACCGAAGGGGAAGAAGACGTTATTCGGTCTTTATGAGTTGTGATTTTGTGAGCGGAAAAGGGTTTCGTGGAACGTTGAGGTTTTGCGGATTGTGGACGAGGGTTTTCGTTATCTTCGTCGTCGGCGAAGCTGAGGAGTTTGGGTTTGGCGGACGAAGGGGGTTTAGACGAGAGGATGGAGAAATCGTCGTCTTCGTCGTTAGCTTCAGTGTCACCGCCGCCACGACGACAGAAGTTGCGCGATTTGGCGGTGGACATGTGGGAGAGCGAGGGTTCTGGTGGAGGCAACGACCGAAAGTTATTATATTTCGTGGAAGAATACGTGGCAGAAAGTGCACAGTGAAGCTGGAAGAATACGTGGCAGGACCGTTAGCCACATCAACCAGAACTTGACGTCGTCCATTTTTAAGGACTAAAATTACATGTTTCAATACTAGGAGGACTAAAAGTCATCAAAATAGGGACTAAAACCAAAAATCACTGATACTTGAGGGACTAAAAACATATATATATATATATATATATATATATAACTTTTTATATTTAGTGCATGATTTATAAATGGCGGTAATACAGTTATATGATTATATTTTTTATTTGTTGAGAATCTTTGTATTAAGTTTGCATTGAAATAATACTCAGACTTTGTATAAAATATGACCAAATACGTGGTCAAACATAAAATATAAAGGGTTAAATATGTTTTTAGTCCTTATACTTTGGAGCGATTTTGGTTTTAGTTTCTCTTTCAAACTAAGGTACAATTTAGTCTTTCAACTTTAGAAAACTCTGGTTTTAGTCATTTTTACCAAATTTTTTAAAATTGAAATAAAGTTAAAAAAATTTGGTAAAAAGGATTAAAACCAGAATTTTCTAAAGTTGAAGGACTAAATTGTACCTTAGTTTAAAAAAAGACTAAAACCAAAGTGATCGAAAAGTATAAGGACTAAAAACATATTTAACTCCAAATATAAAAATATGATATAAAGTAAAAGTGTAGTTTTTTTATAATAACTTCGGTAATTTGTAACGAATTTGTTTTAACCATAATAGTAATATATAAGAAAATTAAAAAAGTGAAAATAATGTAACGATGGATTTTTAAGGAGAAAAAAAGTTGTAACTTTGGAAAAAACAGAAAATAATAACATAATCGGAAAAATTACCTATATTTAGGTCACACTTGTAACAAGTAATAGTATCATTCATTGTTCTTGCCATAAATGAAGCTGCTTAGTTGGAAAGTGTTAAAAGGGATAATGGGAACTGGAACAGTCACCCCCTAATTTAATTGTTCAATCATTTTAATCCCAAAACTTAGTTAATTAATAGTTAATTAAGGAGATGAAACATATAGAGAGAGAGAGGTGAAAAGAAGAAGAAAACTGTTTGACAGCGTTGGATACTGAGAAGACGTGAGAGAGAGAGAGAGAGATTATAACTGTGAAGGTGAAGAGGTTAGTTTTTTGTTGAACTGCTTGGAAGGAACAGCTTTGAATTCCAACACAACACAACCAACAACAAACACACGAAAAGAAGAAACACCTTTGAAAAAATTAATAAAAACCTTTTGGAGAGAGAAACTCAAGAGACGTGAGCCTAGAGTTCTTTCTTTTATTTTTCTTTTCCACCATTTGGTTTTGCTTCTTCCTTCCTTTGTTATCCAATCACCAATCACCTTCTCTCTCTCCGTCTCTCCATCTCTATCTTCCTTCTTCCTATCTACAGTTTTTCTCTCTCTAGCTTTTCATTTTCTCTCTCATCAGATCTCTTCCATGCTTCTCCGCTGGTTTTTGGAACACCCTTTTTCTTAATCCTCTCTGATTAATCATATCTAGCATTTTTAGACCGTGAAGTTTCATTTTTTTTTGTAATTAGTTGAATCCTTTATTCTTTTTCATTTTTTATAGGGAATAATATTAACGAAAATAATAATTGATTGTGGTTTGAAGAAAAAGAAAAATCCCAACTTTTTTTTGTCTTTTTTGTCGTTTGCGGTGTTTTGGAACAGAACCCAGAAAAAAATATTTTTATATTATTTGAGGTGGTTGTACTTTGTGGTGGGTGTGATTGAAGCTTTGCTGTGATTGTGGATGGTGGGAGAGGGTGAAGAACAGGGAGGGAAGCTGGGGGGTTATGATTGAGGGTGAATTTGAGGAATCGTTGATTTTTGTGTTGTGGTTAGGATCTATTTTGGTGTATTTGGTGATGGGGATGAGGAATGATGCACAGAAGCAACAGCTTCTTCATCAGGGTAATGGTGGTGGCAAAACCAGCGGCTTCATTCCTAGTTCTTTTCGTGCTCTTTCTAGCTACCTCAGGATTGTTTCCTCTGGTGCTTCCACAGTTGCACGTTCTGCTGCATCTGTTGTAGCTTCATCCGTTGTGGACAGAGATGATGTTCCCGACCATGATAAGGTATGTGTCAGTTTTTTTTATTGGTGATTTAAGATCAATTTCTTGATTGGTCATCGCGGTGAACTTGTGGTTTGTATTGATTTAAATTGTGAAGGTGGTTTGTTTGCATTTATAGGGTGTTTATTTTTGGTTTATGTATAATTGCGTATTTACTTGATCATGTTTCTGAATGGCTTAAATGACTTCTAATATTAGAGGGCAGGTTTAGATTCATTGATTGTTTAAAAACTCCTTGTTTTTGTTATAGAGATAAACCTATAGATTGTTTATCCGAATGGTTTATATTTTCTTCTAATTTTAGAGTATAGGTTTAACTTGCGAATCCAGTGTGATTGCCGCTGCTTGTTCATATCAGTCATTATTACATAGTTCAAAATTCTATACTTGAATTTGTCGCGTGCAAGGTTTAATAAAAAAGTATGGTGCTTTTTATTTGGGGCCATGCTTATTGTATTCATTCAATGTGTGATTTGGGGATAAGAATTCAAACAATAATGAGAGCTCTTGTTGGGTGCAATCAGTGGCTTCCTCTGTTTGTAAATTTCTTATTCTGTTTGTATTGTTTGTTACGAAAAGATGCTTTGTTGAACAGACTGTTATATTTTGGCCTCTGAAGGAGTATACAATTCCATAGGAACATGTGTAAACCTTATGTCGGAAGTATGGCTGGGTAAACACCTCTATAGTTTGGGATTGAACACCTGATACTGTTCCTTAACTTTGCCTAGGGTTATACTCTACTTTGACTGCGATCAACCACTATCTGGTACAGTAATAGTAATGCATGCATTCATGCAATTTTAAGTTGCAGGTGTCTTGACACTATTGGAAAAATTGGTGGTTTGAATTTTTTAGGTTTCTATTTTATTTTTCTGCTAATCTCTTTCACACGTGTGTAGCTCTCTCTGATTGTTTATATGAGATTTTTATATAGTTTTATCAATTTTGGCTAGAAACTTGGACACTATTCGGATTTAAGCAACCTGTCTAGTAGGAAAATATGTCATTTATCAGATATAACAAGGAGTATGTCGTTTTGCATAGTGTTATGGATTGCATGGTTAGGAATTCATGTGAGGGATAAGGGATTAAGAGTTTGTCATTTGATTTTGTGGACACTTTCAACTGATATCAAGGTAAAAATTGAAAGGCATAACTATTTTTCAAGGTGTAATTCTTTTATTGGTCTCTTTCATGATGATGGAATTAATGGACTTCTTTGTATGAAAAAGGGTTCTAATCTGTTTTTATTGAGTGTGAGAAAAGATAAATCTCTAGCTATGTGCTTTTAGAGATAATCAGGTTGTTTCATGAATGTGCTTATCTAGTTGTGATTTGTTGTAAGGGGATTGTGTATTTAATTGTCTTTAGTCTTTATATGAATATCCAAAGAATCGATTTTAAATACTTAAATCCACATCAAGTTCTTGAGTTATATTTTTCTTTGCCGCGCTGAATCTGATTTTTGCTGGAATTTATATTACTTTTCGTCGTATTTTCTATTGAGTAATTGATATATTTTGTATAGACACAATTACTTATTTTGATCATAAATTTGTATAGGTTATCTGGGCTGGGTTTGACGAGTTAGAGGGTGAGGGTGAAGTTATTCAGCAAGTACTTCTTCTAGGCTACCGATCTGGCTTCCAGGTTTGGCATGTCGATGAATCAAATAATGTCCGTGACCTTGTATCCAGACATGATGGTCCTGTTTCTTTTATGCAAATGGTACCTAATCCAATTGCATCAAAGAGATCTGAAGACAATTATGCAAACAGTCGGCAGTTATTGGTTGTTTGTACTGATGGATTCTTTGTAGGAGGGAGCAATCTTCAGGATGGGTTGGCCACCCCTAATAATGGAAGCAATTTAAACTCACATGACCAAATGAATGGAAACTATTTGCCGACTACTGTTAGGTTTTATTCTATGAAATCTCAATCATATGTTCATGTGCTGAAGTTTAGATCAGTTGTTTATTCTGTGAGGTGCAGTTCTCGAGTAGTTGCTATCTCTCAGTCCACTCAGGTACACCTTCTAACATATTCTATACTAAAACATTAAAATGTGTTGTCTTGGAATATTTGATGGAATCATTCTTTTGCAGATTCACTGTTTTGAAGCTACCACATTAATAAGGGCGTATATTTTACTTACCAATCCTATAGTCATGAGTGTCCCTGGTTCTGGAGGCATAGGTTATGGACCTCTTGCGGTGGGACCAAGATGGTTGGCATATAGTGGAAGTCCAGTTGCTGTTTCCAATTCAGGACATGTCAGTGGACAACATTTGATGCCTTCTGCAAGTTTTTCTGGTTTTTCTTCTAATGGCAGTTTGCTTGCTCATTATGCCAAAGAGTCCAGCAAGCATATTGCTACTGGTATTGTATCCCTCGGAGACATTGGGTATAAGAAACTTTCCAGATACTGCTCTGATACCAACGGTTCATTACAATCTGTAAATTCTGTCTCCAAGGGTATCGGAACCATTAATGGCCATTCAACAGATGCAGATAACATTGGGATGGTGAAATACTGTTCTTTATTTTGTTTACTTGAATATATATATATCTATATGTGTGTGTGTGTGTCTTTGCTCAAAACAGATTATAAAGTAGTCCATTTTAGGTTGTACATGTTTTGTACAGATGGTACATGGATAAAAGATATTACAACGTTACCAGTATTACATTCATTTTCTTCTAGCATTGTTCGTACAAATCTTGTTTTGTACATATTAATGTCTTTCTTAAAAAATATATCAGGTTGAGAGTATCAATATGTTTGCTGCTGTATCATTTTATTCTGTCTTTTACATAGGGTAACATTGTTTTTGTTCTCTTTCAGGTTATTGTTAAAGATATTGTCTCCAGAAATGTTATTACCCAATTCCGGGCCCACAAGAGTCCTATTTCAGCATTAAGCTTTGATCCTAGTGGCACCATTTTAGTGACAGCTTCCATTCAGGGTCATAACATAAATGTTTTCAAGATCATGCCTGTACAGGACAATTTTTCTGCTTCTGATACTGGCCCTTCTTATGTTCATTTGTACAAGCTGCAACGTGGCTTTACAAATGCGGTGAGTGCATGATTTTTCTTTTTTTTTTTTTGATGATTTATCATTTTCTTTATGACAATTCATCA
This sequence comes from Vigna reflexopilosa, assembly GCA_027742785.1. Lineage (NCBI taxonomy): Eukaryota > Viridiplantae > Streptophyta > Magnoliopsida > Fabales > Fabaceae > Vigna > Vigna reflexopilosa. The sequence goes on from CM050932.1 coordinate 11,488,940, forward strand.
ACACAAACAACATGGAGTTATAATAATATAGGTATTGGGATTTTCAGGTTATTCAAGATATCAGTTTCAGTGATGACAGCAAGTGGATTATGATCAGTTCCTCGAGGGGCACTAGCCATCTATTTGCCATAAATCCTCAAGGAGGACATGTAAATATTCAGTCCTATGATGATAGTTTTACTATAAGAAATAGTACACTAGGCGCTACAGTTAATCACCCCCAGGGATGGTCTCATGGTTCTGCCATGCAAAAGCCTAAACAAAAGAGTTTGGTTGTGGCCGGCCCTCCAATCACTCTTTCCGTGGTAAGCCGGATCAGGAATGGAGCCAATGGCTGGAGGGGCAGTGTAACTGGTGCTGCTGCTGCTGCAACTGGTCGGAAAACTTACCTTTCTGGGGCTATTGCTTCATCTTTTCGGAAGTATAAAAGTTCTGAAGTGAACTATTCAAAGTATCACCTGCTGGTCTTTTCACCAACTGGTTCTATGATACAATATGCTCTGCAAATGTTAACCAGTCCAGATTCAGGCGTTGGCTCTGTGTTGGCTCCTGCATATGAATCCCATCCACAGGATGATGCAAGATTAGTAGTTGAGGCTATCCAAAAATGGAATATATGTCAGAGTCACAGTCGAAGAGAGCGAGAAGATAACATAGATATATATGGTGAGAATGGAATTGCAGATGCCAATAAAATATATCCAGAGGAAGTGGGGGAGGAGTACACCATCAGCCCGAAAGTCTGGAATGGAGCTATGAAAGTTAATCCTTCTCTTGAGGGGAAGAATCATTTGTATATTTCAGAAGCTGAACTTCAGATGCATCACGCTCAGACTTCATTATGGGCAAAACCAGAGGTATGCTATTTTAAATCAAACTGTGTGGTTTAGTCTCTTATGTTATGCCCTTTGTTTGATATTTATATGCACAATGCTTTTCCAACCAGATATATTTTCATTCAATGTTGCAAGAGCCTAACTTAATGGGTGAAGAAGCTGCTTCGAGTGGGGAATTTGAGATTGAAAGGATTCCAACATGCGTAATTGAAGCTAGATCAAAAGACTTGGTTCCGATTTTTGACTATTTTCAGACTCCAAAGTTGCAGCAAGCAAGGTTTGATGACAAATTAATCGAATGATTTTCTTACATATTCTTTGACTTTGTATTGAACATTGTGCTTATAAATATTGGTTACTTTGTTTGTTGATGTTAAATTTTATCTGGATTCTGTCTTGCTTTATTATTTCCCCTTTGTATACATGGAGATATCTTGCATATTCATGAAATTGAAATTTTATGATTGTGTTACAGGACTTCTATGGATAGCAAAAAAGATGACCAACTGTCACATAACAGTTTGCAGCCATCTGGAAATGGCAGGATTTCATCTAGGAGTGATGATGGTTATGCTGTTTCTGAGTTAAGAAATGGAATTGAAGGAACTGAATTGGATAATCATGTGGGGCCTTCTGAAACTGTGAGCTTTGTAAATAACAATGACACCTTTAAACCAAATACTCAGCATGAGATTGTAAATAATAGAAGGGAGGCTCAACTCATGTTTGTAAATAGTGACAGAAAGCTTGAAAATGAAGAATCATTTTGAAGAAAAATGGTGATGAATTTGAATCTAAGGTAATTTGTTTGCATCTGCTTTATACATTGATTATAGTTTCTTGGTATGCATTGTTTACAACACAATCCTTGTAAGTCTGGCAACAACCAAAAAGAAACCTAGGATATATTAAAATAATAATGACAAAGACGACAAAGTTCTCATTGATGTTATCAATAGTGTTTTTTCATTAGTTCTGTGTAATCATTGTGTTTGTTAATCATTCATATATTTGGAAATACTTGATATATTTATAGTATTATTAATGTATACATTTTTCATTGGCTTTTCTCTTTTCTGGGTTTTCAATTCAGGCATGGAAATATTCTTTGATTTGGCAATGGAGGCTTAATTAACAATGTTAATATAAAATGTTGGGAGAGATAGAGAAGCATAAGGAGTAGCTTCACTAGCTTGACTATGATGCAAAATTGTGGATACTACCAAGGATTTCTTTCTGTTGAAATTGTAAATAACAGATTCATGTATATCAATAATTAGTTTTAATGTGTAAATAATAGAATCTTCACTCCCACCTTTTCTTTTCATTCTATTAATTACATTCTTATTATTATCATTATTATATTTATTATTAGATAATTTAGTTTGTAAGAAGATTAGGTGAAAATAAATATTTATTGTACAGGAAATAAATCTTTGTAATTTGTAAAGTCTATTTATTATCCAATATGATCTCTATTTGGTTAGAGCATTTTAAATATCAAGTTCAATTTAAAATACCCTATTAACTATATTAGTGCTATAACAAAAGGATTCATGAAAAAGTTAACTTTTATTGCACATTTTTTTAATAATTTTAACTAATTTCATTTTACTAAAATTCCAATAAGAACATTTGATCTAAAAAATGGGGTTCATGAATCCTTGGTGATAAGAAGGTTGATACCTGATAGGTAATGATTCATTGGACCAAGAAAGGAGATGTGATGTGACCAAGAGGAATTAGTATATAAAAATACGAAAAGTATTACCAAACTATGTAAGTGATTAGTTTTTAGTAATTTAATAATTTGTAATTGAATGAAGTAAACTAATAAGTTGAATTAATTTATGTTTTTTAATTTATTGGTGATAATTTATTTTGATTTATTTGAACAAAATAATATTAATTATCAAATGAATATGGGTTTTTGCTTAACAAATTTATTTCTGTATGTAAATTTCAAAGAGTTTTTTCTTTGTAAATGTGATTTTAAAAAAAATCAATTTTAAAAGAGTGTCTCAATAGTAACACTATTAAAAACTTAAAAGAATAAAAAATAATATACTCTAGTTTTTGATAAAAAAAATGTTATAATTTTTAAATATATATATATATATATAAAGTAGCCATTTGTTGAACTAAAGAAACGATTTGAAGTTTAAGAGAATAAAATTTGACGGAAGTGGTTGGTTACGTCAACTTCCATTATATGTAAGACATAAAAGTAGGCATGAAATGAAGGTTTTCATCAATTCATTATATTTTTCATAAATGAAAATGAAAAGTACCTTTTCAATACAAGAAATTAAGAGAGTTGTAGAAAAGATCTCAACCATAATTTTTTTAATTAAAGATACCAATTTTGTTAGGATGACTAATTAAACCCTCAAATTTAATAAAATCAAGATCTTTAATAGTATTTATCGATAAGAAAATAGGGCAGATATGTAAAGTGCTTTGAAAAATAGTAAAAAAGTGGTCCTAAATTATTGAGAATAAAAATTTCTGATTATTTTGTCATGGAAAATTTAGAACCTCAAATATCATAATTTACTTGTCGGACTGAAAATGTTGTCTTTTCAATTACGTGCAATACAATAATTACTAATGTTTGTTTTCGTAGAATGTTGGGAACTATATGTGTGAACCTGTTTATTACCTAAAACAATCTCATATTCTAATTTATAATGCATAATTCAAGATTAATTTACGAAACATTCTAATACTGTCCACAGTTAAAAGTTAAATAAAATAATTAAAATCACTATAATTATTTCTTTATTCTGTAGTGCACATTTCATATTCCAAGATTTATGATTGATATTATTTTAAACATTTATTTCAACTATAGTTATAGCTATTTAAAGTTAATAATACATTTAACATCAAAATAAAGTAGATGCTTTTTTTTTCCTTCTAAATCAAAGTAGATGCTTGATAACAATTTCTACTATTGTAGTGTATTTAGGACGTTTTTTTTCTTTCTTTCTAAAACTCTTACAGAAAATTGATAAGTATAAGTAATATTTTAAAAATAAAATAAATTAAAACATTTATTTTGACCTTAATTTCACAACATAAATATTTAAACTTAGAATCGGTTACAGGAATCACAATAACATTAAATTTTGTTGATTGAAACTTTAGAATTGGTATTTCTTCTTATACAAGTCATTCTGAAGAAATCTTTCCAACTATTCATTCGTCCTTCTTGAATCTTCTTTCTCGTAATACAATAAAAAATGTTGAGCTTGATATAAAGTGGTAAAATAAATAATATTTATAGAAAGTGTATGGTAGGTACTCGACCGGTTCAATACAAATCGGTCGGATATTTACAATTTCTGAAACCTAACCAGATTTATTTGAACATTAAGGATATTAAAAAAAAAGTCTATTATGGATAAATCTTTGCAAAGGCTGGCCGGTCGAAGAGATGGTTCATTGGCCACCTAGCTCGCATGGTTAAGCATACTCACAATATTAATGTAGATCAGCTTGATATTTATTATTAAGGAATGATTAGATTGTAATTAAGTTAGTGATAAATAAAAGTGTACCTAACAGTCCTCTCAGCTCTAGGAATCGAACGGTTCTTTCAGATCGAACGACTATCAGGTCGACCACTCAGGGTTGACTAAACGGTCACCGGGCTGACCATCCAGGGCCGACCAAACGGCCACCAGGCCAACCACCCAGGATCGACCAAACGCCCAGGCCGACCACCCGTCAGACCGGCCGACAACATGGTTGGGTTATAAACGATAAGAGCTCATTAAAGCCCCTAATGGAGGTTAAGGCGTGATTAGGCCGTCATCAGGCCCACGAAAGGTAAAAGCCCATTACAGTTAGTATAAATAAAGGTTTCAGGTATGACTTCGAGATCAGGTTGCACAATACATGCTTTACTTGCTACAATAGCCATTCGACCATTTTACTGACTTGAGCATTGGAGTGCCTTTGACAGGTACCTGCCCGCCCGACTTGGAGAAAGGGAGGAAGAACGAACAACTCAGAGTACGAAGAAGCAGGTAACTGTCGACTCCAAAGTAGGTAACCATCCGGACCCCAAGCAGGTAACCATCCGGCCCCCAAGCAGGTAACCATCTGGCCCCCAAGCAGGTAACAGTTCAGCCTTTAACAGGTAACCATCCAGTCTTCAGCAGCCCGTCCGGTCTCCATCAGTTAGTAGTCTTCACAAAACCGTCCGGTCACTGGCTCAACATTATGCCCGAAACAAAAAGTTTATTATAATTTATATAAGATGTAATACCTATTTAAATTTTTTTATTAGTTAGTTTTGTTGAAAGATATTTTTGCTGGCATTTAAAATGTTAACTTAATGTCCACGTAGTCAATATTCAATAAGCTATCCAGTTTAGAAATACGTGGTCACTGTGACGTGAGAATATTAAAAGTTTATATTTCACTTTTTATATATTTTTTTATTCTTAATAGATTTTCATTTTCTTGTCAAATCTTCCATCACCCATCACAACAACCACCATCTTCCTCGGGCCACTACCATATCAGCCACTACGAGAGCTTCCTCGTTCCACTCTTGTGCAATGAATCTAAAACAACAAACCACACCAAATCACAACCACCAGTAACCTCGTTCCAGAATCACCATCACGAATTCTCTTCTCCTCACGATATGCAAGCACGAGAGAAATCTTCGTTCAAACCTCCATGACCACGATTCAACCTACAAGAAACCACAATAAAATCCCAACTTGAGGATGCCAAACCCTAATCACGATCATCCTCTTCTCATGAACAACAACCAAGCCACAACAACGCCACTACCGTAAAACACTTTGCTCTTTTTTTATCTTTGTCACGAATCACAAAAATCGTGACCTCAATCTCCTACTTCTTCAACTTCAATCATGCAACCTGCATAGAAAACCCTAAACCCAAATCATCAGAAAACCCATAATATGCAAAAATCCAAAATCGCACCATCACTCCACCATGTTCATCTTCTACACCTCGAGATAAGCTCGTCCTTCATTGCGAGAAGCACCTGTAAAAAAAAACCAAACATAGAGAAAACTCAAAGGCCTAAACCAAACACATTGTCATATTAATTGGTATGATCTTTTCACGTATTTCAAAACTGGATAGCTTATTGAATATTGGTTAAGGTGGACATTACACCTTTAGCATTTTAAACACTATTAGCAAAAATGACCAAATTGAATTATTTTTACAAAAGATGGGACCACCTTAAACAATTCAAAAATAGAAAAACCACTTTAAACAAAACTAACAAATAAAATAACCAAAATAAATATTACATTTGTATTAATAAAAGGTACAAGTAATATAGTTAAACACGTTATATTTAATATCTAACAGACTCAAACTTAAGCATTAAATTATTTTTTTCACAATTTTATACAAACACAGTAAACAAATTAAAGACAATAACAAATAGACAGAAAAGAAAAAAATGGAACAGAGAATCAAACAGAATCTAATTTGGAACCCAAACTCAATTTCATCGTTAAATTCTTGTCTAGTATGAAAATTGATTAAACTAATTATAGCAAAATATGTGACCCAATTGGCAAGACATGCTAAATTTGGAAATCTTGTTATCCAAAATGTGTTATCTTGAAGTTTTCATAATGCATTTGAGAAACTATTTTTCTTAACATGTGAAAAGATTTTAAAAGTTTATTTTGGCCCATTAATTATATATCATGGCTTAAAAAAGAAAAAAAAAAAGAAATTTGTACAAGATGGCCATTTATGTTATCCGTAAAAAAGTGTTGTTAGATGTTTAGGTTGGTTGAGAAAAATAAAGTTAATGTATGGGTTCGTTAGTATGAAGGAGACATCTAAACAAAGTATTTGAAACCATAACCAAAGTTAGAAGCTTCTTTGTTTTGGAGTGTAAAATTACCATAAATTGGTCAGTTTTGGCTGCTACAACTGTCAACAAAACTCTCTTCAAAGGTTCAAGAGGATGCTTAGATACAGATATTCATCATCTTGTTACGTTACTCTATTTCTCACACAAAACAACTACAAAAACATTTTAATTGTGTTTTATATTACTGATGATCATTTTCAATAAATATTTTAGAATATCAAAATTTTATTTGTAGTTATATATTTGTGATATATAAATGAATATAAATTTTATTCCCTATAAACCCATTTATAAAATTAAATTAAATTTTAAATTTCTCTCTTAAAATATATATTATTTATTAAGTTTATTATACAATTTATTGTTGGATTGTTCATTTATATATATTTTCATGTTCGATATATGTTTAACTTAATTTTATTTTTAATATTAAATATACTAAAATTAAAAATAATACAAATATATATATATAATTTGAATAAGTCTAAACTTTCTATTCTATTGGTGACAACTAAGATTCACCCGGTTTTTTAATCCATTAGATAGTTAGATTATCAAGTATGATTTACCTCTATCTCTATTAATAGGTTTGTGTAACTAAATTTCATACAACAATTGTTCTATGCTACATTTTTTTTAATGTTGACGTAAATATTTATCATAGTATTCTAATTTACAGGAGTATAAAGTCTTTTTTTTCATGTATTTTTTTTATTATTATTATTATCAAAGTCAATAGTTACATAATATTGAGTTATTGTCATTTGTGAGTTAGCACATTAACTTTGATGGGGAGATATATCAGCCTTTAATTTCATGTACAATAATATAAGGTTAGTTGTTACACGTGTCGTTTATCTTTCACATCTCCTAACTATAATATATCTTTTCTACTATTTCTCATTTTTAAAGCAAATTCCTTTTTATTATTCATCTGATTTTTAGAATTATAATTTATTATACATTAAAAAGGTTTATTTACTATAATTTCTAATTATACTGTATTTTATGTACGTTAAAAATCTATTTATTTATTATGAACTTTAATTGTATAAAAATAAATTCCATATTGTGAAATACACAAGTTCATATACTAATTTGTAAAATATTAAAAGGAAAATAAAAATGAAAAGGTATTGAGATGATTTTTTTTTTGGTAATGTAAACCAAATTTTTCATAAATTATATGCAATGAGCATTAATGATAAATGAAAATGCAGATCAAATTATAAGATCAACTCAAAATACACGTAGAAAAATATTATTTGTTTTATTAAAATTTTGTAATAAATAATTGTTGTATATTAAAATCTTAAATGTTTGTCTCTCTTATTTTTTATTTTTAATTATTTGACACTGATATTTTGGTGATTAATGGGATTAGAGAAGAAAGGAGTTTTGATCTAAAACCTTAGCTTAATGGGCTTTCCTTTCTTCACTTCAAAAACCAACTAATACTTTCCACAAGGGCCAATCATATTAGTTTACTACCTAAATCCATCTAACCAAATTACTTTTCTTTTTATATATATAATAATAGATAATAGATTTCTACATATGATATTAGAAATTCAAGTAAGAAATAAAAATCACTGAGTATAGACGAAAGAGTTAAACAATAAATAAATAAAAAAAACTCAAATAAGTTAATTTTAAGATTTAAGCTAAATACTGTTATAATCTCTTATGCCCAGTTAACTCAAGATTTATATTTCTTAAAATAGAACCCAAGAAAGTTTTATTTTATAATGTTTGGTCATTTAATTCATTTTTAATTTAGTCTTCCGTAAATATTTGGAAAACAAGAAAAAAAATCGCCTTGATTTCATGCATTGTGTGATTTCATGGACTTTATGTGAAAAAATATTATAAAAATTTTATGAATAAAAAGTTCGTAAGAAGAGAATAAAATATTTTTCAGATTCTCCTACAACGATTTTATGACTTAAACATAACAAGAAAATTCAGTAGTAGGTTTATGTTCTTTGTATACAAAGCTCACAAATTTATTTAGAAAGAAATTATTCTAATTGAGCAAGAAATCATGTTGATTAGTAACCTTAAAACCATTACATTGTTATATTTTTATATGGATATTAAATTTTTAAATTTTTAAATTCAAAATTATTACAATTATATAATTTATAAGTTAATTTGTAAGTGTTTTTTCTCTTTTCTCCAAAAAATTATATATGTATATATAAGAAAGAAAGAAAATAATTAGTAAAGTATGTAATGTGATTCAATAGATAAAGAAAAAGTAAATACATAAAAAAAAATTAGACTTTTAAAACATTGTAATGAATTTTTAAAATAATTTTTCAATTTAAAAAATATTTCATTTGTATTTTTTTTAATTTGTAAACATTTTGGGACAGATTGTAATGGTGTTTTTATAATTTAAAAAAACTAAAATACATTTTTAAAAAAAATTGGAAACTACAACAAAATTTATCCTAAATTGCATAATATTATCCTTCTCAAACATTAGTCGAAATGAAGTATTAAAATCACACAATACCATTTCTTTAGTTTTTATGCATTGGTACCTTCTCTTATCTTTCTGTCGTTGTAGTTGTTCTATCGCATGTTTGCATGCAAATTAAGACTCACTGAGGTTTTCAGTAGTTGTTGTTCTTTTGTGAAAAGAAATGAAAGATTTTCCATGGATCATTTCTGTCGTGTTCTGCAGATACAATTGGTAATAATGAACTTGAAAATGATGAGACAATTTGACACTATTCTAACCCAACAGCTCAAGGTATTGAGTTTATGTTATTATAGTTCTGATACAACAATTTCTTGCACCAAATGCAAATTTCAAATTATTCTCCGTACACCATTTATTACAGACAAATCAACAACATTGAATCAGGTCAAAAGCAGGTTTTTCTAATTGCCAATAACCCCTTTGCTAATAAAAGCATAACAAGGGTTTGAACTACCATGAATTTCCACATGCTTCCAAGACAAAATATAAATAAGGTTTACTGAATTTTCACTCAAACAACCACATCTCAACCCCACCTATCAGAGAGAGAGAGAGAGAGAGAGAGAGAATTAGTCATTTTCTATACACAAGTCCTTTTTTTTCTGTCACAGTCCAAACTCCAAACTCTATACACTAATTAAAAAGCTTCATGTGGAGGCAAAGCCAAAACATAAACTATACACCAAACAAACAAACAAACACATTGTTCAAATTCAATTTTCTTTTCTTCCTCAAACTTCCCTCCTTCAAAACCAAGCCAGTACCCAAAACTTGAACCAAACAACACCTCCTTATTAGTCCCATGTCTCTTTCTCCTTAACAACCACCTCAGTTCTCACCTCATAAAGATAAAATATTTTACCTTCAAACACCATTCACATCCCTGGCCCAAATGCTAAGCAAGGTTAGGTGTAGGATAGCAACCTTAAGCACTACCAAAGCCTTTCCTTTTACACCATAACCTCACAAGGCTTCTTCCAGTTTTCTTCTGCTGTTGAATTGTCAAATGAAATAAGGAATATAGCAGCTCAATAGGAGGAACTCAAGGTCCCCTTTGGGTTGTGTTGTTGTTGGTGTTTTCTTCTTCTGTATTAGGACAATATGCAGCTGCATATATCTCCAAGTTTGAGGCATGTCACTGTGTTTCCAAGCAAAGGGTTCAAGGAGTTTATCAAAGTGAAGGTTGCATCAAGGCGTGTCTCTTATCGGATGCTCTTCTATTTTCTCTTGTTCTTCACTTTTCTTCTTCGGTTTGTGTTTGTCTTAACAGCAGTTGATGGCATTGATGGAGAAAACAAATGCTCTACCATAGGTACACTATCAGCTTCTCCTTCTCTCTGTCACATGCATTCATATAAGATCACCAAGATAAACAAACACATGCAGGCATGGACAGAAAGACACAACCAGGTGCACTTACAAGGGTGAACAGGACATGAGTTTCACACACATCAAAGCATGTTATTGTTTTTCAAAGCTTTGAAATATAATAATTTTAAATCTTTGTTGGTGTCCACATCAGAAATATTTATCTGTCTATGTATTATCTTACACAGCCTACCACAGATCCATGTGGAAACTGAATCTCTGATAAGAAATGCATTAGACTATTAAGTAAGTCTACTACTATTTGAGTTTCTTTATATCACCCCTTTTGTGAGATTTGGTCCTTATCTATCTTGTATTGTATTGACGGATAGAATTTGTTAACAGTAGTTGTCGGGGTAAATCTGACCCTCCATTTTAGATTTCCATTTTAAAGTGTAGATAAGGTAGATTACAGTACCAGTTCACGTGCACACTTAATAGCTTCCTGATATCTTCAAGACACAATGAAAAAGGATGAACTTCAGAATTAGGAAAGCATATAGATTCGTGACTTTGTTTTTTTATTAAAGGAAAAGAAAACCTGATTTTTTCAACCATGTACATGAATTTTACGGCTAGAAATTACGAGTTCGGAAAATATGTTTATCATATCATTATATTTGACATTTTGATTTACTTTCAAATCATATTTGTAGGTTGCCTAGGAAAAAAACTAGGACCAAGGATTTTGGGGAGACGGTCTGAATCAACTGTAATCTCCTGAACTCTTCTAGTTATATTCATCACCTTCTTAATGCATTTTACTTTTTACAGATGTTAATTTCCATTGGTGACTGAGAATAATTACATGGCTTTTGATAGGTCCCAGAAGTGATATACCAGACATTAGATGAACCTCTTGGCAAACATGAACTTCAGGGTAGGTTTGATATTCCACAAACCTTGGAAGAGTTCATGACTGAAATTAAGAAAGGTGGACATGATGCCAAGACATTTGCTGTTAAACTTCGAGAAATGGTACCATTCTCCAATTCTCTTAAAAAGGAAGAAAGTTCATCACATGCCTTTATTAGAGTTTTCTAAGTTGAACTCTCCATTAACCACAAATCTGAACATTTCTAGGTGACCCTTATGGAAGAAAGGACCAGAATGGCGAAGATCCAAGAATATCTGTATCGACATGTAGCATCAAGCAGTATACCAAAACAACTTCACTGCCTTTCCTTGAGTTTGGCCAATGAACACACCAACAATGCCGCAGCACGCCTTCAACTACCGTCTGCAGAACTAGTCCCTGCCCTGGTTGACAATTCCTACTTCCATTTTGTCCTTGCCTCAGACAATGTACTGGCTGCATCAGTGGTTGCAACATCGCTTGTTCGCAATTTTTTGAGACCTCAGAAGGTTGTTCTTCACATAATTACAGACAGGAAGACTTATTACCCCATGCAGGCTTGGTTCTCATTGCATTCTTTGTCACCTGCTATAATTGAGGTGAAGGCATTGCACCATTTTGATTGGTTTACAAAGGGAAAGGTGCCTGTTCTGGAGGCTATGGAGAAAGATCAAAAGGTGAGGTCACAGTTTAGAGGGGGTTCATCAGCTATAGTTGCAAATACAACTGAGAAACCAAAAGTTATTGCAGCAAAACTACAAGCACTTAGTCCCAAGTATAATTCAGTGATGAACCACATCCGGATACATCTCCCAGAGGTAAAAAAAGAAAAAGAATAGCACACCAAGTAAAACTTTACACATTAGCTCATCATAATCAGGTAAGTCTTTGGTGACTGTGATGCTTACTACCTCAATGTCTTTTTCTCAACAGTTGTTTCCAAGTCTTAACAAGGTGGTCTTCCTCGATGATGACATCGTAGTACAAACTGACCTTTCACCTCTTTGGGACATTGAAATGAATGGAAAAGTGAATGGAGCTGTAGAAACATGTACAGGAGAAGACAAGTTTGTGATGTCAAAGAAGTTGAAAAGCTATTTGAACTTCTCCCATCCTCTTATATCCAAAAATTTTAATCCCAATGAATGTGCCTGGGCCTATGGCATGAACATTTTCGATTTGGAGGCTTGGCGGAAGACTAATATAAGCAATATTTACCACTACTGGGTTGAGCAGGTATATATATATATATATATATATATATATATATATATATATATATATATATATATATAATGAAACAGAAAAAACTCAAATTAGGATATGTTAAATGTGTCATTAAAATTGACTTTCCATAAGAGTGATACTGATATTTCTGTTTTTGCTTCATGTAGAATATCAGATCAGACCTGAGTTTGTGGCAGCTAGGAACATTACCTCCTGGATTGATAGCCTTTCATGGCTATGTCCACGTTATTGATCCTTTCTGGCATATGCTGGGATTAGGGTATCAGGAAAATACAAGTTTTGTTGATGCTGAGAGTGCTGGTGTCGTCCATTACAATGGCAGGGCAAAGCCATGGCTAGAAATAGCTTTTCCACAACTAAGGAAATTGTGGACAAAGTATGTTGACTTCTCAGATAAGTTCATCAAGAGTTGTCACATTAGGGCATCATAGCTAATATCTTAAGAAAACGTGAACTCGTTGATGAGTATAAGAAATGGAATTTGCATCCGGGGGAAAAGGAAAACGAGAGAGTTCTTTCAAGCATCAGGCCTTCCACGACATCAAAGAGACAAAAAATGATGACCATGATGCTCCTTTCTTGCTTTGAAAATTTATTTTTTAACTCTGTCTTCAATTGAAATTCTCGGATTCTTTTCTCTTCAATCCATATTGTAAGTATGAGTATTTGTAGATCATATACATGTACTAAAACAACACTGTTATTTTTTTTGCTTTTTATGAGAAAACAAACCTTCGAGCTCAAGGTTTTGAAGAATACGCTTTTGTAAGATGACATTTATAAAGTTCAGGGCAAACGATAGATCAAAGGACCATTTTATCCTATTTCATTTAAATCCACATATAATACAAGCTAACGCAGAGCTCTTGTGATGCAATTCATGTTCAGGCAGTGGTATCTTTAACGCACATTATCAATAACTTCAGGCATAGTCCTCGTAAATAATATGAATTCTCCTTCAAAATTGGTTTGTGCTACAATATGTTTACTTCATACAATGGTCATACTAGTGCACTTCCAATCACTGAAACATGTTTGCTGATATGTTCTTCAAATTCATGTGAGTAGAGATCTTGAAGACCAACGCTTCTGCTCCAGTTACTTTCTCCCTGTCACATTTGACACCAATCCCTTGATGAACTTTGCAGACTTTGTTATGGGCGAATTGATAGCCATCAGATTGTACAGTACATTTTCAACTTCACCAATATTTGGTCTGGACTTGAATGAGGAAACCACTTTCAATTCTTCTCCTTCTTCTACAAAAACATTCCATCTCTCTCCACTCAGAACCCCATCTCTGGCACACTTAAAAATCACCCCTTTTCTTTTGCTCAAGATCCCTCTCACTTCCAACCCCATAAAAGAATAAACCACTTCAAAAGAACCAACAAAGCTACTCAGATCACCAAATTTGCTCTCTTCCTCAAATGCCCATTTTGGGTTAAGCAAAACCACTGGCTTTGGATAAAAGGCTTCACTAATTCTTTTTATCAAAGCCAATTGGGAGCTATCAGGCGCCAAAAATATTGCGACTTCTGCAGAATTCAAGATTCTGGGGTCTGTTTTGGCCACTGAAGGAATGTCAATGTGTTCAATAGTTGAATGAGACTGAAAGGCAACAGTGGCAGATTCCTTAAAGCTGGCATCAGGCCATAGGATTAAGATCTTAGTGGGAGAACCTTTTCTTTTGATAAGTAAGTCACCAAAAAAATCAAGGGCAAGTTGGGACAGTGAATCCGGTGAGTCATCAATGACTGGAATTTCAACCCGGAGCTTGGGTTGCCTTAGTTTCTTGAACTTGCCTATTAGTTTGGGATTGTTGAGGGGTTTCTCTAAGGTTGTTGAAAGGGATGTTTTGGCCTGAAGTATGGCCTCCTCCTTTGAGATAGGCGGTTTAGGGGTGGAAAGAGAGGAATGGATGGAAGTGGATGTAGCTTTGAGGGAAACAAAGGATCTTGGGTTGATGCAGGAGTTGTGGCAGTGATTATACAGAAATTGAGCAGGAAATGAAAAATTGATGTGATTTGAGTATTGGAGTGTGGAGTCGGACATGATGATCGCTTGGAAATTTGGATATATTGGAAATGAGTTGTGTGGAGATAGGAGGATGCCATTTAAGGTTTTACAGAATAGTAAGATCTTAGACTTCTGATATGAAAGGGTTGTTTCAATCTACAAAACTCTATCCGGATAAGATAATAGCAAGCACCGGTTGTTCCCAACCGCACAATAGTACATGAGGTAGAGGATAACAGATATAACTTACAAACCTCCTGCTATGGGAGGTTAAGTAAATAAAGACAACTTTTACTTCAAATCTTGTTGAGTTAAAATCCCAAGACACCTGAAAATAAAATCTTGCTTTAACGCATTGCTTTATTCGCAAGCATCTCGATTGACATCCATTGTTAGATGGATAGCTCCCACTAGTCGGAACTTATTCCCCTTTCTTTTCTCCTAAAATTGTGGCTTGTGGCAGCTACAAATTTAAAACTAAAGCAGCATTCATGCTTTTACTGTTTTTGCAGCATAAATAGAGTACGAAAACAAGTTGTTGTGTTTGACCTTTTATTATTT
This sequence comes from Vigna reflexopilosa, assembly GCA_027742785.1. Classification (NCBI taxonomy): domain Eukaryota; kingdom Viridiplantae; phylum Streptophyta; class Magnoliopsida; order Fabales; family Fabaceae; genus Vigna; species Vigna reflexopilosa. The sequence continues at coordinate 11,504,206 of CM050932.1, forward strand.
ATTGTTATATTATCATTTTGGATCCGCCCTTGGTTTATCAAAACCAGTAACAAAGATTAGAGACCCGGCGAAGACAGCCAGACAAACTTATTAAAATTTACATGCAAATACCAGCGATTACTTCATAAGAGTATCAGATGCCAAATACAGTCAAAGTCACCTCTGAATCCAGTTACATGGAATACTTATAAGCTATGGTAAAATGAATACAACTTTTGGGCAAAAAATGGAACCCAAATAATTGTACAAATGCCAACTTAGGCAACTGGTGGACGGAGTACATGATCCTGTGATGTATCCACTGCGGCAGGAGGCATAAATTGCCACATGGCAACACCCGGATAACTGATGAAAGGCACCAACTTGTTGCCCGGGGCTTGAGCTTGTGGAGCAAACGCGGCTGGAATTGCGGGAGGGGGTGGCAAGAAAGCAGGTTGGGCACTCATTGATTTTACTTGTAGCTCCAGCTTCTCTTTCTCCACCTTGAGCCTCTGTTTCTCATCACGAAGTTCATTCTTCTCAGCCTGCATAGTAAATGGGAATTCACAGTTAGTATCTTGTAAGGTTTGGTTTGCAAGATGTTTCCATCACAGCTACTACTTACTACTATAACAACAAAGTCTAATACCACTAGTTAGATGAGTCCGGCTACAAAATTCAACATAGCCTTACCCACTGGGCAATGTATTACTGTTATGGCAAAAATTTTAACGAAATGAAATGACCTAGAATAAGGACCTCCCAAACAAGTCCTCCAATCTTAAAAAGAAATGTATTGAATATAAATTGAGGTCTCACCTTCAACTCTTTAATCTTCTCTTGAAGACTCGTAGTTGACTCTTTCAACTTCTGAGCTTCATCCCGGAGCTGCGTCACCATTCGGACAGCATCCATAAGAATGGCAGCCTTGTCTGTTTTGGGAGGCCTTCCGGGCTCCAAGATGGAGCCCAATTCAACAAACCTATGCATGTCAATCGTTTTAAATACAAGCCCTCAAAACAGTTACGAACAGGAAGATGGCAAAGATTCAAAAGGTTACTTGTCATTAAGTCTATCCCTTCGCAACTTCTCCCGACACGCCTTGGAGCTAGAAGCAGTACATGAATCAGATCTACCCCTACAACAGGAATAAACAAGAGATATAACATAACTTCATCCAAGAATAAGTATCTGAATAGGATCCAATAATCTTTAAGCTCTTGTCAGTGAGAGTGGCTTGAGAAAACAGGAGAAAACATCGCAATATCATACTTAAGCAACATAAGCATATAAGCTATACGAAATAGGATAGTCGTGATGCTGACGAACTTATCATCTTCATATCAGAAACATCGTTGAATCGCCATTTCACTTAATTATATTACTTCACAACCGTGAGTTAATCGATGACCAACCTATGAATAGCATAGCTTGTCTTTTTAAATCATTAAAGAAATTCATGCAACCGTTTTCATTATCTTCAAATGTTACTTCAAAGCTAAAAGAAAAAAAATTCGCAAAGTAAATAAGCTGGACTTTACCACACGCCAAACAGCAGAAATTGAGAAATAAAACAAATAAAGTGCAAACTGGCGATTAAGTTTTCCTCTCTTAGGATTGACAACATAACTAGCTTCTACCAAAAACAATCCAACTAATTCAGGAATCAGCCTTGAAATTAATACCACACACTATTGATCCAATTGCATGGTGTTATTTATGAGTTATATATATTTCTTTCTTTAACTTAAAATAATTCGAAAGAAAATGTGGGGGGAATTGTGTACCTCTTCTTGAAAGCAGGGTCTTTGAGGCCATCAGAATCAACGAGTGAAGCATCAATTTCAACACTAGAAGCAGACAGCATCCATAACACGAATTAGCGAACTGAAATTGAATGAGAAACCCTAATTAGGGGAATGAAATAGTACCTGACATTGGAGGGAGGCGGGGGCCATGAGAAGGCGGAAGCGGAGACGGTGAAGGAGCCGTCTCCGACAGTAATGTCATCTTCGATCAACGGATAGTCGAAGAGCCAATTGCTGTTTTCCGGGGAAACCATGGCGTGTAGGGATTTTGCCGGAGAATTGTAAATTTGGAGTATTTATTTGTTATTTGTTCCTTTGAAGTGATTGTAAGGGAAAGAGTGTGGCTTGAGGAGATACGGTGAAAGAGAGAAGGAATTGGAATGGGTGCTGTGAAGTGTTGAAGAGAGCACGTTGGAGGGTAGAGAGAAAAAGAGAGCCTTCTGCGAAAAGGGGAATCTATGGCTATGCTTCTACAATGACCCATGATGTGACCATAATGACACATCAATGAACCAATTACACCATCAAACTCCTAACTTCAACCACTTCCCACTATCAGTTAAGCTTAAACATTAATAATATTTTTTTATTACATTTTTAGTTTTTTAATTATAACGTAAAATTATAATTCGTTTTTTATTTATTTTAAAAGTATTTAATTTTTAAACTTAAAAAATAAAAAACTAAATGAATATAGTATTCGTCTTCAATGATATTAATGATTTATTAATATATATATATATATATATATATGTTGACACTTGTATATATATGTTAACACTTTAGCACGTATATAATAATACTTTTTATTACATATGTAAATCTTTAATTACGCCCGTTTAATAATAAATTTTTAAATTAAAATAATTCAAAATTTGATACAAAAATGAAAGTCGATTTGATATGATAATTAAGGTTTGAGATATCGAAATTTTTTTATGGTAAAAGATATTTAAAATAAATTAAAAGATTTTTTAAGATAGAACTAAAATAAAAGAAGTTCAAAAATATTCATAAATTATTATTTAAGACATAAATTAAAAGTGTATTTATTCTTTTTTTAATATGTTTTGCATTAGTTATTTTTATACTTGATAGTTTTAATTGAAAAAAGGAATATAATGACTAATCATCATTAAAAGAGAATCAGTATTAGTGATAGCACAGTTTTAAAATGTTTCATCCATTACTACTTTTTGGACTTTATACGGTTTGTGTGACCTTTCATTGGTTTTCTTTTTCAAACCTTAAATTATTTACTTGTAGTCACGTATATTAAAAGTGCATGGCTATTTAAAAATAATAATAACATATACAAGGTACAATATAATATCTTATTGGTATTTTATTAAAATTAAGAAAAATTGTATTCATTGATTTATGTAAAAGAACCTTAAATGATACTTAAAAATAGTAGCTTTTATCACACATTAGATTTATTTTCCTTATTTATTTCTATCAAATATTATGAAATATGTTAAATGTCACATCTCAATTATAGAACACCTCATATAATATAAAAGTTCACATTTAAATAAAAGAGAGCAGTTGGAAGTTAACTAGTACATAAGTCTTAGGAATTACAATCATCCTTAAAAGAAGACAAAATTTAAACTTAAATAGTTTAGAGTATTTCAAAATACATCAACTTAATTAAGAATTCCTAAAAGAACTACGCAGCGGTGTCATCTCCTTCCAAGACCTGCTCTAGGGACATCTCCTCAACATCTGCTTACATCTAAGTGGATGAGCATTGCAAATGAAAAGCATACACAAGCAACACACAAACACATAAGCAAAGGTGAGCTAGATGAACAAACAATAATCATATAACATAAGTAACTAATACCATCATGTTTATTTATCAAGAGCTAAAGACATACAATTTAATCCATGCATCAAGTACTCAACACGACTCATCCAGATTTGTATAACTGTCGAACTATTGGTCGTCTTTGCACTTGTATAGTTCAGCTGACACTCCCCAACATTATACAAGGTTAATCCTCATACCAATCTATAGCTAAACTCTAAGACTATAGACGAGGACCTCCCTCTACTCTCACCACTCACATCGTTCTTCTCTATTTGAGCATGAACAATGCTTAGAGTGTAGGGATAAACTTACCATTTCAAAGCTCCATACATTTATACAAGACAACAAGAAAAACCTCTACAACCACTTCCAATCATCTCACCCTAAGATGATCTCCAAATCATACTCAATTATATCATTCTAATTCACAATCATATTCTTTCCAACCACACAAGCCATATATATAAACATACAAGACACCCTTTCAATCAAACAACATCAATCAATGCAAACAAAGGAAGAAAAAGGATGAAACCTACTTGGTCTAGTCGCATAGCGCACAAAATTCGCACAGCGAAACCAGAGACTTTCGCATAGCGCACACAGACTCCTGCCTTATGAATTACTTCAGGCAGAGGCTCCAGGCCAGCACCAGTCGCAAGGTGCACCTGATTCACTATGCGAATCATCAAACAGGGGGCGCCATTGTTCACCCACTCGCACATCGCACCACTTTTGCATAGCGAGTGGCTCAAAACAGAGAGCCCCTTTAGGGAGGACTCGCTATGCGAGACCATCCGCATAGCGAGTTTGGATAATCTGCAGAACGCAAGTTTTGCAGAATTATGCACTCCCACCCTCTCCTACCAATTCCAAACATTTTCTCCAAATTCTAACACCCTTAATTTGTGTTTAGATCTTAGTCAAACCTATCCAAGTGAGTCTAATCCTTCATAGTACTAACCTTAAGTTATTGAGACCAACTTCCTACCCTAAAAACCCCAAAATCATCAACCTAGAGACCCAAACTCGATTATGCCATTTAGTACCTATTTTTGATCCACTTGGTGACTTAAATAAGTCACAATACACTTCCTAAAGCTGCCTAAATAGTCCAAAAGAGTCCCAGGCCTCTACCTCTCAAATTCACCCTTCATTTTCCTTCAAATAACCCAAAACATTACTAGAACACACAAAAATTTCTATCTAAGCCCCTTACAACAAATTATTCTCCCCTAGCACCTCCAACAAAATCAATTAAAGTACTAGAACACATCCAATTTTAGTCAAAGAATCACAACACAGTTTCACAGAACATGCATTCTAGTTCATATTACAAAACTTAATCAAAACTAAAAAAAAAATGGAGCAAACCACATACCGGTTCAAAATTTCCATACTCTTAAACATCACACAACAAATTTAAAGCTAAATATATAGCTCCCCTTACCTGGGAACTTCACAGCTCAGTACCAAAGCTTGGCCCTACAGTACCCCGAGTCACATAGAACAGAGACCGCACCCTACAGATCACAAAACTGTGATCAAGAACAACTCTTAGAGCTAGGGTTGAATAGAGATTGGAAGGAAGGAAGCAAAAGACACATGCATCAACAGATTGCATGTCTAGGTTTCCAAATAGCAAGGAATAGTGAAGAGCAACTTACCCGCTAAAAACCCAAACTTGATCGGTTCAAGTCGAAGCTCTCGACGCCGGGACCACGTGAACACCACCTAAACGAAAATGCAACGATTCAATGGAGAGATTTGGTAGAGAGAAGGCAGAGAGAAGTATGAGTTGAAGTTCTAGAGAGAGGATCGTTCTTAGAAAATGGGTTTAGCTTTTTAGAAAGTCCAGCAGAAATATTAAAACTGCTTTCTTTTTAATAAAGGCCCCTCTCCTTTAACTTAATACAATTTTAACCCCTTTTTAATATATATACATACATACATACATATATACATACATACACACACATACACACACACACATATATGGCCTTACATTCTCCCTAACAACAAAATTTTCAGCCTCAAAAATTGGACTTACCAGAGAATAGGTGAGGGTATGATTCTCTCATTTCGTCCTCTAACTCCCACGTAGAGTCGTCTATTCTACCATCCCAGATAACCTTAACTAGTCTGATAGTTTTTCCTCTAAGCTGTTTGTTTTGACTCTCTTCAATCCTGATTGGCTGCACTTCAACTAACAAATCCTCTCTGACTTGCACATCTTCAACTTCAAGCACATGAGAGGGATCAGACACATACTTCCTAAATTAAGATACATGAAACACCAAATGCAGGTTTGTTAACTTAGGTGGCATGGCTATCTCATAAGCTATTAGCCCTATACGGCGTAGTATCTGATAGGGACCAAGATACCTAGGAGATAGTTTCCTAACCCGAATGGCTCTTCCTACACTAGTAGTAGGAGTTACTCGGAGGAATACATGATCCCCCACTACAAACTCTAACGGCCTGCGTCTCTGATCTGCATAAGATTTTTGCCTGCTTTGAGTTTTTAATTTCTTTTTCCATTCTCTTAAATGTCGTTTAAAATATTCTCTCTAGGTATGCACTTCCCCATCATGTGGTATCATGAGCCTTAGGTTTTGATCTTCTTAGGAATTGCATGCTAGAGTAGAATAGCTTACATGTGCTTTAAATTCGCTTAGCCAAAACTTTTTCGCCCAGCATCAACGTGAATTTTGTGTCAACTCTTATGGTTTCGTTTGAACTCATTTCTTGTCTGTTTTGCATGCAATTTTTTTTAAAAGTTTCGTCTACATGTCTATTTTCATGCCCAGTTTTTACTTTGTTCACATTCGTTCTGTACTGTTCGCAATAAATTTTTTTCTCCACTGTGTTTATCTAGTATTCTGCTGTTGAATTAATACTCCACTGTTTTGCATTGTTGTTTACTGTTTGGATATTGTGGTGGCTGGAATTACTCACTGGACGTTGCTAGACCCTCTCCATACTCTTAAGCAAGGAATCAACACTTCAAATCAAAGCTTGGAGGTGCTGAACCGTGGCTGTCCAGAGCCTTTTGTAAGTAGTCATTTCTTCAAACAACGACAATGCTATTGGAGGTCTTCAAAAAGTAGGTGTCTTTATTCCATTTTGCTTGCTGTTCCAGCTTTAATTTCTTGTCTTGGCTGGATTGTATGTGTCTTTTCTTGCTTATTAGCTTTGAATTGAGTCATATGTTTGTTCCTCTTTAGGAGTTTTCTAGAGTAATTTTCTAAATTGCATAGCTAAGAGTATTTTTACATCACCATGTTTGTGTGCTGAATTGAGCTTGATCATCATCGGATTTAAGTTTATGAACCTTGCTTATTTGTTCTGTATAAATAAAGGCAATAAACAACTACAATTGTGCTTCCAATAAAACACATTTTCTTCATTAAATTTGCTTGGCCAAGACACTTTTACCAAGAGCTGTTTGCTGTATCAAAATAAAATCAACAAAACTGGTTGCTGTTTGGTGTGCTTGGCCGAGAGCTTTCTCATTGTTTGGTGTGTTGGATTGCATCTTTAAAAGCCTCTTTTATCTTCAAACATACAGAATTTATAAGTTTGAGGTTTGCCAAAATTATTTCCAGCATTAATTAGATCTTGCTCTTCATGTATACCTAGTATGTTGATATGATTTTGCTTCTTAGTTGTGTTAATTTCTTTTGTTGTCTTGTTCAATTTGTGCCACTATTTTGATTCCATTTTTCTTGCTATTTTGTCTTCCTAAAATCTTTAGAATACTGTCCTTTATTTTGTGCCAAGTTTCTTGATTTTTTAGGTTCAATTTTCATCATTTGTCTTGTAGTTTTCATTCATTTGTTGGCTTCTACCATGTGCTGTCTTGATTTGGCTTCTTTGTATTGAGGTTGGATTGTACATCTTTCCATTTGCTTTAGCCTTGAGTTGGTACTCTTAAAGTGGACTTGTGAGACAAATTACTATTTTGAAAGAAGGGTGCTGCCCTTGCTTTATTTTGTGAGCCACTTTTGCCGTGAGTTTTGAAGCCATCTACTTACTTCTTTTGAGTGAAACCGTGAGCTGTTTTGTGGCTACTGCCTTATCGTGATTGAACATTGTTTCTAACCTGTTTTGGTGTTAGTTTTTGTTTCTATTTGCATTAAAGATGTCTACAGCTTCAAGTCGTGCATCCTCCAATGGAGCTAGCCATCATGGAAGTGCTTCTAGCAAATTTGATTTGATGAAGGCCTTTCAACAAATGCAACACCAACTTGATTCAATTAGTAGGTGCTTGGACACGGAGGCAAAGGGAAAAGGGAAGCAAACACATGATCATGAGCATGGTTTTCCAAGAAGAAGCAAGAAGCTAGAACCGTAAATGTATACCTTTCCTCGTCAAAGAAGCATCAAGAAGATACAACTATGGACCAAGGCCTTGCACTACCAAAGTTGAACTTGCCTACTTTCACAGGGGAAGCTGAGCCGTCTATTTTTCTAGATTGGATAGCTAAAGTAGATCATATTTTTGATTTGTATAGTGTAGATGAACTTTTGCGTGTAAAGTTAGTTTCTTTAGCTTTAGAGGGATATGCCAAACAATGGCTACGTAGGAGAAACTTAACCATGGCCTCACTCACGAGTACATGGGAACATTTCTGGGACATTTTGTACGAATGTTTCGTACCTCCATACTACCATAGGGACCTCTTGATTAAGCTCCAACGGCTTACTCAAGATAGACGAAGTGTGGAGGAGTTTGCTCGCGAGCTCGAAGTGCTCCTACATCGTACTAACCTTAAAGAAAATAATCATGCAAAAATAGATAGATTTATTAGTGGACTCAATAAAAACATCCAAGATATTGTGAAACTCCATGATGATGAGACTTTAGATGTAGTGGTTCATAGGGTCATGAAAGTAGAAAAGAAACTCTTGAAAAAAGAAGCTTGTCACAACAAATTTTCCAAATCTTTAAGAGATTTTTTCTACAAATCCTCATCATCAAAGGATAAAGCCAAGGATGTTTCTAAGGAGCCCACGAAGAAATCTTGTCTTTCTTCTTCTTCTAACCATTCCTCCTCCCCACCTACATCCCCTTCTAGACCAAGCCACATTAAATGTTTTAAATGCTTAGGACATGGTCATATAGCGTCTTCCTACCCCAACAAAAAGGCAACATGCATTGAAGGTGAAGCCATTGTCACTAATGAGTCTACCTCTTCCTTACCTTCACCAACTTATAACTCTTCTTCCTCATCAAGTGAGACAAAAGAGAAGGTTATGTTTCGTTGTTTAAATAAGGACATTCACGATAGCCAAGAGGAGAAAGTAAAAGAAGAAAATGAGAGGAAAGCAAGAGAAGAGCGAGAAAAGAAAGAAAAAGAGGAACTTGTGAGAGAAAAGAAGAAGGAAGACGTCCTACATACACAGGAAGTGCTACTGAAGGCACCTTTCACTCCTAGCATTCCACATGATTCAAGCAAATTTAGGGGAGTTTTTCCATCTTTCCAATTTTCTCTAGTTATTGAGCTTTCTTCTTTTCCTCAAAACTTTTGTGAAAATTTCCCACCTTTCTCATATTTTATTACCACTTCTTCACTCACCATTTCCAACCCACATCTTGAGTTAATGTATTCTTTTTTACACTTAACTCAAGACAAAAATAAAAGTTGTTCTAAAGAAGGAATTTTAGTTTTCCATAAGCAAATAAATCCAATTTTAAAAACACATTCTTTAAATATTCCTTTTCTATATACATTGTTTGGTAAACATCAATTCATTCACAAAATGTTTGATGTTTTTTGCAGGTTAACATTTGATCCAGGAGGAGTTCGTTTGTATTATAAACCAAATAAGTCACCAATCTCTCTTTGTTGCAGGTTTTTCAAGATTCGAGGTCTTCAACCTGGGGGGGGTGATATGATCATAGATGGGGCAACAATGAAGAGTTTTCAGAGCGACAAAAAGTACAAAAAGAATAGTGTAGGTTTCATGGGTTTGTATTTTGCCTCTTTTGCTTTTGTTTCATTTCTAGTGAGGAAACGTTTATAAACTCTTCATTTTCATTTAGTACAAGCAATGTGGGACTTCACATATCTTGGACTTAAAAGAAAAGAAGAGTAATTCGTTTTCCATAGCTTGTAGTATACGTTAGCATAACTAGCTTTCATGTTTTGAACTATAGGAGAACTAGTTGCCTTATAAACCCTTTGGAGTGGAGAGATTTGAGCAATGTGGGACTTAAAAGCCCCTAGAGGACGTGCAACAGCTGCTGGCCGGCCTCCACACTCAAAAGTCCCACATCTCCTAGATCTAGCTTCCAAGCTCACTCCAAAGGCTATATAAGAAAGGCTTAGGGGTCTCCTTTTGTACACACACCTTGAATCAATTGAATTTTGAGTTGATTTGCACTTTTGCAATCTTCTTTGAGATAGTATTCTGTCTCCAAAGTCCCTATTTTGGGCAAACCTTATCTTGCTCAAGCAAGTGGCGGTCCTCCTTTGATGCTTATCTTGGAGCTTCCTTCAAGTAGCACATCTTCAAATCATAAGTTTCCTCTTTCTTAATCTCTTCCATTTATAATTTCTTTTTCCATTCTCTTAAATGTCATTTAGAATATTCTCTCCAGGTATGCACTTTCCCCATCATTTAGACTATTCCTAAGGTGGTCTTCATGCTCTTCCCGGGTCTTAGAATAGACAAGTATGTCATCTATAAAGACAACAACAAACTTGTCTAAGAATGGTATGAAAATTCTGTTTATATAGTCCATGAAAATGGTTGGAGCATTAGTCACACCAAAGGGCATGACTACATACTCATAGTGGCCATATCTATACCTGAACGCAGTCTTCTGCATATCATTCACTTTCACCAAGATTTGATGATAACCCGACCTCAGATCAATCTTGGAGAACACAATAGCTCCATACAACTGGTCCACAAAATCATCTATCCTCGGCAGCATATACTTGTTCTTAATAGTTAGCTTATTCTGCTACCGGTAGTCAACACACAACCTGAAGCTACCATCTTTCTTCTTCACTAACAACACTGGCGCTCCCCATGGCGAAGCACTGGGTTGGATAAATGGTTTCTCTAACAGTTCTTCAATCTGCTTCTTGAACTCTGACAACTCAACTGGAGCCATCCTATAAGGGGCTATAGAAACAAACCCTGCTCTTGAGACCAAATCAATAGAGAACTCCACTTCGCGTGCGGGTGGTAAACCCAGAACTTCTTCTGGAAAGACATCCAAGAAGTCGTTCACAACTGCTAGGTTTACACTCTGGTTCTTGTGCACTGCATGATCTGAATCTTGAGACGCTTCCATATGCGACAGCACCAAGAAACAATTAGCGCCTTCCGTGATGTCTAGCCTTAATACGCCGATTGACAAGGACATATCTTCCTCTTCATCAGGAAACATCAACTCTTTGTTACCATAGTCGATGAGGATGCGATTGGCAGATAGCCAATCCATTCCTAAGATCACATTTAGCCCTTGCAAAGGTAAACAAATAAGGTTTACCTTAAACCGACGCCCCTCTACAATAATCGGAGAACGAACACAAACCAAAGACATCCTGACTAACCCTGATGCTGGTGTAAACACCACAAGATCAAGATCCAAATCCTCTATAGATAAGCCCAACTTTTCAACACACACCTCCGATATGAAGGAATGAGTCGCCCCCGAATCAAACAATATCACACAAGGCATACCAAACAACAAACAATAATTGATGATGAGGTTACATGAGCTAACAGCCTCTGCTCTAGTCAATGCATATACTCTGCCTGCTGCTTGAGGTCTACCACCTCCCCTGGGTTGAGACGAACCAGTCCTCTATGCCTAAGACCCTGACCTTGACCCTCTTATAGATATGCCATCAGCAACAATATGTCCTTCTTTCCCGCATCTAAAACACTTTCTTGCACCATTTCCATAAGGACAGTTGTTCCTGTAATGAGGCCCTCCACATGAGAAACACTTCACTGCACCAGATGGCCTTGCCTGCCCTGAAGGCACTAATGCTTGGGAGGATGAACCCCTAGACCTAGAAGAGGGTGATGGTCTAGTGTAAGGGGCCCTCTTAGAACTAAGTCCACCACGAGACCCAGATGGTCCCCCACTCCTAGCAGGCTGACTCTGCTGTCCTTCAGCTTCCTTCTTAGTCTTCTCCATGTCTCTGGCCATTTCCACCAAAGTAGGGAACTCCTGAATGCGCAGTCCCTTCACTAACAGCTTGATATCTCCTCTCAAACCATTTTCAAACTTCTTGCACTGCCATTCTTCATCTATGGCCATGGTGTATAATTGGAGCAAGTGTTTAAACCTATTAGCATACTCAGCAACATTCATGTTTCCCTGACCTAGTTGGAGAAACTCAATCTCCTTATCAAACCTCACGCTGTCCGGGAAGTACTCAGTATAAAACTTGGTATTGAACAACTCCCAAGTAATAGGAGTTCCACTCCACTCTAGAATCATCCTCATGCTGCTCCATCACTGGCCAACCTCTCCAATCAGCAAATACTGAGTGTAAGCCAATTTGTTCTCATCGGGGCATCTCTTGGCTTCATAGATTCTCTCCATATCTCTGAGCCAATGATCAACTTCATTTAGGCTACACTTTCTAATGAACCGAGCTGGATGGTGTTGGAGGAAGCTCTCCAAGCTCCACTCTTGGACATGAATAGTGGAGGAAGAAGCGCCTGGAGTGGCTCTGCCACTAGTCATCACTTCCATAAACTACCTTTGAGTGTCCTCAGATGCCACTCTTGCATTCTCAGCCGACACTCTTGCAGCCTCCAAGTTTTGTAAAGCTATGGTGTTTTGCTGCACTAATGCAGCATTCCGCTGTTGCATCGCTTGGAGTAAAGCCTCCAACATCCTTGTAGACTTTGATGGCTCAGGGTGAGGAGGTGGAGGAGGAGGAGGCCTAGGTGCCATCTTCTATTCACACAGAAAGAAAAGACCATCAGTCCAACTCAAAGAAACCTAGATAACTACCTACACATGGCTAAAAGTACACAAGCACAAGCAATGTACACTCACAACCTACACGTTTTTTAAGGAAGAAACTGCTCTGATACCATAAATGTGACATCCCAATTATAGAACACCTCATGTAATATAGAAGTCCACATTTAAATAAAAGAGAGCAGTTGGAAGCTAACTGGTACATAAGTCTTAGGAATTACAGTCATCCTCGAAAGAAGACAGAATTGAAACTTAAACAGTTTAGAGTATTTCAAAATACATCAACTTAATCAAGAATTCCTAAAAGAAGTACGCAGTGGTGTCATCTCCTTCCAAGACCTGCTCCAGGGGTATCTGTTCAACATCTGCTCACATCCAAGTGGATGATCATTGCATATGAAAAGCATACACAAGCAACACACAAACACATAAGCAAGGGTGAGTTAGATGAACAAACAATAATCATATAACATATGTAACTAGTACCATCATGTTTATTTATCAAGAGCTAAAGACATACAATTCAATCCATGCATCAAGTACTCAATACGACTCATCCGGATTTGTATAACTGTCGAACTATTGGTTATCTTTGCACTTGTATAGTTCAGCTGGCACTCCCCAACACTATACAAGGTTAATCATCATACCAGTCTATAGCTAAACTCTAAGACTATAGACGAGGACCTCCCTCTACTCTTACCACTCACATCATTCTTCTCTATTTGAGCATGAAAGATGCTTAGAGTGTTGGGAAGACTTACCATTTCAAAGCTCCATACATTTATACAAGACAAGAACAAAAACCTCTACAACCACTTCCAATCATCTCACCCTAAGATGATCTCCAAATCATACTCAATTATATCATTCTAATTCACAATCATATTCTTTCCAACCACACAAGCCATATATATAAACATACAAGACGCCCTTTCAATCAAATAACATCAACCAATCCAAACAGAGGAAGAAAAAGGATGAAACCTACTTGGTCTAGTCGCATAGCACACAAAAGTCGCATAGCGAAACCAGAGACTTTCGCATAGTGCACACAGACTCTCGCCTTGCGAATTACTTCAGCCAGAGGCTCCAGGCCAACACTAGTCGCAAGGCGCATCTGATTCGCTATGCGAATCATCAAGCAGGGGACACCACTGTTCAGCCACTCGCACAATGCACCACTTTTGCATAGCGAGTGGCTCAAAACATAGAGCCCCTCTAGGGAGGACTCACTATGCTAGACCATCCGCATAGTGAGTCTGCATAATCTGCAAAACGCAAGTTTTGCAGAATTATGCAGTCCCACCCTCTCCTACCAATTCCAAACATTTTCTCCAAATTTTAACACCCTTAATTTGTGTTTAGATCTTAGTTAGACATATCCAAGTGAGTCTAATCCTTCATATTACTAACCTTAAGTGATTGAGACCAACTTCCTACCCTAAAAACCCCAAAATCATCAACCTAGAGACCCAAGCTCGATTATGCCATTTAGTACCTATTTTTGATCCACTTGGTGACTCAAATAAGTCACAATACACTTGCTAAAACTGCCTGAACAGTGCAAAAGAGTCCTAGGCCTCTACGTCTTAAATTCACCACTTCACTTCCCTTAAAATAACCCTAAACATTACTAGAACACAAAAAAATTTCTATCTAAGCCCCTTACAACAGATTATTCTCCCCTAGCACCCCCAAAAAAATCAATTAAAGTAATAGAACACATCAAACTTTAGCCAAAGCATCACAACACAGTTTCACAGAACATGCATTCTAGTTCATATTACTGAACTTAATAAAAACTCAAAAAAAATGGAGCAAACCACATACTAGTTCAGAATTTCCATACTCTCAAACATCACACAACTAATTTAAAGCTAAAAATCTAGATCCCCTTACATGAAAACTTCACAACTTAGTACCAAAGCTTGGCCCTACAGTACTCCGAGTCACACAAAATTGAGACCGCACCCTACAGACCACAGAACTGTGATCAAGAACAACTCTTAGAGCTAGGGTTGAACAGAGATTAGAAGGAAGGAAGCAGAAGACACATGCATCAACAAATTGCATGTCTAGGTTTCCAAACAGCAAGGAACAATGAAGAGCAATTTACTCGCTAAAAACCCGAACTTGATCGGTTCAAGTCGAAGCTCTCGACTCGAGGAACGCGTGAACACCACCTAAACGACAATGCAATGGTTTAGTGGAGAGATTTGGTAGAGAGAAGGCAGAGATAAGTAGGAGTTGAAGTTCTAGAGAAAGGATCATTCTTAGAAAATGGGTTTAGCTTTTTAGAAAGTCTAGCAGAAATATTAAAACTGTTTTCTTTTTAATAAAGACCCTTCTCCTTTAACTTAATACAATTTCACCCCTTTTTAATATATATATATATATATATATATATATATATATATATGGCCTTACATTTTATTTTCAGTCATCTTTATAATAAAAGTTAAATAAAATAAATATAATTAATGTTTTAAATATAAAATGTATTTTGTATTTATCTTGTAAGGAAAGTAAGGGAAATAAAAGGAAAAAATTGTAAGAAGATTTCGAAGCAATAAAGTTGCACATAAAGTGTGTATAATGATATTATTATTTATGAATATTTGTGATATATTTTTTAAGTCCTTTTCTAAAAATAATGGATGGTAGTTGTTTTGTGAAAAAAAATACTTAGAAGATTACTTGACTAAATGTCAAACATAAAACCCATTTTAATTTATAAATAATTATATGAATTTATAATCAATATTTTATTGCATCATTTTAGTAAATGTAAAACTCCAGAAAATGGTGTTTTAAAAGTGGTGGTAGTCTAAAAATAGTGAGACTCAATTATTTAATATTAAACGGTTTTATTATAAATAGTTTTGTTATAAAAGAGTTTCATTATTTTAAAACCCACAATTGAAACCACTTTTCTAGAGTTCTATATCTTCTCTCTAAAAATTCTTGATCTCAAGTCATCTATTTGACGATCAAGAGGTGCCCAGACGACCACGATGTCAAGGTCTTCAAATCCAACTGATAAGTTTGTCGTTTAGAGCAAGTAAGTTTTCATCCATTTTTCTTGGTATTTTCTTGATCCTTGATCATGCAAAGAAATCTGGTTGCATGTGTCAAGTGGCTTCCTTCTTCAATTCTTGACTTAAATTAGGTCCTATGGTTGTTTTCCTATCACCAATCGGTGAGTTGTAGGTTTTTATAGGATTCCTTGCGACGCAAGCTTCAATTGGGGTTTCTTAGAGCTGTTCAGATTTTCTAAGGTAAGGGAAGCTGAATTTTCTTTATAATTATTGAATGATTTGCTGGCATGTATGAAGGTTATGTTAGTATGGGAAGAATTGGGCTGAAACTTGAATAACTATGTTTGAATTCATGTATGCAATGTGGCTGTTTTGAGTGTGCATGTTTGAACTGTGTAAATGTAATAATTTGGATTATATTTGGACTGTTTTGGATGCATGAGAAGTTATAAATCTGTGTTAGTAGAGAATAGTCATGAATAAACACAATTGGGTTGAGTTTAAAGCTAATTTAGAGGAAGTGAGGTAGTGAGGTAGTGAAAATGAGAATTAGAGGTCAAGGGCTCAATTTGTCTGTTGGGGCAGTTCATGTAAGTTATTTGTGACTTGTTTGAGTCATCAAAATGGTCAAAAACATGTTCAAAGGGGTAAGTTGTGATTTGGGTCCTTAAGTTGATAAAATTGATGTTTTAGAGTAGGAATTGGTTCATAAACACTATAGATTGATGGTAGGAAGGTTTAGAATCACTTAGACAAGTCTAATTAGGTATATAACACAATCTAGGAGTGTTAGAATTTGGGAAAAATAGTTAGAATTGGTAATTATGGTTTGAGTTACATAATTCTACAAAATTTCGTTCTGCAAATTATGTAGACTCGCTGGGCGAATGGATTCACACAACGAGTCACCCTAGTGAAATGCTCTCTGCCAGGGAATTCGCACAACAAACTAATGTGCTGTGTGAATGACTGTAGAGAGTTGCTCTCTGCCAGGGCATTCACACAGCGAGTTGGTGCACTGTGCGAATGGTTGGAGAGGGTTGCTCTCTGTATGTTGATTTGCATAGTGAATCTGGACGCTGAGCGCCTGGTGGTGGCCTGGGATCATTGCCAGTTTAATTCGAATAGCGAATAGGTGTGCTTTGTGAGTGTTTGGGGAGTTTGAGCCATTATCGGAGGCTCTCACATAGCGATTTGGGGCGCTATGCGAGGAATAAAGGTCTGAAACCTCAGTGAGTTTATTCGCACATCAAGTTTAGTCGCTGTGCGAATGGTTGTGAAGGGTATGTCTCTATTTGAGGATTCGCATAACGAGTTGAGGTCGTTATGCGAAAATCCTCTGGATTCGCTCAACGAGTGTATGCGCTGAGCAATTGGTCCAAGTATAGTTTACTGTTTTCTTTCTCTGTTCTTGAGTGGTTTGAATGATGTTTTAGTTCATTGAATGTTATGAATATCATAAGTATGAAATATGAATTTACAAGTGAAGAAAAGTATGACTCAATGTGATTTAGGTGAGTATCAAAGTAGGATCTCTTGGTGAGATACTTGTGTGTTTAGAATGAATACAAGGAGCTCAAGTTTGGGAGTTATCCTAACACTTTAATAATCTTTCATTCTCATTTAGAGAGGATTGATTCATGTGGTGAGAGTAGTAGGAGGTCCTATTGTAGGCGCTACTTGGAGGTCTATTGCACAGTAACGGACTAACCTTGTATGTGTAGTAGGGTGAAACCCATTGACAATGGCTTTGCAAAGCAGTAGAGACCACCACAAGCTGCCATAGCTCGATATTAATTCTAAGTCTGGGTAGTCAAGTCTAGGTCATAACATGTTAGGATGTCTGAACTAGTTTATCTTGCTTGAATAATTAAGGGAATGTGTTATGTTATATAATTGTATGAATTCTTTTATATCGAGCTTACCCTTGCTTTTCTGTTATCTGTCTTTGTATGTTTTCTCTTTTGCGATGATCACCTGATCGGTGTGAGCTTAGGGAGACATATGTTTAAGTTACTCCAACGATAGAGATCGAGAGGATTCAATAGAGAAGTAAGACGAATCTACAAGTGTGGATATTGTCTTTCGTAGGATTGTTTCTTATAGTAGTTAATTTATCATATATGTAATATCCATTTTAGTAGTATTTTACTATTAAAAAGGATGTTATAGTAAATATAAAAAAATATTCATTTAAATTATATATATATATATATATATATATATATATATATATATATATATTATTTTATTTTTTAAGTTGACGAAAGAACGAAAACAAAATCACTATTAAAGGTTAAATTAAAATACTAATACTTTTAAGTAAAATATATCATAGACCTGAGTTTAATTATTCTTTTTATAATAACTTATAAATGTATATACTTTACTACTAAATCTTAAAAAATATCATACTAAAAATAAAATCTAATATGTAAAATATATCACCAAATTTATAGATATTAAAAATACTCATGGGTATGGTCAGATTTGATTTTGAATTTAATTGACTAATCTATTATGACTTAAATTTAATATTTTAATTTTTATATTTCATTATTAGTTAGATCCAAATTGTTTAGGTTTCGATTTAATTTAAATGAAAAAGATATTTTTACATATATTTGTTAATAGGTTGACGTACTCTAAATTAATAAAAAAATATAAGTGTATTCTGTTAAAATAAATTTATATTAACATATCATTACCGTAATTTAAATATATTATTTTGATAGAGACAAATATTGAATAAACTCTCTAAGAAATAATTCTATTTTACTTTTAAATAAATGAAATAGATATATCAAACTTTTTTAAAAAAAATCACATGATAATTTTAATAATTATGTTTATAATAAACTATAATGGTATATAACTTATTATTAAATTTTAATAAAAAAACAATCACATAAAATATAAAATTTAAAATATATTTACGAATTTATAAATATTAAAACTTGATTTTTGAATTAAATCAAGTGCCCATAAAATTTTAATGACTTTCCAAACTCAATCATTATTATCATTTTATTAACTTTATTTATTCAATATTATTTCCTCTTCAAATCTAAAGCAACTATACCCTTAATTTTGTTTCAAATTTCTTCTGATAACCTTTACTTACTCCGTCCTAATTAAAACATCACTTTGAGTCTCAACTATTTATAACATTAGATATCAATGTACTTAAATTGATCAAATTCTAATTTTAAGTTAACTCAATTAATTTTAGAGGTTGTAACAAATTAAAGAATTTGTGTTTATTCGGAATTTTATACCCTTATAAATAAAAGATTTTAACTCTGACATATCCAAATCTAATATGTCTAATATATATATTTTCTATTCAACCCTAATAAAAAGTGGTTGTTTTGTTAGTTGCATTTGCATGTTGTAATGGAGGATTCAAATTGGACGTCAATTTCCACGCACCAGCAAACAGCAACAATGTCACCATCTTCTTCTTCTTCTTTCTTTTCCACTCTCCATCTCTTTGTTTGGCCATAAACATTGAATCAAATCATCTTTGCATAGGTCAAATGTTGAATAAACAACCATAATGTTTAATGCACCTAACCTTTTCAAGGTTCACACCTACTTTTTTTTTTCTTAGAACCCTTTCATGTGCTTTAAAAACTTTTATCTAAATCTCCTTTATTATAACATTATAATTTTCAGTTGTGAATTTCATATCTTAAAGTTTCTAAGTCTTTCTAAAAATATCTTATGCAATCTTTGTAAAGTGGTTTTTTTATCATCAATAATAACATCTAAGAATTAATAGGAGTAACAGGATTTCTTCAATCTTTGTACACAAAATTATACAAAAAAAAGTTGAAAAAGAAAACAAAAAAACCTACCTCATGGTCCATGTTCCCTTCCAGCAATCCTCATTACAACCATAAGCAGTCTTATATGCTTAACTCAAATATCCTTTCAACAAATTTCAAACAAAGTGATTTGTGTTTCAGAATTGAAAAAAAAAAGTCAAAATTATTTTAAAAGTGGATAAGTAAAGGCTTAAAAAATTGGACAAGTAAACAATCTATATATTATCAATTTTAACAAATTTAAAAATATTTTAGAAAATAAAATTGCTTATTAACACAAAAATAGTCATTTACATTATTTAATTTACATATAACAGTAAAATAATACATAAAAAAATATAGTGGTATTTTTGTATATAAGTAATCACGATCTATGTTATACTCCTTATTAATGTAAAATAGATAATTTATGTCGGACCCATAGTGTCTAATATGAATTATCTGTTTTACGTCAAATATTATAAAGACCGATGTAAATTTAATTTTAAATATTAGATCTAAGTTTTCATCCTCGTTTTTAATTGTGAAAACACTCTTGCAAGTTAAAATTTGGTCTCCATTAAGAAAATGGTATTGTTTTTTTTTTCTTTTGTGTTGGACTTTTCATAAGGCAACTTTTTATCCAATTTGTTTCACCATTAAGGTTTGTTTACTAAAATTTGCATTTTCATTTGTGATTGTGTTTGATTTGGGAGGAACTCAGTCATGGTTTTTTTTATGAAAGTTTCCTTGTTTGACATTGTTAGAATATGTTGTAATGGTAAAAAATTAGATATTTAAGTCTTTCTTCGAATTCAAATATTGTTTAGCTGATAAGTCTTCTCCTTATATGACCCAACCTCTATCCTAAGTTTAGCTTCCTTGTTCACCAACTATTCTTCAACTTTATCAATCTTTCATTTGATTTGCGAACTTAAACAAGCTAACAAATGTTCATTACAATGTAGTTTTTTTATTGGTCGCATTTTCTTACGTCGAATATGATATAGTTCAACATTTTTACATCAGACATAGAATAATTTGATATAAATTTACGTTGCATATTTTTCATGCAACATAAATTTACGTTTCATCAATTAACATCGAATTTAAAATAAACATAAAAAAGACATAAAATAAAATATGTAAAGGTCTTTGCTTTATTAGTGACTATTATTTTAAAGACTTGAAAAATATATTTGCATTGATGTGTAAACATGAGCACCTGGAATAATTGTGGAGTCTGTTTGAGCATAACCACCACATGGAGGAGGACCTGAAGTAGCGGAAAACGTGGAGCCTATTGTAGCATAATCTCCTCCTGATCATTACATAAGGCAAGGAATTTTTAGAAAGGATAATGATACTTAGACAACATTTTTTTGACAACATTTGAACATCATCTACGTGTCATTCTGTGATTGGTCTAAAATTACTCCACAATCAATAATAATAATAATCAGAAACGCTACCATGACCAATCATAGAATGACACGTAGATGATGTTCAAATGTTGTCAAAAAAATGTTGTCTAAGTATCATTATCCTTTTAGAAATTTCGTAGGAGGATTTACATTGTTACTTTTTGCATTTATGACAGATGCTCGTGTTAAAACTATAATAAGAGGAGCATGCTTTAATTTATTAATTGGGACTCTTCGTATACCTGTAAATGAATTTATCATTTAAAAGCTTCAATAGCCAATGATGGAAGGTGGAAGAAGAAGATTAATAATCACAATTATAGCACCAGCATTGAGATACTCTTTTGGTGGTTGATGTGATATTATATATTGTAGTGTCATTCCTCAATTTCAACTTAGAATCCCTATCATGGCTACGAGTAGCATTTTGATTTTGTTAGTGATAGGAAATATGCATTTACTCTTGAAAATATAGGAGGCTTGAAACATTCGTGCAACCTTGTGTTCCTGAAACAATCGAAGAAGAACCAGAAGCAATAGTCGTGCAACCAGGTTAACGTAAAGCAACCGAAGAAGAAACATAATATATCTACATTGATGTGCAAACAAGAGCACCTGAAATTGTTATGGAGCCTGTTAGAGCACTACCATTACATGGAGGAGGAGCACAACCACCATAAGGAGGAGGACTTGGAGTAGTTGAAAACATGGAGCCCGTTGTACCACAACTCCTCTTGATCGTTACATAAGACAAGAATTTTTCAGAATCTCTTTAGGGGGATTTACACTTTTACTTTTTGCATTTATCATAGATGCTCGTGTTAAAACTATAATAAGAGGAGCATGCATTAATTTATTAACCAAGACTCTTCTTATCCCTATAAATGATTTTTTCATTTACAAGCTTCAACTGCCAATGATGGAAGGCGGAAGAAGAAGATTTATAATCACAATTATAGCATCAACATCGGGATATTGTTTTGGGTGGTTCATGTGATATTATATATTGTAATTTCATTCCTCAATTTCAAGTGAGAATGTCTATCATGGCTATAGGTAGCATTTTGATTCTGTTAGTGATAGGAAATATGGAATTTACTCTTGAAAATATAGGACGCTTGAAGCACATGGACTAGAGATAAGGCCAATTTAAAGTATTTATGTGGGTGCATACCTTACCTTACAAACTGATTTTTGGGGTTGAGTTATGTTTAAAGTTCACTTCTTAACATAATATCAAAGTCATGGGTTAAAGTCTATTCTAGCAAGATTTGTGTTTATTGGACATATTATTTCACCCGTTATCGGACTATCCATTAATGTATATTCTCACATACAAGATGTATATACCTTAATGTAAAGGGGTGTGTTGAAAGTCCTAAATCGATTAGAGATAAGGCCAATTTTGGGTATATATATGGGTGCAATAATTTCACTCATAAGATAATATAAATTATTGCATTATCTTCTTCAAATTTGTAAATCATGGAGGAGGTTCACCGGAGAGATACAAACACTAATGAGATCTGAGCCCAACCACATAAGAGATTGACAACACTCTTTACCCAAAAACCTTAAGGCAATGGGTTAATGGGTCTTTCATCTTTATATAGTGCTATACTTTCTCATTTCTATCCAACGTGGGACTTTGATAACGGTTGGAAAACTGTTATTTTTATACTTAAATTTGATATTAAAACACACCCTTTATGGCTTAGAATGAGCTTAAGACTCAAGTAAAACACTTAGTTGAGTCACATGAGAGTCAAAAGTTGTTTTTAGAGATATTATGCTTGTTTTGCATTGTTTTGCTGGGTTTTGATGAGAATTGAAGATGGAAGTAAAGAAGGGAGGACTTAGACTCATGAAGGAAGGAGAAAAAGGATGAAAAGAAGAGTCGAGTGCACCGCTCAGCGCCAATTCCAGCGCTGAGCGCCAGTTTCGTGGGTGAAGTCACTGCTTCTCGCTTGAGCGGCACCGCTGAGCGTCCTGTGCGATTAGAGGGCCACCGTTGAGCGACGTATTGGACTGCTGAGCGGTTTTGCGATTAGAGGCAAACCACTGAGCGGCCAAATTAGGCGCTAAGCGTCCATCAGATGGGCTTGGGCTTAAATTCTGTTACTTTTATGTGCTATAAATAGCCCCAGTGCGATTCTCAAAGTATTCTTTTGGCAGGCAGAGACGTCCAGAGCTATTCTACACTCCTTGGAGGCGATTCCTTGGATGCTTAGGCTCCAATCTACCAAATTTAGGGTTTATTCTTCCATTCTTTCATTTAATTCCATCTAGTTCACCATGTCTATGGTGAACTAAACCCTTTGTTGTTGGGGAACAATGTAATCTTTTGAAACTCTCCTATATTGAAATTCTTATTTTATTTATATGCTTGCATATGCTTATATTATGAATTGTTGAGTTTCTTATCTTTGCTTAATGCTTTTATCGTTTAACTCATTCGGTAAATGTTGTTTGTCTTTATCGATACGGAGACGTACGGTAATGTCATGAACTGGTAGGAAATTCCTTCATTAAGCTAATACCGCCTAGAGATAG
This sequence comes from Vigna reflexopilosa, assembly GCA_027742785.1. Lineage (NCBI taxonomy): Eukaryota > Viridiplantae > Streptophyta > Magnoliopsida > Fabales > Fabaceae > Vigna > Vigna reflexopilosa. The sequence goes on from CM050932.1 coordinate 11,527,601, forward strand.
GGGTAGGACAATCAATTGTATTTTGCTTCTGTTTATAATGCATTGCTAATTATTAGGGGAGACTAGAGATAGTAAGCCAGTAATTAGTAATAGACTCTTTTCGCTAAGAGATTGGGTTTAGGGTAGACTAAGAAAGTTTGCATGACAATATGATAATAAAGCAAATTAAATAAGAAAAGTAGATATAAGAGGGTGGATAAGATGAAATTGTAAACCCCAACAACTCCATTCATCCATATATTTTCCTTGCCAATTGATTCATTTGCATTTTGCATGTTTATTTTCGTCTTGCATTAAAACACTAAAATCTATTTCTTTCTCAAGTCTTATAAGATCAATTTACATGAAAGATAAGGCTTAAGAGTCCTTTGGGAGAACGATATTTGGTCTTACCATCTATTATTACTTGATACGATCTGGTACACTTGCCAAGGGTTTAACAGACTTAGACTCACACTTGGATTCCCAACAATCTCCCCCTCAAGGGTTAGTCCCTTCCACATAGGTACACTCCCCCTCTAGCGGAAGCATTCCCAACCAACCACAACCATGAGTAGCCCTTTCCAACCTTTCCAACTATCGTTCATCTTAACGGGTTGCTTACTTGAATACCCTTTGTTAGGAAGACTTTCGGTATAGGGATCACTATACTCGTCTGAGCCGGTCACCAAGACAAATCATCAGCTCTGATACCATTGTTGGGTCTATCGAGGGGGAGGTTCACCAGGGAGACACAAACACCAATAAAATCTGAGTCCAACCACATAAGGGATTGACACTACTCTTTACCCAAAACCTTAAGACAATGAATTAATGAGTCTTTCATCTTTATATAATACTCACTTTCTCATAAATTCGATGCAATTTTCTTAACTATAATGTCACTTAAAATAAGTTTTTCGTAGATAAAATTAACAAAATTGATCTACAATTATCAATGCTACTAAACGAGTTGATAATTTTATCTATTTTTACAGTGCCCATGTTCAAATATATCTTGACCATAATGATGTAAATTTGTTTATGACTAAATACATATCATTCTATTAAGTCAATATGTATCTAATCTATATATGTTCGATCAAGTTTGATTATGTCAGCCTACGTAGGTTATGATAACTTACAATTAAGTGATCTAAACTCATTCATATAAAATTTGGTGAGTAATAATATAAATTAATCATTGAGATTTATTTGTTGTGCATTAATATTTTCTAAAAACATAAATAGAACGACTACTTAAAAAACAAATATCCTTAAAATGAGAAACATTGTTGGGTTATTTACAAAATATTCTTAATCCTGTAATCCTATGAGAACAATTCTAAATATGTTATAGATAATTAAAGTTGATGTTATTATTTATGGTTTCACTTTTAGAAATGTCAAGGGAATTTTTTTTGGTAATAATTTGTGTTTTGTCTTATAAGTGGACATTATCACAACTTTTAATAAATAATTTTGTTCATGACTGAGAAGATAACGTACTAATAATTTGAAAAATATCTTAAAAAGTTAATTTCGAACAACTAAAATGTTTTTCTATTACAAGTATTTCATATTTATATTTCAATATCACAGTTTTCTTTTAAATTATTGCTTCTAAATGCTTATCATATTTATTTATTATTTTTATTTGTAATGTTTATTGCATAAATCGTTATTTTTAAAAAATACTGGTAAATTTCTTATTTGGAACTAATATTTTAAGCATAAGTTGCACATGGGAAAAGGGAAAAATAGGAAGACAAAGCTTGAGTCATAATTACAATAAGTAGTACCATCACATACACGTGTCTCTGCATTGTTGTCACGCTGTCAAATGTCGGAGTTTGTCCTTTTTTTCTCTTTTGAAACAAATTATCAAAACGTGGTTCAATTAAAATATAATGAATAACTACCTTTTAATTTATTAATCAAGTGTAAATTTAAATAAAAAGTTTAAATTTACTTTGTTAAAGAAAATGTGACAAATAATTGCATGGTATGAACAGAAACGATTTTTTTTTTTTATCAATTATCTTTAACTTCATCCTTTATTTAGTTGGTTGTTCGATATTTTTTTTATACTTCATAAAGAATTGCTCCCTTCAATTATAATGTAACAGAGTATAAATAATAAATAAACTAGTAAAAGTTTCTAAATAGATTAAGCGTTTTCATCTATATGTTAGAGACACAAATTTTTGATATCTTCTACCTCATTCAAATAACCAATTTAAATAAAAGACTATGTTCACTTTAAAAGATATTTTGGAAAAGAGTGAGTGGATTTAGAGAATTTGAAAGTTAATTGATGGTTGTATTTTTAATAATTTAAAGATAAGTGAAAATGAAGTGAAAATAAATTTGAAAATAAAATTTATAAAAATTAGTATAAGATTTAACTAATATAACTGATAAAAAAGTTGTTTAATTAGTATAAATTAAAAATTATTAAAATGTTCTTATTAATAAAAGTAATATAAAATAATAAATATTAATATTATATAATTGTAAAAATTAGTATAAGAGAAAAATAAAATTAATTTTTAACATAAAAAAATTGTATTATTATTATTATTGTTATAATTATTATTAGTAAAAAATAAAAGTAAAAGAAAGTAAAAGTAATGAAAACAAAAAAAATCTAATCAACGGAGGGCAAGTCACCCCTCATTTCTCTCACTGGAACCGATAATTGGTTCTTATCCCATTTCCTTTTTCTTTTAACTATTTCTTCTTTTTTTATTTTGACTTACACAGTTTCAGGAAGCATTGCAGACAAGGTGAGGAATAAGAACCTTTGTTTCTTTGAGGTGGGAACAAAACAGTAAGAGAGGAAAGAAAAAAACAGGGATAATAAAGTAAAATCAAACGAAATCATTGTAAATCGTCGCTCCTCAGCGAAATTGAAAATGGAAAATATCCCGCAAGTCAGCGTTCACATTTCCTCTCAAATCTACAAATCTAAACACGAACAATATGCACTTATCCCTATGTACTATTCTTTCTCAATAGTAAATCTATTTAAGTAAACATAGTGTACTCGGTGTCGGGAGGATAATTGGACGGCTCATGATAACAGATGACGATTATACCAAGTTTGTATAGTAGTGTTCCACAATCCTTACTATAATACGATCACTGTAAGAGTTAATCTCACAAGAATTAAGGTAAATAATAATTAATGGTAATGGGTCATGACTAGGTCGAGGTTAAGAAATCGCTAATCACAGGTTCATGTGAGACAACTATAAATACAGGTCAAAGGTAAGAGATAAGGGGTTCTTTTCTCTGCATTTATTGCGTATTTATTACTGCTCTGTATTGACTTGAGCGTCGAAAGACCTTTGGCGGGTACCCGATTAGACGAAATTCATTCGAAGGAAGGATCTGATACCAAGACCGAACGATGTTCGTGAAGACTGCTAGGAGAACTGGACGACTTTGAAGGCAAATTGTGTAGGTATTGGGAATAGCTTGACTTCACAACCGAAACATTTTGGCGCCCACCGTGGGGCCGAGTGCTTGATATCCATGGTGGCCACGAGAGGCATGAGCGTAGAGGCAGGGTGAAATGATTCTGGTACTATAGCAAACGATGGAGGAGATGGAACAACGTCACGAGGAGGAGATGGCGGCGGTGCGGGCCGAGTGCTCAGCCCGAATAGCTAAGGGAAAGGGCCTCGAGACTGGTGAGAGGGTCGAAGGAGAACATGATAAAACGGTAACGGGGGAGAAGGCTGAACACAGCAGCACGCAGGACACAACTTGGAAACCTACCGAGTAAAGCGGTGGAGGAGGGAATAAAGCCAAAACCAATCTGGCTGAGAACGCTGCGATGAATAAACAGTTGGTGGTGAAGACCGAAGGACCGACTATCCTCTTACCCTTCATCCAGGCCATCATGGACGTTCAGATCTCTGAGCAATTTGTTCCCCCACAATTCAAGATGTACGACGGGACCACGGATCTGGAGGCTCACATTAAGGCTTCACTAACGCGATAGTCTTCCGCACTGGTAGTGATGCCATCTGGTTTGGGACCGAGAGAGCCGCCTCGGGGCCCTCGTTTCAAGCAATACACCTCGGTTAACGCCCCTCAGGCTAAAATATTCCAAGAGGCACTTAGTGCACAATTGATACCAACACCTAAGCGTCGACCCACCCCTCTTGGGGCAAATGCGAACAAACATTGTTTATACCATAAAAACATGGGTCACACCACTTTGGAATGCATGACTCTCAAAGACAGGATTGAAGAGTTAATTCGAGCCGAGCAGCTGAAGAAATATGTGAAAATGGAGAGACTGGCGGAGCATACGAGCCGAGAACCTCGAAGGCCGCCGAGGAGAAGTCTGGTCAGATACGAGGACCGCCGTCCCCAGTACGTCCATAGTGACCGCCCAAGGTATGAAAGAAACAGTCATCCCCGGTCAGAACGACGAAGGAGCCGAAGCCGAAGCAAAAGTCGTGACCGACCGCTCCGCAGTGTTATCAACACCATTTCTGGTGGATTCGCAGGAGGATGATCATCATCCTCGGCGAGGAAGAGGCATGTCTGGGCGTTGCGGTCGGTGCATGCTATGGGTAAACCTCGAAAGACTATGCGACCAATAACCTTTACGTATGAAGATTTTCACGCTCCCGACCTAGACCAAGACGATCCGATGGTCATCACCGCTGAAATAACTAGGTACAGTGTAAGCAAGGTGCTGGTCGACCAAGGCATCTCGGTCAATATTCTATATTGGAAGACTTTCCAACAAATGGATATATCGGAGGATCTGATCGTTCCATACAATGAACAAATAGTAGGGTTCGCGAGAAAAAGGGTAGACACCCGAGGATATGTGGACCTACGTACTCGCCTCGGAACCACACGAGACGGCGACGAGAAGAGGGTGAGATATCTACTTGTGGAGGCCAACACGTCTTATAACGTACTACTAGGCCGACCGTGCCTCAATTCTGTTCTATTTTTTTCTTGATTAGTTTTTGTCCTATTTTAGTTCTGCCTTGTATATATCAATGTGTAAAGTTGTTTTGTACATAAATGATTGATCTGTTTTGTTTAGGTAACCTTACTCACTCACACATTGAGGGCAATGTGCCTCTTAAGTGTGGAGGTGAGAAGGTGTAGTTAAAATTTTGTGTTTTTGCTTTGATTACAGCTGTTTGATATCTGTTTTTTAGTAGATAAGGGGTAAATTTTTTTTTCTGAGTGTGTTCATTTTAGGTCTGTCTGAGTTTGTAAATACCAAGTTGTTTTGCTGCTTGTAGGATTCATTTAGGTTGTCTTCTAGGATTGTTTAGACTCTATTCTTTCCATTGTTTCTGCAATTAGAATTCATATTAGTTTTTTTTTTCTTCTATTCTGGTTTCTTGTTTCATATTTTGTCTTAGTCTTTGATTAATGATTATCTCAGATTTCTTTCATTTTTAGGTTCTATTGTAGATTATAAATAGAATTTGCTCTAGTTTTTTTTTTTTTTTACTTTTAAGTTTTGTTTCAGTTGTTTTCCATTCATTGACCCTGTTTTCATTGTTAGGATCTTCTTAGGTTCTCTTTTGTTGTTTTTCTCTCATAAGAGCTTTGGTTTAGGAGCTGTTTTAGGTTTTAATTGAGTTTAGTTAGCTTTGTAGAGGCTGTTTATAGTTTAGGTCATTCTTCTAGGTCCTGTCTCGTGCTTTTATTCATTCTTTGCTGATTTTACTCATTTCTCAGTTTTATTTCTCTTAATTAGAACTGTTAATGTAATTCTTTGCTTTAGATTCAAGTAGAAGTAGTCTTAGCATTGCTTTTTGCATCTTAGTTCAGTCTAATCAAGCAATTTTTTTGCATAAAAGAGGGTAAAAAGTCAGTTTTGGCAAATTCTTAACCTAGAGAGATTTTGGGCCCAATTTTTTTTCTTTCTAGTGTGATTTCATGCATGTTTGACTTTTGATTCTGATTTTGCATTGATTCTCTGTGATAAGCTTGCTCTTGGTAGATTTTAGACATGATTTAGGCATTCTTTTTTTTCATCCATAACCATCTAGCTTACTAATTTCAATTTTTCTTGCCATTGTACCTTTCTTTTGAGCCATAGCCTATTCTTTGTTTCCATTCATTACAAGCCTTTTTACCCATCAATCACGCAACCTATAGAAACTTGTGAGAAGTAGGGAGAGCTAGGAACGTAGTGAGTGCAAAAGAGAAAAGAAAGGCCAAGAAAAAGAAAAATGAAATCTAGTTATGTGAAAAAGAAAAGAGCAGGTCTGGAAAAGAGCAAAAATAACAAAAGAATGAAAAATGAGACCTGAGTGAAACAGGATGACCCTAAACAGTTGAGTGAATCTGAGTGCAAACACTTGTTCCTGTGAGGTTGAAACTGACTTATGCTTTTCTGACTCTGTGTTCATTGCTGAATTTGGCTGAATTAAGTTGTTTTTCAAGTGTTGGACTACTGAAACTGATGTTTAAGGCTATGAATAAGTTTAGTGTTTCTGAGTTTTGTTTGAGTCTTTGTTTTCATTTTAGTTCCTTAAGTGTGGGGGTGTGATAACTCCCAAATTTCCTCTCTTTTCTTGTGTTTAGAAGTCAATTTTAAATTCTTTTAGTTCTTAGTTGTTTAGAATTAGGCTAGTTTTAGGATTTTTCTATAAATTTGTAGTTTTATAAAATTTTAGTTAAAAATAGGTTTTTAGATGTAATTTTTAGTCTTTGTTAATAATTAGGAAATTGATATTTTTTTTTAATTCTTTCCAAATTTTTTTTTTGTTTTAATTAGATTTTAATCTCATATTTTTTTTATTTGCATTTTTTGTACTCTTTAATTCAATTTTTTAGATTTAGATCTGATTAAGCTTGGAAAGCTGGAAGGAACCTTGGACTATTTGAGTTGAAGAAGAATTTGGGTTGGATTGGGCCGCAGCCTATGCATAAGCTGAATCTTTTTGGAACGCTGCTAGCACTAGACATCCGCTGCTGCCACTAAGTGAATTGGGCCTCTGGGCTGATTCCAGTTAAGTAGAACGATACCGTTTTGTGTTGCTGTGATGAGAAGTTATGATTGAAGGAACAAGGTTCGTGAAGAGGGCTTCATTCCCAAATTTCTTCAATCTTCAACCTAGGGCTTGACGAGAGCGAGAGAGATGAAGAGAAGTTGGACTTTGCGCCACTTGCCAGGAGGATGATCGGCCCAAAAGGAAGCCAGTCCAGAAGCTAATCGAAACTGAATTTTGATCGGATGTGCAAGCTTGAACGGTTGGAAAACCTAGTCAGAGTCAATTGAAGGATACTCCAGAAGCTTCCAAGTTTGTTTTCAGATTCTTCCCCCTTTCCCATTTTCTTTTCTTTCTTTGTTCTTTGAACTTTCCCTATAAAAGGGAGGTCTTGTAATATACAAAGTACATGCACTGGGTGATAGACGATGTACTTAGACTAGGTTTTTTCATTCTTTCACATTATAGGAGATTTACAACTTTCTTAGAAGTAAATACATTCTTGGTTGCTGGATTTCACCGAGTTGCGAGGGTGACAGGCTGTGATTTTCGGTGATTTCTGCACTTGTATACTTTGATCTTTAAGCTGGAGTTCTTGGGGCTTTTCATTGGGTGACAAACAGTGAATTCTGAGGACTCTGGTATCTTGTATTTTCATTTCAGCTTTCAATACAAAGTTTATGTTCCTGTTTGTTCTAGTCTACATGTCTTTGATTACACTTTCAATTCAATTTACGTTTCTTGCATATACCATTTACATTTCCAGCACTGTTATAGATTTTATTCCATTCTTGTATTGATTCTATTCGTTTGATATTCATTTACGAGTTTGTTAATGTTTTCGTATTATAGAGTTGCTATTTTGATTTTGTTTCTTATTACTTTTTTGTTTTATGTTGCTTTTGATGAGTGATGTAATATATTTCTAGGTTGTATAAATATTGGGTTGATGGAAAGAGTGAGAGTCACCATTTCAATTTCTGAAACATGGACTCAAAGACCCCAAAATGGACTTTACATTACAGGATGTCTTCTTGAGAGTGACTGAGACCTTTTTTAGCCATTCAATGTTTGTTGAATCTAGAAATTGTTTTTACCTACATTTGTTGTATGAATTTGTACTTTGTTGATTCGATATATGATAGATTTAGGACATTTACTTCAATTCTATTACAATTCTATATTTTTTTGTTTCCATTGGAGATTTATTTTTAAACTTTGCATTATAGATTTTCATTAGTAGAATTAGGATCATTTGCATGTTTCAGTTCTTTTATTAGTATTTTTTTCTTTCTTCTTTTTATAACAGAATAGTAGTGTAACTTTAGGCTTTTGCTTATTAGGTTTTACATACTCTTTCTTTATTGCCTTTCTGATTCACAATAGTAGGTAATATTTTCCTTTATTCATACATCATTTAGATAGGTTTAGTCATGCATTTGCATCCAATTTCTTTTATTAATGCATTTTATTTTCCCCACCTAGTTTTAGTAAATAAATAACTAGGCTTAATTCTACAATTCTTAGCTTAACAAGTACCAAGTCCACGGATTGATACCCTAGGTTTCCCTTATACTACATTAGTGGGGAATTTAGGTTTGTTGAGATTTTAGGCGACAAAAAATCCTTTCAACACCCATATCCAGTTGATGGAGGATCCCCTCAAGGAGCCACTTTTAATTGGGTCAAGCGAACGGTGTCGCCATTAATCGGCGAGTTATTTAAAAAAAAATAGCGTATCGATACTCCTTGAACGGTAAATAGAAAATTAAGTGACGAGAATAGAACTAAACAGTGAAATTAATATGCAAGCGGATACGCCAAACGGAGATGCAAAACAGTGTTAATGAAAACTAACAAGTTGCGATGACTGCTGTCAATACCAAATTTCGTCCGGATTAATTTTAGGTTTTACATTTTATCCTGATTTCCATTTTATTTATTCATTTACTTGTTTTAATTTTTATTCCTTCTTTTTATTTCTTTTTATTTTTATTTTAAGTACCCTATCTTATTTTCTTTTTTATTTTTATTTTTATTTTTATTTTTTTTATTATTTTCTTTTTATTTTTCTTTTTATTTTTCTTTTCATAATCCTCACTTTTAGTATATAATTAAGTTAGTAAAAAAAATATAATAATAAAAAAAAAACAAAAAAAAAGAAAAGAAAAGTCGGTTTGTCGTTTTGTGGAAAAGGAGACAACGTTGTTGTTTGCTGTGAGAAGGACACAGAGGCGATTTGGAGGGCAGAGGTGGTGTGAATTTGGCAGAGGAGTTGCAGGAGACGGTTAAAGCATTTGGTGTTGAGGGAGGTGATAGGATATACACTGGAGGGGAAGAGAGTTACGAAAAAATTGGGGGAAAAGGAGAGGAGAAAAAAAACTGGCACGCAGCTGAGAGGGGTCTTCATCTTTAATTACCACCAAGTCTCCGACACCCACGTTTTACTGGCGAACGAAGCGTGAGGCCAGTCAGCGAGGGAGGAGAAGGGGACCCGTAGGAGACGCAAGGTTGGCGATTGTAAACGGATGTTCGAGAGGTAAGTTGCCTTGCACTCCATGTTTTGAGTTGTTTTCTACTCCTGAATATAGTAATGTTGAGTTGCTGCCCTGTGATTATTGTTGAATGCATTCATACTTTGTTGCGGGCACTCGCACATATACTATGGTTTAAATCTTTCTCATTTACCATCACTACCCGGTGTACAATTATATATCATCATCGTCTTGCTAATGTCCATTGTTACCCGGCACCGCCACTACCATCCCATATCTTCCCTTTGAGCACTCTTCGCAGCCGAAATGGTTCCTATACATCGTTTCTATTATTCAACCCCCCCATGTTCTCCACACCGTGCTCATAGAACCTGCAAGAAGACATAATACGCCAAGCCAACATCAATGCCCGTTGTTTAGCTTAACTATCACCCAAGTACTTCGCAGTTTCTAGGAAGCCCGGGCCTGGTTTCCTCTTCATCACCCTGCATTATCGGATGGCCTCAAGGCATTCTTCTCCCTTGTTCCTAACATCTAGCATCCTGTATTAAAACAAAGGACAAAACAAAAAGGAAACCAGCCCATATTCCAACCCCAAAACCCTCCCCTGTTCCCAGCGATTTTGACCGAACTATTCAAGTTCGTGTTCAAATTCCATTTTCAATCACCATAAAAGTGGAACCAAGAAATTCACACAGAACACCACATAATGAAACCAAATCCCTCACCTGCGTCAAATGAAACCTATAACACAAACCATATACCACCTCTGTTCGTCTCAAGCCTCCAATCAAGTGGTTCACCCCTGAGTAATGGGCACACGCTGACCAAAATTTCTTCTTCAATCTTGAAAATGTTCCAGTTTGATTTGTCCTTCGGCATTGTTAGAAGTAGGAGATAAGAAATTTGCTTTTTCGAACCTTCTTCTCCCCTTTGCTTTAGAGTGTTAAGGTTGGGAATTCTCCCCAATCCGCAAGTTGCGTGAGTCGAAATCGCAACCCTTCGGTGGCGGCGATCACGAATGCGAGGAGGGGAGAGGATTTTCCTCGCTGGCAAAACACGGTAGTTGTGACCTGTGGATTCAGTGGCGGCAGCTTCTTTCTCTTTGGCGGCGACGACGAGACCGTGATGCTGATGGCGCGGTGGTTGTCGAAGGGGAGCGGCGACACGCGTCGTTAATGGCGACGCTGTTGATGGTGGTTCTGACGAGGAAGACGGATGTCGGGGAATACGAATGTCGAGGGAGAAGGAAAGCGGTGACGTGCGACCAGCTGTGGTTTTGGTGAGGCGCGGTGTCGCTGGTGACACCAAAGCCAACATAATGGCGGTGGCTGGTGTAGTGGTGTGCGTGGGTTCAAGAGGGCCTAACCCTTCGAGAGGGAGAGAAATCTCGAGCCTCTGCGTTTTCTCAAGGCTGAGAGAGCTGGAAATGAATTGAAGGGTGTAGAACCCTTGGTTTCGGAACTTGGGGCTGAGAGCACTGGACCGCCTGGGCCAAAACAAAAAAAAACATTTCATGCACCCTCTGCTTTTCCTAATCCATGCCCCTTTCCAATTGGGCTTAGGCCCAATCTGATATTAGAAGTAGATTAGATTCGAATACCCCCTTCTCTCACTCTCGCACCCCACTTTCTTTGGGCTCAAGCCCATTGTGTCAAATAAACACTTGCATTCCCTGCCCACCCCTATTTCTACTAAATCTCATCCTCATCCAGTTTGGGCTTAAACCCAATTTGATTATAAAAATAATTTGGACACCCCTTTTTATTTAGCATCTCTATAGTCCTTTTATTTACTTATTAATTTATTTTATCATTGCACTCTTCATTTTATCTTCATTTTTATTTATTTACCCTTTTTTTATTTATTTCCATTTGTATTTTTTTGTTGTTGTTTTGTTTTAAATATTTATCTTCTTTTTAAATAAATAAATATTAAAAAAAAACAAAAAATTATTTTAAAAGGTTTAAGCACACGTGCGGCCATTCGTGTCAGCCTTGTGTTGAAAACCTTTTTCCTCTTCTTTTACAAAAATAATAATAAAAATTATTTTAAAAGGTTTAAGCACACGTGCGACCATTCGCGTCAGCCTTGTGTTGAAAACCTTTTTTCTTCTTTTAAAATAAATATTAAAAAACAAAAAAATTATTTTAAAAGGTTTAAGCACACGTGCGACCATTCGCGTCAACCTTGTGTTGAAAACCTTTTTCTTCTCCTTTCAAAAATTAACAAAAAAAAAATATAAAACATCATGTTTTCAAACAATCATCTAAACCTAATGCTAGAACTACGTAACCCTGATTTCTCAGTCTGACTGAGAATACGTAGGAGCAAGGTCAATCCTTGTCGGGCATAAAAAACACAAAAAATATTTTGTTTTCTTTAGAGTTTTATTTTATTTAGGGGAAGTTAAACATTTTTGAAAACCACATTTAATTCACGTATTTAATTAAAGGTACTGCTTTCGGGTAGGCGTGTAGGGTGCTAATACCTTCCCTACACGTAACCGACTCCCGAAACCAGAGTCTGGTTTTTCGTAGACCGCCTTATCCTTTTTATGGTTTTTCCGTAGTTTTCCAGAATAAACTATGGTGGCGACTCCAAATCTCTTTTTCTAAAACGATTTTGTTTTTTGGATCGTCGTCGTCCCGTCGCGATTTTTCGGTTGCGACAACTGCTTACACCCAAAGTATACTGATGGGTCGATAACACAAACAGTGGCTAAAACTAAGTGTTTGGCGTTCGACCTCATCACACAAAAAATGGCAAAAAACTTAGGTTAACAAAACTAAGACATCTGGGCCCCTATCCCCTATTCTTCGACCCCCCTCCCACCTTCATCGACATCAACATGTTCGGCTTCCAGTACTGGCCTCATTCCTCTTGGTCCATGTCAAAGCCCACCACTAGGGGATCCACCTTCAAGAGAAAAGCAGCCTGACACATAGCCTTATTAAAACCCTCCTCGTGCTTAATGGCTACGTTAGTGTCTAAGGTAGTGATCGTTTCATTTGCCTTCACCAACTCAGAAGCAAGTCGTGCGTTCTGAGCGTTAGCATCGAGCAACTCCGTCGATAGTTGTCGCTCTGCTCGACCAATTCATCCTCCCACTTTCCCAGTCTCCTGACTTCAACTTTCAATTTACTTACCTCTTTCGCCAGGTTGTCCCCCCTCATCCGAGTGATCTTCAGCGATTCATTGGCTATGGCCAGTTGACGATGAGCTTCATCCAAATCGGCTTGGAGAGTGGATTTTCGTCCAACACATCCCTCATGATCGAGGGCCAAAGCCTCCAGCTGAGCACATAGTGAATCAAACATCTTCTTTTCCTCGGCTAGATCCAGTCCGAGATCACGGGCCTCCCGACGCTTGGCAAGCTCACGAGCACTCCAAGCTAGCATGGCCCCTCGGGTGGTAAGCTCCACCGTCACACTTAGGAGATCCTCCTCCGACATTGGTTCAATAACCGCCCATTGAGAGGAACTTGCCTAGAAATTCACGCGAGAACTAGCATGAAAATTAGGATCGAAGACACTAGCCGGGAGAGGATGAAAGACATTCCCTTCCTAACGACTTCGCTTGGAGGAAGACTTTTCTTCTTCCTTCGTTTTCCTCTTCCTCTCCAATGGGACGACCGTCTCAGTAGGTGTCTCAGAAGATTGCTCCAAAACCAACACTGGAATAGGGTCGGGAAGAACTACAATAGTCACTTGGTCAGCCGAACGGGCAGAACCACCGCCCTCAAGATTGATAGGAGCATGGCTAGCACCCTCAACATTGACCAGAGTCTGACTGACGTCCCCGGCGTTGAGCGGAGCATGGCTAGAAGAGGCCGAGCAATGATTGGCACCTCTGGAGCTACTCCCTCCCCGACGCCGGTGAGTTGAGGAAGCCTAACTGGTCTTGCGAGGCTTTGGTAAAGTCATGTATCCTAAAGGGAGAACACAAATTTAGCTAAGTTAAAACAACAAAATAACAAAAGAACCAAGAAAAAATAGCATACCGAACACTATCTGATCAAAATCCTCATATTTCAAATAGTCAACGAAGCCGCGGGCACTCAAGCGGCGGGGCAGGTTGTTTATTATGCTAACGGCTTCCCGTTCCTCGAGATCCAACCGGCCAAGGGCATAGGTGTTTATTTGACAAGGGTCCTTCATCCAATAAAAAGGGAACAAAGGAGCACCCGCTGATAACGGTTGGAAAACCGTTATTTTTATACATTAATTTGATATCAAAACACAACCTCTATGGCTTAGAATTAGCTTAAAATCATGCAAAATACCTTAGTTTGGGTTCAAGAGAGACAAAAGTGGTTTTAGGCATATCATGCTTGTTTTTACATTGTTTTGACAAGATTTAATGAGAATTGAATGATGGATATGAAGAAGGAAGGACTTAGACTCAAGAAAGGACGAGAAAAGGTGGAAAAGAGAAGTCACGTCCATTGCTCAGTGTCAATCCAGCGCTGAGCGTTGGAGTCACACTCCGCTGAGCACCGAGTGACCGCTAAGCGTCCTGCGTGACCACCGCTGGGAGGTTGTGAGCGCTGAGCGCCTAAATGATGGGAGTGGGCCAAATTTCTGTTATTTTTCTACGTTATAAATAGACCCAGTGCAACTCTTAGGGTAATGTTTTGGCAAACAGAGACGTCAGAGCACCTTTTTCACTCCTTGGAGGCGGCTTTGGGATGCAGGAGCTCCAAATTACCAATTCTAGGGTTTATTCTTTCATTCTTTCCATTAATTCCATCTAGTTTCACCATGCCTATGGTGAACTAAACCCATTGTTGTTGGGGAACAATGTAATCCTTTTGAAACTCTCTTATATTGAAATTCTTATTTTATTCATATGCTTGTATTATCAATAGTTTGAGTTTTCTTTTCTGCGCATAGAGCTTGCACCATTTAACTCATTTGGTGTCATGATCTTTGATTTTGTCGATACGGCGACGTACAGGGAAATCTAGAACTGTTAAGAACTCTCTTGATTATGCAATACTACCTAGGGATAGGAGTAGGACGATCAATTGCTTTTAAGCTTCTGTGATTAATGCATTAGTAATTACTAGGGAGACTAGCGATAGTAAACTAGTAATTATGGTAATAGGCTTTTTTGGCCGAGCGATCGGGTTTAGAGTAATTTAGAAAGTTTCATGACATTGATAATAAAGCGAATTTAATAAGAAAAGTAAATATAAGGGAGTGGATTAGGAAGAATTTGTAAACCCCAACAACTCCATTCATCCATAGTTTCATTTGCCAATTGATTCAAGTTTTGCATTTTGCATGTTTAATTTTATCTTTGCATCAAAATACCAAATTATTCTTCTTTCAAGTCTTATGCGATCAAATCACATGAACGTCTAGGCCACTGAGTCCTTTGGGAAAACGATACTCGGTCTTACCGTTTATATTACTTGATAACGATCTGGTACACTTTCCAGGGGTTTAACAAGTTTTTTTGGCATCGTTGCCGGGGACTCTATGGTTTAACTTTTCTAGTAGTGTGAATTTGATTGAATTTGACTTTTTTTTTATGTTTATTTTTATTTTTGTTTTAATAAATGTTTTCTAGGGTTTTGTGCCTAACGTTTGCAGAATGCAGTACGGACAAGAATTTGATTATATGGGCACTCAATTCTACCAAAATGATTTCAACTACTGGTGGGAACCTCACTCAAACTGGGATCAAAGCCAGAATGGGCAAGATGTTAAGCAAGAACTATCTATGCCAAGAGAAACGTTGGGGGAAGCTGAACAATGTGTACGACAGAAACAATTCTCTATACCAAGAGAAACGTTGGGGGAAGCCGAACAACGTCTTTGGCAGCAACAATCATCTTTGCCAAGAGAAACGTTGGGGGAAGCTGAACAAGGTTTATGGCATAACCAACTCTCTTGCATAATGAAGTCTCTGGATCTTAGGGGTAATTCTAAAGTTAACCCTAGGGAGGAATGCCAAGCCACTATCTCTGAAAGTGATAAGGTTTTTGTTGAGAAGAAAATAGAGATAAAGGAGGAAAAGATAGAGAGAGTTGTAGAGGAAGAAGAAACAGAAAAGTTGGGTGAGGAAGAAGAAGATGATGATAAGGAAAAAGCAGTGGTTGAAAGAAAAGAAAAAAAGAGAAAAATTGTGAAAATAAAGAAGAAAGCAAGAAAAAATAAAAAAAGAAAGTTGAAAAAAAAAAGAGAAAAAGAGGAGTGAGAAAAAAAGGAAGAGAGGAAAGAAGAAAAAATCATATGAAAAGCCCCCTTCTCATCAAAAGAAATATCATAGGAAAGAAAAGAAATTTATGTGCTCTATGGAAATCTTCAAGAAATTGGAGATCAAAGTTCCTATGATTGAAACATGGAAATAGGTGCTTGGTTTTCTTAATTTTCTGAAGAAATTCAGCAAGAAGAAGAAAAAGAAAAGAATATCAAGCAAGGGGAGTATCAACACCTACTGATGGGTGTTTGAGCTTACTGGGAGGCACCCTAGTGACCCAAGAACAATATTTTTGTAATTTAATTCTTAAAATTTTGGTGATGTAATTATGAACAATTTT
Source organism: Vigna reflexopilosa (assembly GCA_027742785.1). Lineage (NCBI taxonomy): Eukaryota > Viridiplantae > Streptophyta > Magnoliopsida > Fabales > Fabaceae > Vigna > Vigna reflexopilosa. The sequence goes on from CM050932.1 coordinate 11,543,614, forward strand.
TAAATTTTTGCATATTGGGTAGCTTCTACTGAGGGAAGCTAATTATTTATGTATCTACTGAAGGATACAGGTAAGTAAACCTACTGAAGGGTGTTGGGAAGCACTTACTGACAAGTGCTAGAAAGATTTGGGTCAGACTCGTGACGTTAAACAAGCGCTACCTGGAAGGCAACCTAATTGATTATTGTTTTGTTTTTAAACTCTGTTTTAGTTGAATGGTAGGATTTGAATGTTGCATGAGAGAGGGGAAGTGCATAAAATTGAAAAATGAGAGTTGAAAGTAAGTGTTATAAGTCTTAAAATGTGAAGGTAAGCCAAAAAGGGGGGAAGAAATTTTTAACGCCCACCGCTCAACGGTAACCCAGCGCTGAGCGGTGGCGTTGTAGATTGCCAACATGGGCTTTTAAAAGGATCAGCGTTAGAGGCCCATTTGTACACTTTTAAACCTCCCTAGAGCGCGCCCAAGCATTCTTCACAAACCTTCACTCTTTGCTTTCACTCTCAAGAGCTCTCTAAAAGGTTTTCCTTCACTTTTCCCATCACCCACTCACTTAAACTCCAGAGTTCTCTACTTTTGCACCATTCCATTGTCAAAGTTTGGGATTTTTGGTGAGGGCATTGCATTGGGGAAGCATCAATCATCAACCAAAGAGCATTTGCAAGCATCTAGAGTATCTCCACTCAAGTAATTCATGCAATTTCATTTTTAGGGTTTCTAAAAAGTGAAATTCGATGCAGAACATGTGTAGAAGCATGATAAATTAGGGCTTTTGATTTCTATGCATGATTTGATGAAATAGAAACATTTTGCATCGATTAAATTGCATGATCGTGGTCTGGAACTGAGAAATTTGTGATTGGGTGGAGATTAGAGACGATTAGGCAAAGTTTTTGCAAAATTCCCGTCGTCACCGTTGAGCGCTTAGTGGATGCTGGGCGATAGATTTTGTTTTTTGCCTTCTTTTGAGATGCAGGTGGCATTGAGGGGCCCTGTTTTGCCCTCAGCACTGGACAATGCTGGAATGAGATATTGGATGGCATTTACTCATGCCAATGTTCAACCTTGTTCCCATGTTTCTGATATCACAGTTCACAGGATTATGTTTATTTACTGCATGCTGAGGCAAATGAATGTTAACATTGGCAATGTCATCGCTAATGAGATTGAGAGCTGTGCAACTACTGTGAGCAGTAGGACACCATTAGGTCATCCTTCTCTTATTACACATCTGTGTCATCAGGCTGGGGTGGATACTTCTATTCCACCATTTGAGAGGCCTAGAAAGGCCATAGATGCTGCTTACTACAAACAACATTGTGGAGGAGATGAGGTGGCTGAAGCAGTGCCTAGGAGACGTCCTAGAAGAGGAGCAGCTCAGCGGGATGGGCCAGCACAGCATGCAGAGCCGTTCTAGATGAGGGACATGTACATGTCCATGATGGAGGCTAGACTTGAGGCTATCCGCCGAGGACAGGTAGCCATAGCTGAGATGATAGAAGGCTTATACGACACACCACCGGTGCACAGGTGGACTATGGACGAGTTCCATAGTGCTATGACATGGCCTCAGGAGTAGGCACAGGGCAGCTGAGCTGGAGCAGCTGAAGCTCTAGTGATGGATGAAGATGAGGAGGATGATGCCTTTGAGGATGCAGAGGCTGGAGATGATAAGGATTTTGACTACAGCATGGGCTGATCAGACATCTACTGATGGATGTCACATGCAGTAGAATAGGGATTTTATTTTTCTTTTTCAGTTGTAATTTGAACTTGTAGTGTAGGTTTGTGTGAACGTGCTTGAACACCTTATCTGATTGTGGTTTGACTTATTTTATTGCATGATGAGTGTGCTTGATGATGCTTGACGTGGATGATGATTGAGATTTTTATATATGCTTCTATACAGGTGAATTGTTCATAAATTGTGTGAAAAGATGCATGATGAGTTATGATTGTGGTTATGATGCTAAGCAGGGTGTATGATTGAGATTTAAGCTGTTGAGTGAGCACATTTGTGTGAGGAATTTTGAGCTCCATAGTGTTTGATTGATATATGTGCTATTCATTTGGAAGCATGAATGATCTTGCCTGAGTCTTTATGATTGATTGAATCATATGTTTGTGTCATATGTGTTACCAATGAGGAACATTGGTAAACTTTGAAGAAAATGATTTTGATGATGCTCCAAGAAGATAGACTTGAAGAAGATATTATAACTTGTCTTTAAAAGCAATTTGTAGATCATAAATGTATTAGGAATATGTTTAAATATGTAAAATTCGTATTTTTGGTACTGTCATGCATTTAATCGATTATCAGGAGCAATAATTGATTATCCTGAGCTTTTCTGAAAAACCAAGTTGCTTTGGAATAATCGATTATCACTTCAAATAATCGATTATCATAGGTCTGTTTTGAAAACTGCCCAAGTTATTTTGAAAAACCTATAACGGACTTAAATAATCAATTATCATTTACTAGATATTTTGATAAACTGCCCAAGTTATTTTGAAAAACCTATTTTGAAAACATGACCTTTCATATTCAGACTATGACCTTTCATATTCTGACTAGCTGCCTATAAATAGGTATTTTGAGAACTTCAGAAAATAACTTTTGAACAGAGAGCTTTTGTAGAATACAGTTTGTCTGAGGAAGTTCTCAAAAGCTAGTTCAGTTCCCTTGCCTGGTCTTGTGAATAGGAGAAGCTTGCGTATCGTTGGTCGATAGCCGAAGCGGTTCTCTTCGAGTTGGTAAGGTGCTTTGCTTGGTCTCGTGAATAGAAGCTCACGTATCGTTGGTCGATAGCCGGAGCGGTTCTCTTCGAGTTGGCAAGGTGTACTTTTTCTGGTCTCGTGAATAGGAGAAGCTCGTGTATCGTTGGTCGATAGCCGGAGCGGTTCTCTTTGAGTTGACAAAGTAGTTCTCTTCCCGTTCGTTCATCGAAGGAAGTTTCTTTCATCTCTTTATTTTCATACACTCATTGTAATCTATGAAACTGATTTTTTAGTGAAACTGTTAATCACATTTTATAGTGATTAACGACTAGATGTAGATTCTTTTGAATCGAACCAGTATAAAAATTATCTGTGTGATTTTTCTACTCCTTACACTCTTTACTGTTTTATGCACATCAACTGTTTGATAAATTTTCTGTAAGAAAATTTACTTTTAAAAACTGACCATTTTAATTTAAAAAAAGTGACCGAAGACGCTTTCTGCTTTATAAATTTTATTCCGCTGCGCGACTTTATCAAGGATACCGATTGACCTAAACCAACAATTGGTATCAGAGCTTGCTTTGATATTCTTTCAAATTTTGCGAAAATGGTCGATCACCAAAATATTGTATATGCCGAGGGTGCTTCTATTAACAAACCACCACTTTTTACTGGTGATAATTATGCGTTCTGGAAAGTCAGAATGGAAATCTTTATGGGGTCTATTGACAGATGTATCTGGGAAGCAGTACAAAATGGTCCTTTTATTCTTAAAAGTACAGTTGATGGTGTAGAGGTAGAAAAACCATATTTTAACTAGATTGTTGAAGAAAATAAACAAGCTCAGTTTGATATTAAAGCTCGTAATATTATTTCATCTGCTGTTGTACTTGATGAATTTTATAGAATTTCAGTGTGTAAGACAACACAGGAAATGTGGGAAGTCCTCAGAGTCACACATGAGGGTATAGAGGACGTGAAACGTGCAAGGAAGAGCACGCTCATCCAGGAGTATGAGATGTTCAGAATGCAACCTGGAGAAACTATCTCCGATGTCCAGAAGCGTTTCACTCACATAGTGAATCATTTGTCAGGGTTGGGTAAGACTTTTGATACTGATGAATTAAATGTCAAATTTTGAAATCTTTGGACAGGTCTTGGAAACCAAAGGTGACTGCCATCTCGGAGTCACAAAATCTCTCTTAAATGACGATGCCTATTCTCTTTGGAAAGCTCTGTGAGCACGAGCTTGAGTTGAAAAGATTAACTGCTGAAGAGGATCAAGGTAAAAGAAAGACACTTGCTTTCAAGTCCGAAATCTCTAAAGGCAAGAACTCAAAAATAATTGAAGATGATGATTCCAATGATGAGGAGGAGAATGTGAGCCTCATGATAAAAAAAATTTCTAAATTCATGAAAGCAAAAAGTAAGAATAAATTCCGTGGAGAAAGGAGAGAAAGTCAAGAATCTCCTTCAAGTATTAAATGCTACAGATGTGGAGAAAGAGGACATTTGAGGACTGAATGCCCTAAAAACAAGAAAAGTGAAGAAAAGAAGGAAAGAAAATTTCCAAAGAAAAAGAAAGCTTACATAGCTTGGGAAGACAATGCGTCTAGCTCTACAAGCTCAAGTGATTCAAATGAAGAAGCTAATATATGTCTAATGGCTGACTCAGAAGATACTGGAAGCCAAGTAAGTGATTCTAGCTTTGAATCTAGTGAGTTAGATTTACAAAAAGCCTTCTTTGAATTAATGAATGAATCTGAAAAACTTGATGCTGCTCATAAAAAGCTTAAACAGGAGCATAATGAATTGAAATTGAAATATGATAAATTGCTTGATGAAGAAGTTGTTTTGAGAAACAAAGTTAGCAATTTATAAACAAAATTGTCTGATTCACATGCAATTGTTGAACCTGTTGAATGTTTGTCTTCTAAGAGTCATATGTTTGATATTGACATACTTGAAAACTTACTTGCAAAAGCAACCAAGACAAATTCACATGTTAAAACAAACTTTAAAAGATGCAATGATAGAAATAAGGACATATATCAAAACAAAAAGTCTAAAACTAGAAGAACTCGTAGAGTTTGGGTTGAAAAATGGACTTTTGTTAAAAATAAAGTGAAAAATGTTTATTGCTTTTATTGCATGAAACATGGTCATACATATAACAAATGTAACATTAAACATTTTGGTGTTCCAAATGGTAAATATGCATGGATTAAAGTTGTTAAATGATATATGCTTACATGTACTAACCCCAAGGACCCATAAGATTGGGGACCTAAATTCTTGCTAATTTGTTTTGTAGGAACCTACTAAGTCAAAGAAGTCATTGTGGTATCTTGACAGTGGTTGTTCAAGACACATGACCGGTGACAAAAAGAGGTTCATCTCCTTTGAGAAGAAAAAGCAAGGATTTGTAACATATGGGGATAACAACAAAGGAAGAATCATGGGAACCAGAGAAATTGGAGGAGGAAACACTTTGACCATAAAAGACGTCCTGTATGTTGAAGGTCTTAAACATAACCTCCTAAGCATAAGCCAATTATGCAACAAAGGTCTCAAGGTAACCTTTGAAAGTGATAAATGCACTGTATATTTTAAAGATTCTACTGATATTGCTTTGCAAGGTGTTAGGCATAATAATATTTATTTGATTGATATTGAAAGTGAATCTAGCCATAGTATAACATGTTTAGTTGCTAAAGAAGAAAATCCTTGGCTATGGCATAAAAGAGCTGCACATATTCATATGCAACATTTGGACAAATTGATTTCAAAAGATCTTGTGATTGGTTTGCCTAAACTAAAATTTGAGAAAGATAAATTATGTTCTGTATGTCAAAAGGGAAAACAAACCAAATCTTCTTTTTCATCCAAAAGCATGATTTCTACATCAAAACCTTTAGAACTTGTGCATATGGACTTGTTTGGTCCATCCAGAATTAAAAGCTTTGGTGGAAACTATTATGCTTTAGTAATTGTTGATGATTATACTAAATTTACTTGGAGCTTCTTTTTAACTTTGAAAAGTGAAGCCTTTAAAGCCTTTAAATCTTTTGCCAAACGTATTCAAAATGAAAAAGATTTGAAAATCAAAACCTTGAGAAGTGATCACGGTGGTGAATTTGAAAATGAGTCTTTTGAAAACTTTTGTGAAGAAAATGGCATTGCACATAACTTTTCTGCACCTAGAACCCCCTAACAAAATGGTGTAGTTGAAAGGAAAAATAGATCCTTAGAAGAATTAGCTAGGACTCTAATGAATGAATCAAATGTGCCAAAATATTTTTGGGCTGATGCAGTAAGTACTGCTTGTTATGTGCTGAACAAGATGGATGCTTATTAGGCCAATTCTAAAATTGACTCCTTATGAATTTTTAAATGGTAGAAAGCCAAATGTGTCTCATTTAAAATTTTTTGGATGCAAATGCTTTGTCTTGAATAATGGTAAAGAAAATCTAGGTAAATTTGATGCTAAATCTGATGAAGCAATTTTTCTAGGTTATTCCTTAACTAGTAAAGCATATAGAGTGTTTAATAAAAGAACTATGATAATTGAAGAATCAATGCATGTTATCTTTGATGAGATTGTGGACCTTGAGGTAAACCCTCTTGAGTCAAATAAACCGATTGCAGGTGATGAGGATTATTTAAGGGAAGCTCTTGAAGAGATGCACTTGAATGAAAACTATCCTCTAGAATTTCAAAATAAACCTCAAGCTGTTGATCCTAAATGTTATCAACAACCAAGAGGACTTTCTTTGGACAACATCATTGGAGATATATCAAAGGGGGTAACTACTAGACACAATCTTAATAATTTCTGCTTAACTGTAGCTTTTGTGTCTCAAATAGAACCCAAGAATATAAAGGAAGATCTTCAAGATGATAAATGGTGCGTTGCTATGCAAGAAGAGCTGAATCAATTTGAAAGGAATGATGTTTGGGAACTCATTTCTAAGCAAGAAAATTATCAAGTCATAGGAACTAAATGGGTATTTAGAAACAAACTTGATGAGGATGGAAACATCACAAAGAACAAAGCAAGGCTTATTGCAAAGCGCTACTGTCAAGAGGAAGGTATTGATTATGATGAAACTTATGCCCCTATAACCAGGTTAGAAGCAATTAGATTATTACTTGCATATGCATCTTTGATGAAGTTTAAATTGTATCAAATGGATGTGAAAAGTGCATTTTTAAATGGTTTTATAAAATAAGAAGTGTATGTTAATCAACCTCTTGGTTTTGAGGATTTTAAATATCCTGATCATGTTTATAAATTGAAAAAGGCTCTGTATGGTCTTAAACAGGCACCTAGGTCTTGGTATGAAAGACTTAGTACTTCTTAATTGATAATGATTTTTCTAGAGGTAAGGTTGATTCAACCTTATTTAATAAAAAAGTAAGTAAACACATCTTGATTGTTCAAGTGTATGTAGATGATATTATATTTGGATCTACTGATAATTCTTTGTGTGAATGATTTGCACAAATAATGCAAGGTGAGTTTGAAATGTCTATGATGGGTGAACTGAATTTCTTTTTAGGACTACAAATAAAGCAAATGGATGGGGGAACCTTTATCTCCTAAACCAAATATTATAGAGAAGTGCTTAAGAAGTATGGTATGGGCACTTGAAAAAAAGCAAACACGCCTGTGGGAACTTCATGTTATCTAGATAAGGATGAATCTGGTTAAGGAGTAAATGAAACTATGTTTAGAGGTATGATAGGATCTTTATTGTAACTTACTGCTAGTAGACCAGATATTATGCAGAGTGTATGTGTGTGTGCTAGATACGAAGCTAATCCCAAAGAATCTCATTTGATTGCTGTCAAGAGAATCTTGAAATACCTTAAAGGAACAATCTCTTTTAGGCTTTGGTATCCTTCTGATGCTTCACCTAGTTTAATAGGATATTCTGATGCAGATTATAATGGCTGTAAAATTGATAGGAAAAGTACTAGTGGAACTTGTCACTTTCTAGGGTGTTCTTTAGTGTCTTTGCACTCAAAGAAACAAGCATGTGTAGCCTTGTCTACCACTGAAGCTGAATATATTGCTGCTGGTAATTGTTGTGCCCAAATTTTGTGGATGAAACAACAATTGGAGGATTTTTATATCTTCCTTGATCATATTCCACTGAAATGGGATAATACTAGTGCTAAATCTGACTAAGAACCCCATAATGCATTCAAGAACTAAGCACATTGAGATTAAACATAATTTCTTAAGAGACCATATTCAAAAAGGAGATTGTCAAATTGAATACATTGACACTGCACATCAATTAGCTGATATCTTTACCAAAGCACTGCCTAAAGATAGATTCTACGAGCTTAGAAGAGAGTTAGGAGTGTTAGATATGTCTTAGGCTCAAAATTTATGACATTTTCTCAATTTTCATAAAATCAGTGTTTTTAATCAATTATCACAGGGTAATAATCGATTATTTTTGGCTTTTGGAAAATCCTTAATCGTAGATAATCGATTATCCCATAGAATAATCGATTATTCCAACTCAAACCCAAATCTGGACATTTATGAGCAGATAATCGATTATCTTCATACATAATCGATTATCACACAATTTTTGGGAAGTGACTTTTGAGCAGATAATCGATTATCTCTAGCAATAATCGATTATCACGCAAACAGTTTCAAAAATAGAGCCGTTGGAGCGTCCCATAACGGTCATAAACGACTAGTTTTTCCATTTTTCTTATAAATAGCCCCCTATAATCGATTAATGGTCACTCCTTTGCACCCAGAAACTGTTGAAATCAAATCTAAAGCAAAAAAGCTCTCCATTTCTCTTCACTTTCTCAAAGTCTCATTACTTCAAACTCTTTCCATGGCCGAACCAAGAAGAAATCTTCGTAGAACAGCTGGTGCTTCCTCTTCTTCCAGACCTCGTCCTGCCACCATTGATGGGTGGATTTCAGATCAAGAGAAGCATGCGGATTTTGTCAATTTTTGGCAAGAAAGAAGAATCCATGGGGTAAAATATATTCGCCTTGATTTTTATCGCTTATATGGATTTCAGTTCCCCAATCATTTTGGTGCTCAAGGTATCACACACCTAGTGGATCAAAAGGGATGTATTTATCCCGATCTCATAAGAGTGTTCTACTTCAATTTGAGATATCGAGATGGGATAATATCCACCAAGGTGAAAACTGTTCCAATTATTTTGGATCACGATGTGTGGAGAAATGTTGCCCATCTCACCATCTGGGATGATGCTGTGAAAGTTCATCTCGGTGTTCCAGACTTCAACCGACTGCTAGCTTTTCAATCCTTCCTACGCCATCCCGAACAGCAAATCAACCATCAGCAACTGCTTGTTGGTGGTTTCAAAATTGAAGAGAGGATGATCCACTACTTAATTGTGTGGATACTGTGTCCTAGAGCCACTAACCATGCTCAATGTTCTGAGCAAGATCTGCTTCTTCTGTATGGGATCTTAAATCACATACATATTGATTGGCCTGCACTCATTACTGACACCATGCTGAAGGCCAAAAAGTATAACTCTTATCACTTTCCATATGCTCTTATCATCTCTAGAATATTGGAATACAAAGGTGTTAATGTGGAAGGAGAACATGTCCAAGACATTCAAGCTATTCGCTCGGAAATTTTGCTAGAGGAAGAGTTCTCATTCATAAAGATGATGACCATCCTGATGATGATGAAGAAGATGATATGGATGCTCAAATGGCGGAACCAATAAGAGCTGCTGCTCCTTCTGATGCTGGTCCCTCTCATATGCCTTCATCCTCCACACTCACTATGGAAGAGCATTTTGCTAATCTGTCTAAGCAACTGGAGGATATGAGTCTTGCACAGAAAGCTCACTTTGATGAAATTTATGAGTGGCAGCAAGCTCATGATGAATATGTGGTTGATCAATTTCTTGATCTTGACGTTCGTCTAACAAATATAGAAAATCACCTAAACCTTCAACCACCTGAGAGATCCCCTAACCCTCAATTTTAGAGTTAGGAATCTAAGTTAGTGTGCTTTGTTGCTTAATTTTTGTTTTTTACTTCTATGTTATATTTTTGTCTTTTATGTTTCTCCTTATGGTGTTTATGTAATCCTTCCTTTTATGATTAAAAGTGATATCTTGTTTTTATGCATACATTGTTTAATTGAGGGGGAGATCATATTTAGAGGAAGCTTTTTACATTGATCTTTTTGCTTATGATCAAAAAGGGGGAGAAGTATATTAAAGGGAGAAGTATTATTTTGAGGGAAGAACTATTGCAGTTACTGCTAATTTTTTTGTTGTCTGTGAGATTGTATGTTTTGCAAGAAAACCAAAGTTGCCTTTAAACATGCATTTTTTATCATCATCAAAAAGGGGGAGATTGTTGCCAATGAGGAATATTTGTAAACTTTGAAGAAAATGATTTTGATGATGCTCCAAGAAGATAGACTTGAAGAACATATTATAACTTGTCCTTAAAAGCAATTTGTAGATCATAAATGTATTAGGAATATGTTTAAATATGTAAAATTCGTATTTTTGGTACTGTCATGCATTTAATCGATTATCAGGAGCAATAATCGATTATCCTGAGCTTTTCTGAAAAACCAAGTTGCTCTGGAATAATCAATTATCACTTCAAATAATTGATTATCACAGATCTGTTTTGAAAACTGCCTAAGTTATTTTGAAAAACCTATAACGGACTTAAATAATCGATTATCACTTACAATAATCGATTATTCCTGGCAGTTGTAACACACCGTGCTTGAAGGGGGCCTTAGCTAGCTACCAGCCGCCACTCTTTCTTGGGTTTTTTTTAGCTTTCTTGAACGTTGCAATGTAGAACTCTAGAGGGTTTTTATTTTTTTTATGCTGGAACCGTGAAGCACTTGCATTTTTCCTTGAGAATAGATGTTGTTTTCTTTTGATTGAAGTTGATTCCAGCACCCGTCACAGCTAAAAGAATTATGTCCAGCAGAGAATTGATTTTTATCATCTTTGTTTGCTTTTAAAATGAGAGAATAGGAAAGAAGCTTTGATACGTTTTCATTTAGTAGAAAAAGTGCAGGCGGTGATTTCATTTATCTTGCTTTGAATAACACTGAATCACTTAGCCCTCATTTTTACTTTGAAAAACACTGCTTTCATTTGGAGAAAACACGCTGTTACGACACAATTCTTTTTCGCATTGGAGTTTTTTTTATTCAAGCACACAGCTACCAGGGTCTGCACACGCTGATTTCATCTTTGTGCATACACGGTGATTTCATTTTGGCAGATGAATTGCTTTGAGAATGGAGCTGCACGGTGCTTCATAGCAAGAAAAGTTGGGACATCCAGTAGAGAAAATGCTTGGTAGGAGGTGCATCATGCGTGATTTATTTAAGAGAGGAGATTTATTTTCTTTAGGAGATTTAGGAATTCATTTTGTTGACAAGGATGGAGCGGTGATTTTTCTTGGGAAAAAGGGAGCATTTATCTTTTCTTTAACACGCGGTGATTAGTTTTAAGCGCTGAATTCATTTTTTTTAGCTTTTAGAAATGGAAGGCTGATTTAATTCTAGGAGGTACACCTGGTTATTTTTATGGAGAAAAAGCATTTCATTTTTCTTTGAGAAGCAGCTTACTCATTTCATTTTGATGCTATTGTTCACGCTTTCTTTTTGGAGCTTTTTCATGATGAATTGCCTTTTCATTTCTTTGGCATACTTGTTGCATTTTCATTCTATTTTACTGTTTACGCACCTTAGCATTGAATGTTTTATTCCAGTGTTTTCATTTACCTTAATACTGTCTAATATGTTCGGTTGTGATAATTTCATTACGATGTTAGCTTAAGTTAGTTTGGTTGGTCGTTAACAATATTACATTGCTTCTTTGAGATTCTTGGGACTGTACTTGTGTTTATTCTGTTCTGTCTGACATTCTATGAAATCTGATTGTGTTCTTACAATGGGTGTACGCTTACTTGCTCAATTGGTGATTGCATCTTCCCTTAGTTGATCGATCTGTATAGAACACATTGGATGGAATAAGTGTATTGCGTTCGCTTAGTACGCGATTATGATAGCATGACTGACCTTCGCTTAGTCGGTTAGTTGTGCTGGATTAGAGGTTAGAGTAGTTAATTCACGAGCCTCTTGCACTTTAATTGCCATAAAGCTTCTCTGATTTAGCTCAATATTTAATCTGTTGTGTGCTTGCGATTAGGTATACGCTTAGTTGTCTACTCGGTGTTTAGTCTTCGCTTAGTTGATTAGACTGTATGGTGCATGACTGATTGGATTTGCGCATTGCATTCGCTTAGTATGCAATTTTGAAGACCGAATTAGTCGTCGCTTAGTTGGGTGATTCGTGTCAAATTTGGATTAGAGTAGAGTGTACTTGTCATTAATCGGTGATTGGAAGCATAGTAATTGAGTTAATGACCAACCATTTTTATTTTGTATTTGATTCCGTTTTTACATTTTTGTTTACATTTATGTTTTTACATTTCTGTTTGCATCCGTGTTTTAATTTAATTCATCCGCATTCACATAACCTTTCACCAACCCTCCCCCCCACTACATGTTTGACCTGATTCCTGAACCATGGTTTGGTCCTTGAGAGACGACCTAGGAGTCACTTCCTAGTCTATACTGCATTATTTATGCAACTCAAATTTGTATGGCATGCGACAGCCATCAAATTTTGGCGCCGTTGGGAGCAACGGTTCGATTTTACGTCTTTTGTTGTGTTAGTGTGTGTTGTGTTTTGACTTGTGTTGTGAGTTTGTTGTTCTGTTTTGTGTGTGCGTGTTGCATATTTAATTGTGTTGCGTTTTGTTTGTTTCGTAATTTTTAGCATTTCCTTTCTACATTCCCCCTTCTTTCATCATGTCTACCTATTTTGATTATGAGAATACTGCTTCTTCTGCTTGTGCCTATGACTATGATTCTCCATTTGCATCTAACTCTGATTATGGTTCTCATGCTGATTTTTATGTTGAGAACAATATGACTCATCCTCCCATTCTTGAGAGTGCTCTTTGGGAGCCAGTTTCACTTAATGAGGATGATGTTCATTGTGTTCTCACCTCTGGACTAATACATTTGCTGCCTAAGTTTCATGGTTTTGCAGGTGAATGCCCACATAGACATTTGGAGGAGTTCCACATCATTTGCTCTTCAATGAAGCCTCCACATGTCTCGGTTGATCACATGTTCTTAAGCGCATTCCCACACTCATTACAAGAAGCAGCAAGGGATTGGTTGTATTGTCTTCCTCTAGGATCCATCACTTCTTGGGAAGATCTTAAGCATATGTTCTTGGATGAATTCTTCCCTGCTCAGTATGGTTACAACAACGATCTTGGATGGAGTGACCCTAATTTGGGATGGTATGGTACTTCACAGCAACATCAATATCAGGAAGCACCATCTCAGAATACTTATATGCCTCCACCAGTCCAGCAACAACAGCAGCTGCAACTTCATGAGCTTGCCCAATTAGTTCCTCATCCTTCCACTACTTCTGAGCCTACATTGATGGAGTTATTGGAGCAGATGATGATTCAGAACATTCAGTTCCACCAAGAGAACATGGAGTTTCAGCAGGAAACCAGAGCTTCCATTTAGAGTTTGACTGATCAGTTGGGGCAGATGGCCACTCAGTTCATTGAGGAACAGTCTTAAGTTCTAGAGGGATTAACATTTCAGACTGTTCATATTCTTGATGATGTCAGTGTCATTCACATAGGAGATGGGAGCAGAGTCATGAGCTTACTACTACGCCATCTACTTTCCCACCCTCCTATGTCCCCACTCTTGCACCTGAGGATGAAATTGTTAATTCTGATGTTATTGAATTAAATGAAAATGCAGGTGCTGAAGTCATTAAGGAAATCTTGGTTGAGGAAAAAGAGGGTGTCAACGCTGCTAAAGGAGATGGGAATCAGAGTCTTGTGCTCATTGTGCCCCCTACTTTCCCACCTTCATATGACCCTGCTCTTGCACCTGAGGATATAGATCCTGATAAAAATTTTGAGGACCAGGCAGATATGAGCAGATATTTTAAGCCAGGTGGACTTTCTTCGTCTTCCACGATTGGAGGAGATTTACTGATGAATCCTCCCTTCCTTGATCCAGTTGTGGAAGACGTCTCTATTCTAGATTAGATCTGGTGGATGAAGCAGTTCCCCAGAAGTAGTTACTTCTTAGACCCATTGGTGGAAAACACTTCTTTGCTAGTTCAAAATTGGCAACTTCCACCATGACCAGGGGAGTTTCCTTTTTCCTTCTCCTCCTTTCCCCACTTGTATTGCACTCATCCATGATTTGTTGACTGTATTGATTGCTCTGATCTTATTATTTGTGACACACTGAGGACATTGTGTAGTTTAAGTGTGGTCTATTGGGGTAGATTTCTATTTTTCTTTGTTAGTTGTTGTTTTCCGTGTTAAATTTTTTGTTTTCTAGGTAGTTTTTGTTTTATCTTGTGTACAACTTTGCATGTTTCTCTTGATTTCTACACGTGGTTTAGGTTGTAAACTTGTCTTTCACTTCATTGATACTCTGATTTGTTGGAAATTCATGCTTTTCTCTGCTTGGAAGATGATTATGATGTTTGAGAGGGTGATTTGATTGTGACAGAAATACCCTGTGTGAGATTTTAAGCCACTTTATGTTCTTTCTTGTGTATGATATGTCTCTTGATTGCTTGCACATATGCCTTGGCTTGACTCTTGTTGATAATTCTTGATTGATATGCATGTTTGAAAGTGATAAAGGTAGTTTTGTTGTTGAGCCTCTCTAGCCAAATGAGCCTACCTTGTTTTGATCCTTTGATAATCCCTTTGAGCCTATACTTTCCCCTGTTCTTTGTTTTGAAGCTCATACACTAACCCTAAGTGAAAAACCATGATTACCTTAACCTTAGGAAATTTTGGAGCTTTGGAAGTGTTTTGGGAACAAGTGTGGTCTCCTTGGGGATTCAGATGAAGTGGTTAGTTGGTTCTTCTTCTTGTTTTTGTTTTTGTAAATATGTTGTGTATCTTGTCTCTTAAAGTTATGTCCTAAAAAGAGAGAAAAGAAAAAGAGACAAGATGAGAAAAATTAAAAAAAAAACAGAGAAAAATGAGAAAAGAAAAATTATGAATAATGGAGTCAAGAAGAGGATTGAATTAGAGGGTTTTGGGTGTGATTTGATTGTGTTTCACTTGTTCCCCATTGCTCCTCTATTTTTTTTGGTTTATAGCTTCTCATCCATATGATATCCTCCCTTGTCCTTGGCCCCATTACATCCATAAAAGACCTTTTGAATTGAACATGCATATATGTTTCGAGTGTTGATATTAGAGGCTTTCCAAGTATGTTTTTGCTTGTTTTCTTGAGTGCATTGAGTTGAATTTCTTTACCCTAAACACTTGAGAGAAACATTAATAGTGCATCTGTGAGGTTTTGTTACTTTTGATTCACCTCTTGAGTTGATTGATCATTTTGCCATGTTTGGAATTTCTTGGACAATTTCTGTGTTGGATATTGTCTACTTCTTTTCTTGGTCCAGATTTCTTGAAGACTGTGTAATTTTGTTTCTGTCCTTGTTAGTCTTTGTTTTCTGTGTGCTGAGTTTGTGTCACTTCCCTGATGTCCTTTGAACTATTCCTTGATTTGCGTCTTGATTTTGCCTAGGAGTGCAAAAGACTAAGTGTGGTCTATTTTGATGAGTCAATATTTTCTCGACTTCACTTAGCTTATTATGCTAGATTTAATCAGGGAATTGTGCTTAAATGTCCGGTATTTTCCTGTTTCTGCTAATTGTGCTTAATTTGACCAGAAATTCTAATTTTAATTAATTTGAATTATTTGAGCTAATTATTTGCATTATTAATTGCAGGAAAAATTTGGAGATATATTTTGAGACATTAAAAAGGACACCAAATAATTGAAGACTCTCAACAAAGACATTTTAGAATTAATTAAATTGTAATTTAGTAGTGTAGAATGTTTTTCGATTAACTTTTGTATATTGGGCCAATTTTTGGCAAATGACTAGGCCCAAAAGTTGGGGTAGATGACTTGGCACCTTAGGGTTTTGTGTGTGGACCCCAACCTCACAAAAGGTAACACACGGTGCTTGTAGGGGGCCTTAGCTAGCTACCAGCCAACACTCTTTCTTGGGTTTTTTTAGCTTTCTTGAACGTTGCAATGTAGAACTTTAGAGGGTTTTTGTTTTTTTTATGTTGGAACTGTGAAGCACTTGCATTTTTCCTTGAGAATAGATGTTGTTTTCTTTTGATTGAAGTTGATTCCAGCACCCGTCACGGCTAAAAGAATTATGTCCAGCGGAGAATTGATTTTTATCATCTTTGTTTGCTTTTAAAATGAGAGAATACGAAAGAAGCTTTGATACGTTTTCATTTAGTAGAAAACGTGCAGGCGGTGATTTCATTTATCTTGCTTTGAATAACACTGAATCACTTAGCCCTCATTTTTACTTTGAAAAACACTACTTTCATTTGGAGAAAACACGCTGTTACGACACAATTCTTTTTCGCATTGGAGTTTTTTTTTATTCAAGCACACAGCTGCCAGGGTCTGCACATGCTGATTTCATCTTTGTGCACCCACGGTGATTTCATTTTGGCAGATGAATTGCTTTGAGAATGGAGCTGCACGGTGCTTCATAGCTAGAAAAGTTGGGACGTCCAGTAGAGAAAACGCTTGGTAGGAGGTGCATCATGCGTGATTTATTTAGGAGAGGAGATTTATTTTCTTTAGGAGATTTAGGAATTCATTTTGCTGACAAGGATGGAGCGGTGATTTTTCGTGGGAAAAAGGGAGCATTTATCTTTTCTTTAACACGCGATGATTAGTTTTAATCGCTGAATTCATTTTTTTTAGCTTTTAGAAATGAAAGGCTGATTTAATTCTAGGAGGTACATGTGGTTATTTTTATGGAGAAAAAGCATTTCATTTTTCTTTGAGAAGTAGCTTATTTCATTTTGATGCTATTGTTCACGCTTTCTTTTTGGAGCTTTTTCATGATGAATTGCCTTTTTCATTTCTTTGGCTTACTTGTTGCATTTTCATTTTATTTTACTGTTTACGCACCTTAGCATTGAATGTTTTATTCCAGTGTTTTCATTTACCTTAATACTGTCTAATATGTTCGGTTGTGATAATTTCATTACGATGTTAGCTTAATTTAGTTTGGTTGGTCGTTAACAATATTACATTGCTTCTTTGAGATTCTTGGGACTGTACTTGTGTTTATTCTGTTCTGCCTGACATTCTATGAAATTTGATTGTGTTCTTGCAATGGGTATATGCTTAGTTGCCCAATTGGTGATTGCATCTTCGCTTAGGTGATCGATCTGTATAGAACACATTGGATGGAATAGGTGTATTGCGTTCGCTTAGTACGCGATTATGATAGCATGACTAACCTTCGCTTAGTCGGTTAGTTGTGCTGGATTAGAGGCTAGAGTAGTTTATTCATGAGACTCTTGCACTTTAATTGCCATAAAGCTGCTTTGATTTAGCTCAATATTTAATTTGTTGTGTGCTTGCGATTAGGTATATGCTTGGTTTTCTACTCGGTGTTTAGTCTTCGCTTAGTTGATTAGACTGTATGGTGTATGACTGATTGGATTTGCGCATTGCATTCGCTTAGTATGCAATTTTGAAGACCGAATTAGTTGTTGCTTAGTTGGATGATTCGTGTCGGATTGGATTAGAGTAGAGTGTACTTGTCGTTAATCTGTAATTAGAAGCATAGTAATTGAGTTAATGACCAACCATTTTTATTCTGTATTTGAGTCCGTTTTTACATTTTTGTTTACATTTATGTTTTTACATTTCTGTTTGCATCCGTGTTTTAATTTAATTCATCCGCATTCACATAACCTTTCACCAACCCCCCCACTACATGTTTGACCTGATTCCTGAACCATGGTTTGGTCCTTGAGAGACGACCTAGGAGTCACTTCCTAGTCTATACTGCATTCTTTATGCACATTAAATTTGTATGGCATGCGACAGCCATCACCCATGCTAGACAACTATAAATACAAGTCAAAGGTAAGAGGTAAGGGTTTCTTTTCTCTGCATTCATTGCGCATTTATTATTGTTTTGTGCTGACTTGAGCGTCGGAGGACCTTTGGCAAGTACCCAACCGGACGAAATTCATTTGAAGGAAGGATCTGATATCAAGACCAGACGGTGTTCGTAAAGACTGCTAGGAGAACCGGACGACTTTGATGGCAAATTGTGTAGATATTAGGAAAAGTTCGACTCCACAACCGAAACACATAGCCTAAAAGATATTCCGTTGTGGTAGTTTTTTAGTTTTAAAGTTAAATTAATTTAACTTATGTACGTGGTCACCTAAAAACTTGTCTAAACTTACATGTTGACATTGATACAAATTAGAGGCATTAATGATAGTATACGTTGTGAAACTAAGTGATTAGGTTAATCATTTTGTAAATTAATTTAATTTGACTTATTTATTCAAAAAAATTTAAGTTTTGTATGTTTATAATTATAAATTTTTTTAATTAAAAAAATAACAATTTTATATATTTAAATTTAAATAAATTTTAGTCCAAAATAATAATAAACTTTATAGACCATTCCAAAAAAAAAATTTAAATACAATCCAAAGTTATCTTAAATTTAAATATTATAATCCACACGCAAACATAAAAAGTAAAACAAATAAGTATCTAACATTGATCATTTTGTGTCACTTATTCATATATAATATTAGAGTCTTGAATGAATAAATCTACAATATTTTTCTTTCATTAAAAAATTAAGGGGATTGGTAAGTCAACCTGACTCACCACATGTTCAATCCAGATGAATCAAATTATTAGTGGACCAGCTTAAAATTGATTCGTATCAAAATTTTATTTTTTTGAAACCCAACTCAATCTAAATCTATGATGGGCTAGATTGACTCACATATTCTAACCTATTTTGACAATACTAATCTACATAACAGTTAAAAGAAAATAATATTTGTACCATAGGGACCGGGCGACATATGAAAGACGACTGGCAAACGTGTTCGGCGTAGGCACAACATCCGCCCACCAAGTCAGCTTAAGGATACAGAAGTACGAGCCTATGGAGCAAATCCTGTTCAAGTCAGGTAGTCCAAGATAATCGACGCGGGCGCAACGCCCGGCCTATCAGTGACACGCTAACCTTGTCCCAATCATGTTCACGAATGAACGATCGTGCTAGGTAAATCGTCTGGCGCGGATCGAAAGACAGCGTTAAGACAAAATTAAGGTAAAGCACGATTAAGGGTATTGGGCCAACAATTGGGTTGTGATTAAGGATTTGTTAATTACAGGCTCAGGGCAAAAAACTATAAATAGAGGTAAAAGGTAGGAGGTAGTTGGTTACATTTACTGCGCATTTACTCTTTCTCTCTCTATCTCTAAAGTGAACAATATACTGACTTAAGTGTCGGAGAACCTTTGGCAGGTACCCGATCGAATGTTCAGCGAACGAAGGACTGAGAACCGAGCAAAACAGGACGTACAAGAGGACGGGAGTTATAAACGGATGTCCAGAAGACAAATTGTGTAGGTGTGAGAGTTGGTTCAACCCCACAACTGGAACATTTTGGCGCCCACCGTGGGGCCGGCAGATAAGTACCAATGGTGACCACAAAGAATACGAGTATCGATGATCAGGGTGAGATGATCCGAGCGTTAAAACAGAGGTTGGAGGAGATGCAACGACAACATGAGCAAGAAATGGAAGCTGTAAGAGCGGAATGCCTGGCTCAAATGGCTAAGGGCAAGGCCCTGGAAACTGCCGAAGGCACTGACGGGGGAATGACAGGACGATAACGGAAGAAGACGACGAGAAGGAGGGACACAGCAGGGCCCAAGAAAATAGGAAAACAAAAAAAAAAGAGAAAGTCAAAGACGACAAGGGAAAGAGTACGATGCTAGTGCAGATTGAGGGGTCGTCGGTGCCAGTACCCTTCGTCCAAGCCATAATGGACATTCACATATCGGAGCAATTCGTCCCGCCTGATTTAAGATGTATGACGGAACCACTGACCCAGAGGCGCATGTCAAGTCTTTTACTAACGCCATGGCCTTCCCCACCGGTTGTGACGCCATTTGGTGTCGTGCGTTCTCCTTATCTCTCAAAGGAGAAGCTTTGGAATGGTTTAACTCGCTCCCGAACAACTCCATTGAAAACTTTGAGAGGCTTAGGCAGCATGTTCAAGAAACAATTTGCCGCCTGTAATACGCAAAACATAACTATTTTTGATTTGATGAATTTAAAGCAAGGCAAGGAGGAGTCGTTGAAAGTATTTATGGACCGGTATCAGAAGACGGTCCAACGAGTCAAGGGCCTTAGTCTCGAGCTCGCCCTCCAATATATCATGTCGGCGTTAAGGCCAGGTCCCTTTAAGGATAGTGTATGTCGAACATCGCCCAAGACTATGGAAGAGTTGCGTCAGCGGGCGACCGTTGTGGTCCGAGTAGAAGATATGAAGTAGAGTTATCGAAACGAAATACAGGAGGCCAAAGGGGATAAGGCCGAAGGTAAAAGTGTCGAGGGCCAAGGTGGCCGATCGGGGGCTCCGAAGGTAAGGGAAGGGTCGAGGGGCCCTAGGTTCCAACAGTATACGCCGCTGAATGCTCCCCGAGCCCGGATATTGCAAGAGGCGTTGAGCACGCAACTGCTATAAACACCCCAGAAACGTCCCACTCCGCCTGGGGCGGACGGCAACAAACACTGCTCGTACCATCATAACATGGGCCATAACACCGAAGATTGTGTAACCCTTAAAGATAAAATTGAAGAGTTGATCCAGATGGGACGACTGCAAAATTACGTAAGAGTGGACCAGCCCGAAAGATCTCCGGTGCGGATGGCCCCGTCTGGGGGGAATGGCCCCGGTCGGTCAGAATATTCTGGAGGGCTTGCCCGTCGGGGTGAGCGTGGCTATTCTTGGGAGCCCGCGCGCTCCGGCCGGAGAAGGCACCTCCAACATTAGGGCTTCCCCTGTTGTGGATGTCAGGGCGCCCCCAACGACTAACACCGAACCTCTCGTAGAGGTGGCTTCTCACTCTACTCTGGCTAGTACTACGACGTCTACTCAAAGAAAAAGAAATTTCCGCAAGGAGGGTGATAAGTCATCCTCCAAAAGGAATCGTTGAGAGGGCAGCGTTTCTAGTGTTCCTCGTCCACTTCCTGGTGGGGTTTTCAACACCGAGTTTAACATAAGCCATAGAGCCAACTTCCATATGGGTGCTACTCATCGGTCGTTGGTTGCGACCCTCTCTGAGTCTAAGCTGACCAACACCGTATTCGAGTTGGCTAGTCGTACGGGGTGCGGCAGAGGTGCAAGCGGAGCTGGTTGAGGAGAAACGGACGACCGCTATCCTTCGTGGGGAGTTGGAAGCGTTGAAGGTTGTTCATGAGGAAACAGGGAAGTGTTCGGCTGAGATGCAGTTGGAACTGACCGAGGTGAACACGAAGTTGGCCGAGACGGTTGATCTGTTGAAGAAGGCTCGTGCCACTAACGTTGGCTTGGCTGAAGAGTGCAACTAACTGAAGTTAACGATTATTCGCCAAAAAGAGTTGGAGTGCAGGCTCCATGAAAAGAATGTCGCCTTGATTGAGGAGTTGGCGGGGGCGATGGAAAAGATCACCGAGTTAAATGCTAGCATTGTCGTGGAACATGAAGAGGGGTTCTACAAAGCTTTGCGGCAGGCGACCGTCCTTCTGAACGTCCACGAGCCTTTCGACGTTGGATTCGACATTGAGAAGGATGTGTACGATGGCGAATTAGCACATCTTGGTCCGCTGGCCGTCCTTGGATATCCTGCTGACCCCGAGAGTGCTGAGGTGATCATTGCCGAGGAATGATGAGGCCAAAGCATAGGCGAGTTCTTTTCACAATTTTAATTTGTAAATTCAGGTTGGGTAGGGGAAATTTAACCTTTTTCTTTGAGTCGTTGTAATAGGCGACGACCGGACGGTACACAATTGTCCAGTTGTTTATCGTTACGTCCGTCTTCTTCATCTTTTGGACCCCTTATCTTGATTAATGGACATTTTCGCTTACCGCAATTACTTTCGGCATCTTTGTTGTTTCGTGTTTCATTGAGTGATTTTCAACTAACTTTTTCGTGTGTTAAGGGCAGCAGGGCTTCGTTGTTCACTGCCCGGCCAAGTGGATAGGATATTTCCTTTCACCAACTTGGTTTTCGCGTGTTGGGGGCGGCAGGGCTTTGGCGTTCACCGCCCGGCCAAGTTGATAGTCCTTTCCCCAACTTGGTTTTCGTGTGTTGGGGGCGGCAGGGCTTTGTCGTTCACCGCCCGGCCAAGTCGATAGGATATTTGCTTTCACCAACTTGGTCTTCGCGTGTTTGAGGCGGCATGGCTTTGCCGTTCACCGCCCGACCAAGTCGATAGGATATTTCCTTTCACCAACTTGGTTTTCGCGTGTTGGGGGTGGCAGGGCTTTGCCGTTCACCGCCCGACCAAGTTGATAGGATATTTCCTTTCACCAACTTGGTCTTCGCGTGTTGGGGGCGGCAGGGCTTTGCCGTTCACCGCCCAACCAAGTCAATAGGATATTTCCTTTCACCAACATGGTCTTCGCGTGTTGAGGGGCGGCAAGGCTTTGCCGTTCACCGCCCGGCCAAGCCGATAGGATATTTCCTTTCACCAACTTGGTCTTCACGTGTTCGAGGCGGCAGGGCTTTGCCGTTCACCGCCCGACCAATTCGATAGGATATTTCCTTTCATCAACTTGGTTTTTGCCCCAGTTTATTTTGGATTTCCATTTGCGAACATAAGGTTGCGTGGAAGCGTCATGTCATTGCATTAAAGTCAATAGAACATGTGGTTACAAATTACATCAGCTAAAATAGAATTTCAAATGCGACGCCACGTGTTGGGTATGGGGCGATCGTTCGAACGAGCGAGGCGATAGGCACCATTTCCAAGGGCTTCTATAATTTTGAAGGGTCCTTCCCATTTTTCCGCTAGTTTTCCGTGGGAGGTTGTCCGTCGAGCTTCTCCGGTCTTCCTCCACACCAGGTCTCCCTCTTGAAAGCTTCTAGGGCGGACTTTGGTGTTGTATCTATGTTTTACCATTCGACAGCAAGCTTTCGCCCTAAGTACCGCTTGGTCACGTCCTTCGTCCAAGGTATCCAATTCCACCCTTAACTCTTGGTCGTTTAGCTGGATGTCCTGTATTTTTCTTCAAAGGGACGATTTCCCTAGTTTAACGGGCAACATAGCGTCAATCCCATAGGTTAGATTGAAAGGCGTTTCGCCGGTTGTGCTGTGGAGGGTGCATCTGTAAGCCCATAAGGCTTCCGGTAGCTCACCCACCCACGCCGTCTTCTTTTCTCCCAACCTCTTCTTTAACTCAACGACTATAGTTTTGTTGACGGCTTCAGCTTGGTCGTTCGTTTGGGGGTGCTCAACGGAACTAGCTTTGTGTTTGATCCCCAAGTCCTCATAAAATTGCTTTAGCTTTCTATCCACAAACTGCCGGCCGTTATCTGTGATTATTGTCTTTGGTTGTCCGAACCTGCAGATTAACTTCCAACATAATTTTTTCACTTGGGTCACCGTTATAGTCACTAGTGGTTCTGCTTCGACCCATGTGGTCCTTAAATTTAAATACCAAAGAATGCTCCAATAATAACCCGTTTGGTCCCTCTAATATTATTCCTGCACCGCGTGCTGCTCTCCCCGAAGCTTCGTCAACAAATAGGATCCACTCATCGGAGGTCGTTACTAGCAGCTCTGCTGCGAAGTCGGCTAAGTGTTGTCCCTTGACGGCCTATCCGACCATCCTCCCTGCCAGGTCAGGCTTCCTCAAAATCTTGTTGATATTCAGGTGAAACGTTCACTAGCTATGTGAACATATGTGTGATGAATTGTTATTGTGGTTATGATGCTAAGCAGGGTGTATGAATGGATGATGTGTGAGAAAGCATGTTGTGTGAGGAATTGAGCTCCAAAGTATTCATTGTTATATGTACTGTTTACAGGAAGGCATGAATGATATTGCCTGAGTCTTAATAACTGATTGAATTGAATGTTTATGTCATATGATCAAGGCCATTTTTGGAAGCCCTTACTTAGCCAAATTTTTACCCAAAGTGATTAAAATGTTATACCCTTTTTGAACCTTGGCCTTAAACAAGATGAAAACCCTTATTTTGAAATTATTTACCTTGAGTTGGGTTGAGAATAATTGTTGAAAAGGTTCAAGTTTAGGGTTGTTGGGAAAATTTGAATGGCAGAAAAAGAAAGGCATTGAGCTCAAGTGTTGAAAAAAGAAAAATGCATGAGAAAAGAAAAAGAAGAAAAGAAAAAGCATGAAAGATGGGCTCAATGTAAAAATAAAAGGAAAGGGAAGAATTGAGAATGAGTCAGATTGGTTAAGAAAGAGAGTTTGTACTTGAACTTTAAATGTTAAATTACCTCTCTTAACTCAAGGATTTTGTGATTCAGAAAAACCAATTTTTCTTATTAGCCTAGCCTCATTATAAGCCTTTGAAAAGTCCTTGTGATGGCATTGACATGTAAGAATGTTGATTGTATTAGATGAAGGGCAATTTTGTTTCATGTGACATGTGAATAGTAGAGAATGGAGTAATCTCTTAAACACTTGAGTGATCGAGTGAAACACTTGCTTGGTGAGAATTGTTGAATTCCATGATTACATCTATGCTTAGTTGATTGATCATTCATAAATAAAACATCTGTTGGGAAATATGTGATTATGTCAACTAAGTTGAATAGAAAGCATGTATACATCTTGATTTGATGCCACTGAAAATCTAATTGAGTAGTTTTGTCATAGGAAAAATGAATTTTGGATTGTTGAACTATTTGATGAAAAAAGTGGAAAGCCAAGTTTTGTCTTGTTTGCTTGAGGACAAGCAAAGTTCTAAGTTTGGGGTTGTGATAACGGTCTAAAAACCGTTATTTTCATGCTTAAATTGATATTGAAATACACCCTTTATGGTTTAGAATGAGCTTAGAATCAAGTAAAACACTTATGTTGAGTCATTTGAGAGTCAAAAGTTGTTTTTAGAGATATTATGCTTGTTTTGAATTGTTTTGCAGGGTTTTGATGAGAATTAAGAATGGAATTGAAGAAGGAAGGTCTTAGACTCAAGGAAGAAGAAGAAAAATGAAGAAAAGAAGAGTCTATGCACCGCTCAGCATCAAAATGCACCGCTCAGCATCAAAATGCACCGCTCAGCGCCAATATTCGAGGGAAAGCTGTTGTCTGGTGCCCAGGCGGTGACGCTGAGCGTCCAGAGCGATTAGAGGCAAACCGCTCAGCGGTGAAACTGACCGCTGAGCGGTAAAGTTGGACGCTGAGCGGTTGTCTGCTGGGCTTGGGCTTAAATTTTGTTATTTTTAAGCCCTATATATAGCCTCAGTGCGATTCAAATATCATTCTTTTGGCATAAGAGGACGTCCAGAGCTGTTCTACACTCCTTGGAGAAGATTTCTTGGACGCTTAGGCTCAATTTTATCATATCTAGGGTTTGCTTTTCCATTCTTTCATTGTATTTGATCTAGTTTCACCGTGTCAATGGTGAACTAAACCCTTTGTTGTTGGGGAACAATGTAATCTTTTGAAACTCTCTTTTATTGAAATTCTTGTTTTATTCATATGCTTGCATATGCTGTTACTATCAATTATGGGTTCTTTATCTATGCTTTATGCTATTATCATTTAACTCATTTGATAAATAGATGTTTGCCTTTGTCGATACGGGGACGTACGAGGAAGTCATGAACTGATAAGGAATTCTTGATCAAAAAGTACCACCTAGGGATAGGGGGTAGGACGATCAATTGTATTTGATTTTGTGGTACTTGCACTGCTAATTACTAGGGGAGACTAGGGATAGTAAGTCAGTAACTAGTAGTAGGCTTTTCTCGCCGAGGGATCGAGTTTAGGGTAGACTAAGAAAGTTACATGACAATTAGATAATAAAGCGAATTTAATAAGAAGAGTAGATAAAATAGAGTGGATAAGATGAAATTGTAAACCCCAACAACTCCATTCATCCATACCTTTTTCTTGCCAATTGAATCAACTGCATTTGCATGTTTACTTTTTGTTTTTCCATTTAAAACACAAGTTAATTTTCTTTCAAGTCTTATAAGATTAATTTACACGAAAGATCAGGCCTTTGAGTTCTTTGGGAGAACGATATTGGGTTTTACCAATTATATTACTTGATAACGATCTGGTACACTTGCCAGGGGATTAACAGTCATCCTGATCAGGTTCGGCCGCATGGAAATCCTCGTCGGTAAAGGTGATCGACGGCATTGATCTTTTCGGGACGTCAATCACGAGGACCGATCGCAACGCCCGGATGCTTCTCTTCCTGGCGGAGGACGACGAACCTCCCCCGGCAAACCCACCCAATATGGTGTTGATCATTCCCCTTAACGAGCGATCGTGGCTTCTTCCCCAACTTCGGCTTCGGCTTCGGCTTCGGCTTCTTCGTCTTTCGTTCCTCGGACGATCGCCCTGTCGATAACGATCATCATGCCTATAGCTGGTTCTCGTCTCCTACATCCTTCGTGGACTCTGCCTTCGATGGCTCCCTCTCTGGGGACTCCTGTTCCACACCGGAGATCTTTCGGGCCTCATCATCGTTGGCTACTTCCTCATCATCAGCTTCCTCGGCAATGACCAGCTCAGCACTCTCGGGGTCAGCAGGATTTCCAGGGACGGTCGGCGGACCAAGATGTACTAATTTGCCATCGTACACATCCTTCTCAATGTCGAAGCCAATGTCGAAAGGCTCGTGGACATTCAGAAGGACGACCGCCTGCTGCAAAGCTTTGTAGAACCCCTCCTCATGTTCCACGACAATGCTAGCATTTAACTCGGCGATCTTTTCCCTCGCCCCCGCCAACTCCTCAGTCAAGGCGGCATTCTTTTCATGGAGCCCGCACTCCAACTCTTTTTGGCGAATAGCCGTTAACTTCAGTTGGTTGCACTCCTCAGCCAAGCCAGTGTTAGTGGCATGGGCCTTCTTCAGCAGATCAACCGTCTCGGCCAGTTTCATGTTCACCTCGGTTAGTTCCAACTGCATCTCAGCCGAACGCTTTCCTGTTTACTAATGAGCAGCCCACAATGCTTCCAACTCCCCACAAAGGATAACGGTCGTCTGTCTCTCCTCAACCAGCTCTGCTTGCACCTCCGTCGCCCCCCAACGATCAGCGAATTCCCTAAGATACCCAACCATCGCCGCCATACGACTATCCATCTCGAATACGGTGTTGGTCAGTGATAACGGTTCAAAAACCGTTATTTTTATATTTAATTTTGATACTTAATGCACCCTTTTTGACTTAGAAACTTGCTAGACTCATGATTTTGCTTTAGTTTTGTGAATAAGAGAGTTGAGGATATACTTGATGATTTTATTACTAAATTCCCTTGATTTTGTAGGTTTTTGGAATGATTGAAGTATCAAGGAGTTGCAGTGCAGAAAAGTCAACCAGAAACCAGAAAAGTCAACCAGTCAACCAGAATGCTGAAAAGTCAATCAGAGTGCAGTCTAGCACCGTTCGCAGGTAGCGCAGAGTTCCAGTTTAGTGTCGCAAACACCGCCCGATTGCCCCTTTAGGGGCGCTGAGCGCCAGCAACGCGGGCCTGGACCTGATTTCTATTATTTTTATGATCTATTTTTGGCTTGGACCCTTTTCTGTTATTTTTCTACCCTATTTAAAGACCAGAACGTCTTAGGGTTTGTATCTTTTGATGGCTTAAGCACAGAAACACATTTTTCACCCCTTTGGGGGAAGATTTGGGGATTTGACAACTCTCCACTTCTCTTTCTAGGGTTTATATCTCTTCCATTCCATTGTACACCTAGTTTCTCCATGATGATGGATGACTAATCTCATTTGTTATTGGGGAAGATGTAACCTCTAAACTCTCTTGTATTTGAATTGATTATTATTATATATGCTTTGTTCATTAATTGTTAGGGTTTTTCCTCTACACCCTATGCATGCATTGTTTAACTCATTCAATTGCATGATCATTGATTTTGTCGATATGGACACATACAGGGAAATCTAGACATGGGGAAATTCTCCCGGGAGCAATATTACCTAGTCATAGCGATAGGAGGACCAATTGCCTTTAAGCTTCTGTGCGAATGTAATGCATGATTAGTTGCTAGGGATACAAGGCATTGTGAACTCGTAATTAGGAGTAGGCTTTCTCCACCGAGACATCGGCTTGAAAGTAAATTAGAAAGTGGCATTAACATTAACGAAGAAGATGAATTCGTTTATGCATGAGAGTGATTAGGTGAAATCTAAACCCTAACAACATATTCATCTCATATTATCAACATCATTCATTCACTTTTGTGTTTAGCCTCAATTGATCAAATTGCATGCATATTTACTTTTATTGTTTTGCATTCAAAAACCCCAAAATATTGTTTTTATAGTCTTAATTGGTTAAGCAAAAGCACAACTGTTTAGTGTCGTGAGTCTCTTGGGAAAACGATACTTGGTCTTACCATTTTATATTACTTGATACGATTCGGTACACTTGCCAGAGTCTTAACAGTCAGCTCGGACTTAGAGAGGGTCTCAACCAACGACCAGTGAGTAGCACCCATATGGAAGTTGGCTCGATGGCTTATTTTAAACTCGGTGCTGAAAACCCCACCAGGAAGCGGACGAGGAGCACTAGGAACGTTGCCCTCTCAACGATTCCTTTTGGAGGATGACTTATCACCCTCCTTGCGGAACTTTCTTTCCCTTTGAGCAGACGTCGAAGTACCGGACAGAGCAGAGTGAGAAGCCACCTCTACCAGAGGTTTAGTGTTAGTCGTTGGGGGTGCCCCGGCATCCACAACATGGGGAGCCCTAATGTTGGAGGTGCCTTCTCCGGTCGGAGCACGTGAGCTCCCAAGAATAGCCACGCTCACCCCGACGAGCAAGCCCTCCAGAATATTCTGACCGACCGGGGCACGATTAGTCAGAATCGGCGTGTCGGCCGGCGGTGGACGCCTCGGTGGAGGAGGAGCTCACCCCCTAACTATGGAGGAGACGCCTACGGATCCTCTCTTTGATGCCATGAAGTTGGATTGGCGGGGAGCAGGAGTGGCCATGATATATGAAAAGAAAGCACAAACCTAGCTAAGTTAACATCACTTTATTAATAAAAGACACAAATTGGACAAACAACATATCGAACACTCTTCGGTCACAATCCTCGAAAGGAAGGCAGTCAACCAGGCTGCAGGCAGGAAGGCGGCAGGGAAGGGCGTTGATGGTCTCAACGGTGATAAGATCGCCTAGATCTAACGCGCGCATAGGGTAGGCTTTTATTTCCAATAAAAATGAAAGAGAGGGAGCTCGGCCTCGTCATAAAACTTGCCTCAGCCTGGTTCGTCATAAAAGCCGAACGTGCAGGTTGTTGAAAAGATTAGTATAAACGAAAAAGAAGTCATCAGGGCTGGACTCCTATCTGTGGCATACCCGCTCGTTTTCACGGTTGACTGTCGCTAGAATCAGTCGGGCGTCCTCTACGTCCCAAATAATATATGACCGGCTTATCAGATCGTGGAGACGCGTCCGTGAGTGTTAATATGACACTTGGGCATTCACGTCATGACCAGCCCAAGCGTACCCCCCAACTTCCGGCAGGCTACCGACCGGAACTAGAGAAATAGGGACGACGACCACCCCCCCCCCTTTAGTAGATAAAGAGGAATGCCATTAAGGATCCTATCCCCCCAAAATCAGGAGACTGTGCGCCAGAATCGCCGTCACCACCACCCTCAGAAAGAGCAGGCCGCGCATCTCTCGCCGTCGTAGGTTGGGCCTCCCTCGCCGATGCAAGTTGCGCCTCCCTCGCCGCAACAGGCCTTTCTAGGGAAGAAGAAGACGCAAAGCCTGGGGAAGAAGACTGACCACCATAGCTGCTGAGACAACGGATCGGAAGACAGCGTTAAGACAGAATTAAGGTAAAGCACGATTAAGGGTATTGGGCCAGCAATTGGGTCGTGATTAAGGTTTTGTTAATTACAGGCCCAGGGCAAAAAACTATAAATAGAGGTCAAAGGTAGGAGGTAGTTGGTTACATTTACTGCGCATTTACTCTTGCTCTCTCTTTCTCTCTCTATCTCTAGAGTGAACAATATACTAACTTGAGCGTCGGAGAACCTTTGACAAGTACCTGACCGGACGTTCA
This sequence comes from Vigna reflexopilosa, assembly GCA_027742785.1. Taxonomy (NCBI): domain Eukaryota; kingdom Viridiplantae; phylum Streptophyta; class Magnoliopsida; order Fabales; family Fabaceae; genus Vigna; species Vigna reflexopilosa. Next base: position 11,573,600 of record CM050932.1, read on the forward strand.
GCGAAGGAAGGACTTTGAACCGAGCAAAACAGGACGTACAAGAGGACGGGAGTTGTGAACGGACGTCCAGAAGACAAATTGTGTAGGTGTGGGAGTTGGTTCAACCCCACGACCGGAACAATATTATTATACGAGAAAAAGAAAATGAATGTAAATGAAGAAACAAAAAGATAAAAGAGAGGGATCATGATCATGATTATAAAAAGAAACAAGTCATGAATTTATGTTATTATTGAAATAATATTTATCTTAAATATATAATAATAAAATAGATAATAATAATATAATGATATCTCGTAGTAACTATAATATCAATTTGTTAATATTGGTTATGATATATAAATATTGTCTTAATAAACATAGGTTTCTAATAACTATAATATGAAACTGTCGAAATTAGTTATGATATATAGATATTATCCTAATAAACATATGTTTAAATCATTCTAGAATAAAAAACCTTAATAAATCTATGTATTCTTTAGTATATCTAATATATTTATACTAATATATTTATTAGGTTGAATAAAAATAATATTTAATCACAATATTTATATTATTTTTTAAAAATATTATATATATATATATATATATATATATATAATTGTCAAAATTAATTATGATATATGAATATTTATTTATTCCAGAATAAAAAAAAATTTAATGGACCTTGTTAAAGTATATTCTTTAGTATATCTAATATATTTATTGAGCTGAATAGTAACAATATTTAATCTCCGGTTATTTATATTATTTTTCTAAAATATAATTCTTTTTATTTGTTAGGATTAAGAAAAATTAAAGAACATATAGAGAGGTTTTCGGATACGTTTTCCAATCTCTGATTTTAATTCTGATGCACTCTCATAAATATTTTTCAAATGTCACCTCTGTTTTTCTTCTAAACGGTGCATCAATGAATTTTATTTGAAGCAAGGACCTAAATAATATATATATTAATAAAATAAAGAGGTTGGAATTTAAATTAAGGAAAAAGCGTATAGAACTCAAAAAGCAAAAACAACTTTACCAATTATCGTGAACCATCTTCTGAAAACTACTTTCTCTCTCTAGAAAATTTTATTCTCCATTCTCTCTGTCTTCTCTCTACCATACAAATTCACTGAGTCATTGCATGTTTGATTAGGGAGTGCTCAAGTGACCGCGACGCAGAGAGCTTCGCAACCATCCGATTAGATTTTCGATCTTCACCGGTAAGTAGTTTTTCCCCACTTCTCCGTTGTTTTGGGAACCTAGGGCATGGGTTGTATATGCATTGTTTCTTCCCTAGCTGTTTTCTTCGAAATATTGAGCTCTAAGAGCTGTTTCCACCTCCATTTGGTGGTTTGTAGGGTGTTGTTATAATTTTAGCTTATTAGGGTATTGTTGACAACTTTTTGTGAACAAAACTGCGCTAGGAATCAAGGTAAGGGGAGCTAACTTGAATCTAAAAAAAAATGCACATGTATTGTTTGATGAAAGTTCTGCGAAATGTGATGAGTTTTAATGGATTTAATGATAGGAATGATGATGGAAATTCGTTCTAATGTGTTTATATGTATGAATATGAAGTTTTGGATGAATTGGTTCTTAAAATGGAGTGAAAAACATGTGAGTTTTACCTCACCTTTTTCCAAATCCGAAAATCATATTTCTTGAACAAGTAATGAGTTGGAGTTGGATGAATGTGAATGCTTGTTATGAGTTCTTGGTTTAGAAATATTAAATTCTTGGATGATGGTTTTGAGTATGTTTTGAGGGAAGAAGAAATTATTTGGAGTATGAAATGAACCATAAATTGGATTGAACATTAGATCCTCATATGGATATTATGGTATGAGTTGTTATGAGATTTTAAGATTTCAAAAACCATGAAAATCATGTAAAATAGAGAAGTTTGTTCATGAATGTCTTTGTGTACGAAAATCTCTTGATTTTGATGGATGTTGAAGAGAGATTTATGATATGTATGAGTGGTTGGATATATTAACTATGCTTGGATGAAATGAGTGGTGGAAACTACTCTTTTCCGTTTATTTTTCTGAAATTGGGAAGTGAGATGTGCAAACTATTTTGGGGTTAGATACAATACATTATGGATCTGTTTTAGTATATAAATCTTGGTGGAAAGGTCATTGTTGAGTGATGAATGGTTGGTTACAAGTGGTTAGAAAATTATGCAGAAAAATCTATTGTTATGTGTTTAAAGAGTTGATTTTGCATGAACAAATGGTTGTGTTGATGTTTATGATGTTGGAGGTTGATTGTGGAGTGATATTAGACTCCAAATATGTTTGAAAACATGTTAGAAGTGTTGAATCTGTGCTGGGAGTCAAATCTAGACGAAACTGGGTAAAAATTATGAATCTGGTTGTTGTCATGGCGCCCTAGCGCCCCTGGTTGAGCCTGAGCGCCCCTGGGCGTACCAACATGCTGTTGATTTTGTTTTTGATAGTTTTTGGGGTTTCGGACGTGCATTTTGGACGTTCCTTAGGTCGTTCTGGGGGTTTTTTACCCTTTTGGAGCTATTGATGATGGTCTCCAAGCTGTTTGAAATGTGTGTCAATAAGTGATGCTTTCTATGAAAATATGTAATGTTGGAGTATGTAGGATTTGTTTTTAAGAAAGGATTAAAGATTTTAATATATCGAAATGTACAATTATGAATGGAAGGTGTGGAATAGAGTTCCAAGGAGAAACTTCTTGTTGATTTTGTATTGTTGGAAGTCCCACATCGACTAGAGATAAGGCCAGTTTATAATATATAAGTGAGGTGCAAACCTCACCTTACAAGCCGGTTTGTGAGGTTGAGTTAGGCTTAAAAACCCACTTTTTAATATGGTATCAGAGTCATGGTTAGAGCCTATCCTAGCGAGTTCTAAGTGGGCATTTCTGTTTCCACTCGTTGTCGGCCGCTATTGGACCACCCAATTTCTACTATCATGCACGAGATGTCTATACCTCGGCGTGAAGGGGTGTGTTGGAAGTCCCACATCGACTAGAGATAAGGCCAATTTATAATATATAAGTGAGGTGCAAACCTCACCTTACAAGCCGGTTTGTGAGGTTGAGTTAGGCTTAAAAACTCACTTTCTAATATGTATAAAGTATTGTATGTATGAATGTAAGATGTCAAGAATTGTATGTATGAATGTAAGAGCTCAGATTTAGGGGTTCATTCCGATGCTCTCAATAGTCTCGATCTCACGTAGAGAGAAAGTTATGTGGTGGAGAGTGGGAAGTCCTTACCGAAGATCATTTTGATGGACAGAGTAGGAAGGATGTAGCTTCAGTGGTTATATTTATATCCGAAGATCCAGTTTGCGGGATAGAGTAGGATAAGATGATTGCGCTAGCAAGTAAGTACATCCTTATCTGAAGATCCACTTTGGGGGACAGAGTAGGATAAGATGTAGCTCGCTAAAGTACCATTGCAAGTGTAGAACCTGCTAAGAGTTCGATATTCATATGATTGTTTGGATGAGTTGAGTTTATGATGATTATGGTATAATTATTGTATGATTGAGTAATTTATATGTAATTTATGTTATTAATTTAAATATACCATGTTATTTTCTATTACATTAGCTCACCCTCGCTTCTGTGTTTGTCTGTCTGTGTATTGGTTTCTCTTTTGCGATGATCACCTGATGGGTTTGAACTTAGGGATGTGTCAACACCCAATTTCGTGTGGATCACTAAATACTATACAAATTTTCTTATTTTATCTTATTTTATGTTTTTCTATCATTTTCATCCTACCCTTTTACTATTATTTCTTTCTTATTTGTTTTTGTTTTTATTTTTATTATCTTTTTATGGCCTTTTTATTTATTTTATTTTCTTTTATTTTCATCCTTTTATAAATTTTATTCTACCTTTCTCCTTTTTAATTTTAATTTTCGTTTTTTATTTTTTAATTTTATTTTGATTAATATAATATAGCCGATAAAAATATATAGTAAAAACATTATTAATTAAAAAAAAGAGGTTTTAAAAATAAAAAAATGAAAAAATGTGTGTGTGTAATTTTTGTCTTTTAGTAAAAAAAAAGAAAGAGAAAAACAAAAAATATGAAAAAGTGAAAAAAACAAAAGCGTTTTGGTTGGAAGGTGGCAGCGGGTACAGTGGGTGCAGGAAATAGCTTCTACAAGCAATTCGTTTGGCACACAGCAGAGAGGTTGCAAGATTGGCAGAGGTACGGGTTGGTGGGGGAGGAGCAGAAAAAAGACATGGGGTGTGGCTGGATGACAGCGGAGCGGGGGTGCTCGACCTTGATCTGGGCAAAAGAAAAAGAGAAAAGGAGGGGGATTCGGTTTTTTTTTTTGGGATCATCATACCAAATTCTCAGAGGAAAAACCAGAACATCCTCTTCTCATTTTTTTTTACCTCTAGAAACAGCCATGATTTGGTTTCCTCCATCGGTTACACAACATTCAAAATCCTTCAACAACATTTGAGAACCACCGTTCATACTCTAGCCTTTGCTTCGATCAGGAGTCACCTTCATCATTCATTTTCTTTTTTTCAGCATCAAAGTATCTTCTACTCCATAATCACATCAACCCTTTTTCATCGTTACCTTGTCTCCATTCTTCCCCCGACCCCAATATCTCATCTTCATCTCCTAAAAAACCAAAAAAAAAACCATCATCAGTCACATGCTCCTCTCACTCAACATATTCTCCATTTCCATCCTGTCCTTATCCCTCCTTCACCACCTCACTACCTCATCACCAGAACCAAGACCCCAGCTATCACTCGCCTGTGATCTCTATTCACCTACAACGAAAAAAAGGAAAGCCAGCCACAAGGAGGAGCTCCCAGAGTTTGACAGTAGAGAACAGAGCTTCAAGAGATACACCATCATTCGTCCTCTGTGGCAGCAGCTGCCACCCATCTACAAGAGCAAAGAAAGCCATATGAATCCACAAAATTGCAGAAAGAAAACCAAACAAAAAAAGCAGTTCCTCAAGGTGAGTTTTCTATCCTAGCTTAGCTAGTCTATTTGACTTGAGTATGAATCAATGACCTGCTACAATGGTTGCTTGCTATTCATTCAATATGTTTGCATTGGTATTTTCATTTCCTGTGTTGTATTGCCTACCCGATACCTCTATCATCATCACATTTTCATCCCCATTCCTTGATCACACCCTGCCCGAAACCATAAAAGTTTTTGTTCTACTTCTTTGCTTCAAAGCCATCAGGCATGAACTCTTTGTTTCCTATCCCTCTCTTCACCATACACCCAGAAAACTCTATCCAGAGGATTCCCAAAACTGTGATTCTCAGAGAAAACTAACTCAATTGCTTCACTGTTCCTTCTCCACCATGTCCATTTTGTTGCTCTCGGCCTGGGCAGTCATTCTCCTTCTCGCCTATACCCCCAAACGCATCACAGCTAAGCCAGCGGATAGCACCTCCTCTCTCACCACCATATCCAAACCTCTCCATCGACACGCCTAACACAAAACACACACGAACGATGCAAAATACGCACAGAACAACACCATCATCCTCAACCTGCACTGCAAAAAGTTACAAAAATAAGAATCAACCACTCAACACCAATATCCATTTTCATTCAATCCACAAAGAGGCACTCACAAGGACAGAGAACCAAATTCATCTCCATCCTTATCCATAAACCCCTGCATCGCAACCAGCGTGTCATCTTCCTTCCCCAACTCACGCCCAATCAAGTAGATCTCGCGTTTCGAAGAGGAAGGTGGATGCATAGTAGTCGGCAGTGTGGTTGAACGGGGGACGCGAAGCGGCGGCGATGTCCAATCTCGCTGGCGGTAGCCATTTGGAATTCGAAGAGGAAGAAGAGAGGAGACAGGAAAAGGGCCCGGCGTTGTGGCTGGCGTTGATCCTCGCGGTGATGGCTCACGGTGCTGGCGCAATGGCTGTCGGAGAGAAGCGTCGGCGCATTTGGGGCTAAGCCCCAACCCTAGGTCATCGAGAGAGAGAGGCCCTAGGTCTCTCTTGTTCCGCGTTGAGTGAGTGGAGGAGAGTTGGACGTCGCGGTTGGCGATAGTAGCCGGCTGGACTCGCTCAGGCGACGATTGACGGAGGAGGGGAAGGCTTGGCGCGACGATCGGCTGGACGTTGTGGTCGACGGTGGTCGCCGACGACCCCTTCGGTAGTGTCGCGGTGGTCGTTTGGTGGGGGCAGCGGCGAATGCGTGAGTGGCAAGGTGAATGCAGCTAGGTCTTCTCGTTTAGAGAAGAGGGTTGGGTGTCTGCGATTTTGATGAATGCAAAATGAGGGGAGTGAAATTCGACCCCTAAGGTCTCTGAACTTAGGGTGAGGGTTGCCCAAGCCTAGGCCATACCAAGGAAAATAAAAGATTTTAATTAGAAAAAAAAAAACCTTTTTCACACCCTCTTTGCTTTCATGTGCACCCCCCTTTTTTCTCCTTTTCTGTCTGGTCCTGCCCGTGCCAAAACCCAACAAAAAATGATAACATTTCTGCACCCCATGGTTTCATATTTCGCACCACATTCCCTTTGGGTTTAAGCTCGTTCCGCCTGAAAAGTTTATTTTTCCTTGCACCCCTATTTCTGCTAAGCCTCACTCCCTTCTCCTCTGGGTTTAGGCCCAATCTGTTTATAAAATAAAAAAAAATAGTTTGATTTAGGCACCCCTCTTCTTATTTAAGCACTCCATATTTTTTTTCTTTCTTACTTATTATTTTATTTTTATTTTCTTTTATTTTTATTTTTATTTTTTTTATCTTATCATTTAACTTTTTAGTTTATTTTATTTCTACTTTTAATTTTCTTTTAGTTACTCACTTGTTTATTTTATTTTATCTACTTTTAAGTAACTATAAATAAATAAATAAACAAAAATTATTTTAAAAGGTTTAAGCACACTTGCGACCATTCGCGTCAGCCTTATGTTGAAAACCTTTTTCTTCTTCTCTTAAAAATTAATTAACAAAAAGTTATTTTAAAAGGTTTAAGCACACGTGCGACCATTCGCGTCAGCCTTGTGTTGAAAACCTTTTTCTTCTTCTTTTAAAAATTAATTAACAAAAAATTATCCTAAAAGGTTTAAGCACACGTGCGACTATTCGCGTCAGCCTTGTGTTAAAAACCTTTTTCTTCTTCTTCTAAAAATTAATTAACAAAAAATTATCTTAAAAGGTTTAAGCACACGTGCGACCATTCGCGTCAGCCTTGTGTTGAAAACCTTTTTCTTCTTCTAAAAAATATAATAAACAAAAAATTATTTTAAAAGGTTTAAGCACACGTGCGACCATTCGCGTCAGTCTTGTGTTGAAAACCTTTTTCTTCTTCTTTCAAAAATTAACAAAAAATATAAAACATCATGTTTTCAAACAATCATCCAAACATAATTCTAGAACTACGTAACCCTAATTTCTCACTTTGAGAATACGTAGGAGCAAGGTAAATCCTTGTCGGGCGCAAAGAAACTAAAAAATATATTTTGTTTCTTTGTAGCGTATTTTAGGGGAAATTTAAACGTTTTAAAACCACATTTTATTCGCGTATTTAATTAAAGGTACTGCCTTCGGGCAGGCGTGTAGGATGCTAATACCTTCCCTACACGTAACCGACTCCCGAAACCAGAGTCTGGTTTTTCATAGACCGCCTTATCCTTTTTATGGTTTTCCAGTAGTTTTCCAGAATAAACTATGGTGGCGACTCCAAAATCTCTTTTTCAAAATGGTTTTCTTTTTGGATCGTCGTCCCGTCGCTATTTCCGGTTGCAACAGATGGCGACTCCACTGGGGACATGTAGAGAGTCGAGCCATGTAATTATATGCGCGAATTCAATGTGGTTTTTATTTATGTTTTTCTTCCCTTTTTTTCTTTATCTATATTTGATGTTTGAAATAATTACATGTGAATTGTCTTTATATGGAACCCTAGGCTAGAAAACATGTTTATATCTGCCTGGGAATCTTCTGTTTGTTTTGCAGGTGAGGGTTTGGGTGCATTGCATTCTCCCTTCGCACACACACACATATTATGCATCTATTGAGTGGGGCCCTATACTCGGGTCTGAGTGCAACATAGAATTAGAGGGGTTGTGTAGCGGTGCCACTTGGGACATACTTCCTGTTTGGCTATCGTGAGAACCCCAACTAGAGTTTGTTCTCTTCATTTGTATTTTCACACCTAGTTGATTACTCGACTTTTGTGGAGATGCTGTGGAGGGGGTTATAGCTCTAGTGACCATCGATCTTTAGGCTCAGGGAACCATCCTTGTGAGATTGCATATACTCGACCTTGAATCTTAAGCGTTGAACCTTTATTAGGGCACAAAGGGAGATGTGTGCAATTCTATAATCCTCATTTTTTTTCTTTTTCTTTCTTAATAAAATAAACATCTTGTACATATCTCTTTACCCTTTTTATACATTTTCTTTCTTTCTCTTTCTCATACATTTTTGTGGTCCTGTCATTGGTTCTAGCTAGGAAATTATAAACTTGTGACTAAGCCTTCGAGATAAGATGGAAATTAACATGAAATTTGAAGTCAAGGGGGGTTCAAGTCCAAACATTTTAAAGGAAAGGATAGCCATTGAAGCAGAGGAAGTTAATATGGATAGTCTGAGAGAACTGGTGAAGAAAATGAACACGACCCAAAAGAGTGCATTCAAGAAGGAGTATGGGAACTTGTTGGGCCTGTTAAAGGTGAAGGTCCAAACATCGGCGATTACTACTTTAGCCCAGTACTATGATCCACCACTGAGATGCTTCACTTTTCGGAATTTCCAATTGGTGCCAACAGTGGAAGAATTCGAGCAAACCTTAGGTATACCTCTTGAGGGAAAAACTCCATACAACTACTTTGGGCAGTATATCCCTGTCTTGCAGTTAGCAAGAATCATGAAAGTACACCTTATGCAGTTGGAATGCGAGTTCACAGTCAAGGGTAAGGTGAGGGGCCTTCCTCAGAGATACCTAGAGCAGTACTTGCATCGTTTGGCTGAAGTGGAAAAGTGGGAAACATTTATGGATGTATTGGCTCTTATCCTCTATGGTGTCATGCTTTTTCCTAACATCGAGAACTTCGTCGACCATGCTGCAATGAACGCATTCGTGGGATACAAAGAACGCTCTAAGAATCTAGTCACCGCTGTTCTAGCTGAAGTTTATGGGACTCTTAATCAATGTTATGAGCTAAAGGGAGGAAAGATGGAATGTTGTCTACCAGTGTTGTATGTATGGTTCGTCTCTCGAGTGAAGGAGAACACATTGAATGCCACATGTCCCCTGGATGAGCTACTGCAATGTAAACCAAATATGAAAGGGGAAAATGAATGGGAGCAGCTCTGTGCAAGTTTAAATGTGGAGCATATCAAATGGAATGTCCTTTGGCAGCAAAGATCGCAAATCATATATTATTGCGGGAGGTACCCTAATGTGCCCCTCATGGGTATCAGGTGTTGCATTAACTACAATCCTGTGTTAGCACAAAGGCAATTCGGGTATCCTATGAGAGGATCACCTACACATGCATCTCTTGCCATATTGCAGATCTATTATAAGGAAGGAACCTTTGTTGAAATGCTTCACCAAATTATGGATGCTTGGGGCAACGTTGTTTGTGCGGAAAGGGACCCAAGACCATGGACTGTTGATGAGGGAATTCCTTACAACTTTTGGATTGCAGAAAGGGTTAGGATGGTGAAGTTGCCTTTTAAGTTAGTTTCTCCTAGCCTGGATTGTGATGAGTATCTTCATAAGGCTGAAGATGAGGAGGTGCAACTGTTGAAGGCCGAATTAGAGCGGATGAAACTAGAAAATATCAAGTTGACCAGTAATCTTCAGAATCTACAACGTGATTATGCGAATCTTAAACAGGATAGTGTGGAAAACGATGAAGCATATGAAGAGTTGTTAATAAGACAAACGCAAAAGCTAGCAGCAGCCAAGATTGAGCTAACCTTGAAAGATCGGGAGTATGGCATAATTGAGATATCAGAGCGTGTTATGAAGCAGATGTGTGATGAATTCAAGAGGGACAAGGAAAAAGCACTGCAGGACCTGCGCAAAATGCATATCAGATTGGACGAAGCCGAGCAACAGGCAAAAGCAGTAGTGGCGAAGTTGAAGAAGGAACGTTGGCATCGGGCTGAATCAGACAAGAAACATCAGGTATTGATGAATCGGATAAAGGAGTATATCGTTGAACAAGGGCAGGTTACAGAGAACTGGAGGAGAAGTTTCTCACAACTAGCTTCCCATGCTAATGAAGCCATTAAAGATGCCCCTAAGTTATTAGCTGATGCTGAGTATGCAATGCCGATCTTTAACCCTCCTAAGAAGGTCGAAACTGTCCTCAATTACTGCAAAAAGCTGATTAGAGAAATGAAGAATGTGATGGCTAAGGCTCGCGATAGTTGATCAGGATTTTACATACTTCCCATGTGGTGAACTTAAATGTTGTGGACATTTCATGAACTGTCCTATTGACTTTGTTTCATGTTAATTTCCGGATTATACATTTGGCAATGTTTTCGCATCTTTATAATTTCTGGCTATAGTAGTTGTGTTACTTTGTCTTTTCTCTTTTTCTTTTTTTTGTTTTTATTTTCTTTTTCGTAATTTATTCCATCTAATGAAATTCAGTTTAAAAATAACAATACGGCTAAGTTTCCAAGACACCCTAAAGGACACGAACCAGTGAAAACCATGGAGAACCAAGAAGAAGTTCAAGAGGGGATGAAAGCCGATATCCAGCAGCTGAAGGGACAAATGAGCCAAATCCTAGAGGCTCTGAATTCCTTACAAGGCCCTGGAGCTTCGTGCACACCACGACTGCAACAAAGAGTATCAAAGGCACAAACTTTCCCTCCTTATGGTCTTCCCCCGAATTATACTCCACCCTCGGGAGCGGATTTGGGACACGTTGAAACTCGAAAGGAAGAAGATAATGCAGTTGAAATAGAAGACAAACTTGGGGCAGACACAACCATAATTCATGAGGAGACAACCTAGTCAGGTGTTGCGGGTGTGATAATGACAAAACAACCCGAGACGAAGTCTTCACCTCATGTCGTTTCACCAATGGAACTTAAGGACGACAAGAATGAACTAGAAATGCTGGAGAAGAGGTTGAGAGCTATAGAGGGCGAAGGAAATTCTGAATTTGGAGATGCTAGAAAGCTATGCTTAGTTCCTGATGTGGTGATACCTCCAAAGTTCAAGTTGCCATAATTTGATAAATATCGAGGAAACACTTGCCCAAGGAGCCACATAACCATGTACTGTAGAAAAATGGCGGCCCATGCTCATGATGAAAAACTTTTGATTCACTTCTTTCAGGAAAGTTTAACTGGCGCGTTTAGAAACAACTCACATCTACACATGGAAAGATCTGGTTGACGCATTCCTAAGGCAGTATGAATATAATGAAGATCTAACACCCGACAGAGTACAACTGCAGAACATGGTGAAGAAAGAGTCTGAATCATTCAGAGAATATGCCCAAAGGTGGAGAGAAATTGCTGCTCAAGTAGAACCTCCTCTGAGTGACAAGGAGATAACTACCATATTTCTGAATACTCTACAACCACCATTTTATGAGCACATGATAAGCAGTGTCTCCTCGAGTTTTGCTGATATATTGGTAATTGGAGAGAGGGTCAAGGACGGCATGAGAAATGGAAAAATTGCATTAGGTCCAAATCTGGTAGCGAGTATGAATGAGTATGGTCCTGGGTGTGAGAAAAATAGAGAACCGAGGGCTAATTCGCATTTTACTGCCTATGCCCAGATGTTGCCTTCCTATGGGTCCAATCAAGTCGTTGAGCAGAGAAATTACACTCGAAATGAGAAGGTCGACAATTTCACGCCTATCCCCATGACCTATACGGAGCTTCTGCCAGATCTACTCCGCAATAACCTCATAGAGGTCTGTCCCACCAGACCTATACGACCTCCTTACCCAAAGAAGTACAACATAAATGCCAGGAATGATTATCATGAAGGAGCGCGTGGGCATTCAATAGAGGCATGCAAGGCTCTAAAGCATAAAGTGCAATCTTTGATCGATTCAGGATGCTTAAAGTTTGAAGAAAGTCAATCCAGCACCGAGGCAAGGCGTGAGTTCGCCTCTACAAAGGCCAGGGACGAATGAAGAGGACCCTAGGACTATATAGGAAAGCATGAGTTATTGTAAAAAGTGAAATTGATGTTGCTTTGCTCATGTTTTGAATTGTCTTGCTGTAAGGGCTATGCTCATTGATATTGTGCTTTCATCTACGACTTTTAATGTGAACTTTCATTGCGAGGAATCTCCAAAGTTTACTGGAAATCATATCCTAATAGGGTGTCATAGAGAAAACGAAAGCTGCAAATAACCAAAAAGAAAAACAAATAAAATTAAGACAATCTTGAGTTGCTTGTCTTTCTTGCAAATTTTCAAACTCCTGTTTTTTCGAAAATAGCAAAAAATAGCAAAAAATAAAGGAAAAGAAAAATGATGGATAATCAAAAGGGAAATTGGGATGTCAAATTTTTCTGAGGTCAAATGTTTAATCAAAAGTAACAATTTGACGCTTTCTCCTAAGGCGTCTAGGTGCATGTTGCTTGAAAATCTTCACCCTTCACTTTTCCAAAATAAAGGATTTTCCCCAACAAACACTGTCACTGCCCTCGGTAACAAAGTAAACCTTTACACTGGGGTAATTTGGTCTGGCAAAAAGATTCCTTGCCTGCGCTAGTAGGGTGATCCCTGAATCCATTGGGACAAATAAAAAGAACTTTCACCAAAAAAAAAGAAAAAAAGAAAAAAAACAACAACTTATGTTGAGGTCATCTAGTCGTAGAATTAATCTTTTGAAAATAAAGCAATCATAGTTCAAAATGATGTGTGGCCTTCTTTCTTTATCCAAAAAGTAAACTATATCCATTGTCACCCCGTTTTAGCCAAAAATAAATTCTTTTTCAAAATTATTCCCAAGCAAGGGTTATCGCTAGTAAGAGTCAACTCAGTGTGCAAGTAATGAGTACTCATTGATCAAACAAAGAGAATTCATCAAGAAAAAAAAAACAAGACAAGAACAAAAAATCACAAAGTGATGTTGAGCAAAAAAAAATGAATAAAAAAAACGAAGTTCGAGAAAAAGCAAAGTGTTCAAAAGTCAAAAGTTGATACAATGCCTAGATGATAACCCTTGTTTCAAAAAAAATAACCAACAAACATTCATTTGGGCCTTTATATCTTTTCTTTCAATAGCCTTTAGACCCTAGCCACGTTACAAGCCTAATAAAGCCCACACGGATTGAATAATGATTGCTTAAATTTTCATAAAGCTTAATTTTGTGATAAGGCAAATTGACATTCAATCTGTCGTAAAAAAAAATAAAAAAAGGGGGTTGAAAATGGATGAATGAAAAAATAAAGAAAAAAGGTAATGTCTCAGGAAGAGGGGATCTCCCTGCCGACAAGCCAGAAACATGCAAAAGAAAATCAAACCAGTTGGGGCCATCCTTTTAGCCTATCCTTTTCATGCCCACCATTTCTTCCAAATAAAACCCTATGCAAAGAAAAAAAAACTGGGGCAGCTTGGTGAATCTCACCATGCGTCTTCGCCCTGAAATTCATTAACCCATAATTTCAAGACCGAGGCAGCTTTACGGATCTCCCTTGAATTTTCACCCTAATTGTCATGGATCCAAACCCCAGCTCATTTTCCCAAACACCAGACCGGGGCAAAATTTTTTGTATATCGTGTTTTGTCTTGACACTCACATATCACATCTCCTTTGACGGTTGCAGTGCCCACGTGCCTGTCCCAGCCTTCCAAAAAAATTCTAAACAGCTCTCGTTCCCTTCAAAACCATCCTCTCGCCAATAAATTCAAGCATATGTGTACTGATGTCTCGAAAGAAAAAGTCAAAATATAATAATCTCAAATTTAGATCTGAGATGAATGACATTACTCAGTTTTCACAAAACACTGAAAATAAAGACCAGTTTGATGACTGCAAGTAAGACGACTGACTCAAGCAAAGAAATGCAAAACAAAGCAAATGATTTTCATATGTGCATCAATCAATCAAAAATAAAATCTTTCGGATCGAAACCCTCTTCATTCATATGAATGGTTGTCAAATCCTTCTTCAAAAATACAAAAAGAGTAGCATCAAGATTTTAACACTTTGTAATGAAGAGTTTCAGCGCCTTGATGCCTTTTCAAAAATCGAATTTCTGTCAAAATTACAAAAAAAACATTTCACAAAATTACAAGTTTCAAGAATTTCAAAATTTGAAAGCCCAGTTTCCACACTGGCCCATAAGCCCAGTTTCGCCTGGCCCCTAAGCCCAGTTCCACCTGGCCCATAAGCCCAGTTCCACCTGGCCCATAAGCCCAGTTTCGCTTGGCCCATAAGCCCAGTTTCCACACTGGCCCATAAGCCCAGTTTCCACACTAGCCCATAAGCCCAGCTTCGCCTGGCCCATAAGCCCAATTTCTACACTGGCCCCTAAGCCCAGTTTCCACACTGGCCCATAAGCCCAGTTTCCACACTGGGCCCCAAAACCCAGTTTCCATATTGGCCCCCAACCCCAACTCGAGTTTTTATTCTTTCTCTTTCACCTTTGAAACCTAGACGAAATTAGTGTTTCTATCTTTACTTAGCTTTTACTCTGATAATACGAAAATATCAAATTTTCATATTATCTGGTAATATCTAAGTAAAGAGGGGCAGCTGTCAACACCCAATTTCGTCTGGATCACTAAATACTATACAAATTTTCTTATTTTATCTTATTTTATGTTTTTCTATCATTTTCATCCTACCCTTTTACTATTATTTCTTTCTTATTTGTTTTTGTTTTTATTTTTATTATCTTTTTATGGCCTTTTTATTTATTTTATTTTCTTTTATTTTCATCCTTTTATAAATTTTATTCTACCTTTCTCCTTTTTAATTTTAATTTTCGTTTTTTATTTTTTAATTTTATTTTGATTAATATAATATAGCCGATAAAAATATATAGAAAAAACATTATTAATTTAAAAAAAAGAGGTTTTAAAAATAAAAAAAAATGAAAAAATGTGTGTGTGTGTGTAATTTTTGTCTTTTAGTAAAAAAAAGAAAGAGAAAAAAAAATATGAAAAAGTGAAAAAAACAAAAGCATTTTGGTTGGAACGTGGCAGCGAGTACGGTGGGTGTAGGAAATAGCTTCTGCAAGCAATTCGTTTGGCACACAGCAGAGAGGTTGCAAGATTGGCAGAGGTACGGGTTGGTGGGGGAGGAGCAGAAAAAAGACATGGGGTGTGGCTGGATGACAGCGGAGCGGGGGTGCTCGACCTTGATCTGGGCAAAAGAAAAAGAGAACAGGAGGGGGATTCGGTTTTTTTTTTGGGATCATCATACCAAATTCTCAGAGGAAAAACCAGAACATCCTCTTCTCATTTTTTTTTACCTCTAGAAACAACCATGATTTGGTTTCATCCATCGGTTACACAACATTCAAAATCCTTCAACAACATTTGAGAACCACCGTTCACACTCTAGCCTTTGCTTCGATCAGGAGTCACCTTCATCATCCATTTTCTTTTTTTCAGCATCAAAGTATCTTCTACTCCATAATCACATCAACCCTTTTTCACCGTTACCTTGTCTCCATTCTTCCCCCGACCCTAATATCTCATCTTCATCTCCTAAAAACCAAAAAAAAAAACCATCATCAGTCACACGCTACTCTCACTCAACATATTCTCCATTTCCATCCTCTCCCTTTCCCTCCTTCACCACCTCACTACCTCATCACCAGAACCAAGACCCCAACTATCACTCGCATGTGATCTCTATTCACCTACAACGAAAAAAAGGAAAGCCAGCCACAAGGAGGAGCTCCCAGAGTTTGACAGTAGAGAACAGAGCTTCAAGAGATACACCATCATCCGTCCTCTGTGGCGGCAGCTGCCACCCATCTACAAGAGCAAAGAAAGCCATCTGAATCCACAAAATTGCAGAAAGAAAACCAAACAAAAAAAGCAGTTCCTCAAGGTGAGTTTTCTATCCTAGCTTAGCTAGTCTATTTGACTTGAGTATGAATCAATGACCTGCTACAATGGTTGCTTGCTATTCATTCAATATGTTTGCATTGGTATTTTCATTTCCTGTGTTGTATTGCCTACCTGATACCTCTATCATCATCACATTTTCATCCCCATTCCTTGATCACACCCTGCTCGAAACCATAAAAGTTTTTGTTCTACTTCTTTGCTTCAAAGCCATCAGGCATGAACTCTTTGTTTCCTACAGCACCCGATAGCTCTATCCCTCTCTTCACCATACACCCAGAAAACTCTATCCAGAGGTTTCCCAAAACTATGATTCTCAGAGAAAACTAACTCAATTGATTCACTGTTCCTTCTCCACCATGTCCATCTTGTTGCTCTCGGCCCGGGCAGTCATTCTCCTTCTCGCCTATACCCCCAAACGCATCATAGCTAAGCCAGCAGATAGCACCTCCTCTCTCACCACCATATCCAAACCTCTCAATCGACACGCCTAACACAAAACACCCACGAACGATGCAAAACACGCACAGAACAACACCATCATCCTCAACCTGCACTGCAAAAAGTTACAAAAATAAGAATCAACCACTCAACACCAATATCCATTTTCATTCAATCCATAAAGAGGCACACGCAAGGACAGAGAACCAAATTCATCTCCATCCTTATCCATAAACCCCTGCATCGCAACCAGCGTGTCATCTTCCTTCCCCAACTCACGCCCAGTCAAGTAGATCTCGCGTTTCGAAGAGGAAGGTGGATGCATAGTAGTCGGCAGTGTGGTTGAACGGGGGACGCGTAGCGGCGGCGATGTCCAATCTCACTGGCGGTAGCCATTTGGAATTCGAAGAGGAAGAAGAAAGGAGACAGGAAAAGGGCCCGGCGTTGTGGCTGGTGTTGATCCTCGCGGTGACGGCTCACGGTGGTGACGCGATGGCTGTCGGAGAGAAGCGTCGGCGCATTTGGGGCTAAGCCCCAACCCTAGGTCATCGAGAGAGAGAGGCCCTGGGTCTCTCTTGTTCCGCGTTGGGTGAGTGGAGGAGAGCTGGACGTCGCGGTTGGCGATAGTAGCCGGCTGGACTCGCTCAGGCGACGATTGACGAAGGAGGGGAAGGCTTGGCGCGACGACCGGCTGGACGCTGTGGTCGACGGTGGTCGCTGGCGACCCCTTCGGTAGCGTCGCGGTGGTCGTTCGGTGGGGGCAGCGGCGAGTGCGTGAGTGGCAGGGTGAATGCAGCTAGGTCTTCTCGTTCAGAGAAGAGGGTTAGGTGTCTGCGATTTTGATGAATGCAAAATGAGGGGAGTGAAATTCGACCCCTAAGGTTTCTGAACTTAGGGTGAGGGCTGCCTAGGCCTGGGCCATACCAAGGAAAATAAAAGATTTTAATTAGAAAAAAAAAACCTTTTTCACACCCTCTTTGCTTTCACGTGCATTCCCCTTTTTTTTTCCTTTTCTGTCTGGTCCTCCCCGTGCCAAAACCCAACAAAAAATGATAACATTTCTGCACCCCATGGTTTCATATTTCGCACCACATTCCCTTTCGGTCTAAGCCCGTTCCGCCTGAAAAGTTTATTTTCCTTGCACCCATATTTCTGCTAAGCCTCACTCCCTTCTCCTCTGGGCTTAGGCCCAATCTGTTTATAAAATAAAAAAAATAGTTTGATTTAGGCACCCTCTTCTTATTTAAGCACTCCATATTTTTTTTCTTTCTTACTTATTATTTTATTTTTATTTTCTTTTATTTTTATTTTTATTTTTTTTATCTTATCATTTAACTTTTTAGTTTATTTTATTTCTACTTTTTATTTTCTTTTAGTTACTCACTTATTTATTTTATTTTATCTACTTTTAAGTAAATATAAATAAATAAATAAACAAAAATTATTTTAAAAGGTTTAAGCACACGTGCGACCATTCGCGTCAACCTTGTGTTGAAAACCTTTTTCTTCTTCTTTTAAAAATTAATTAACAAAAAATTATTTTAAAAGGTTTAAGCACACGTGCGACCATTCGCGTCAGCCTTGTGTTAAAAACTTTTTTCTTCTTCTTTTAAAAATTAATTAACAAAAAATTATCTTGAAAGGTTTAAGCACACGTGCGACCATTCGCGTCAGCCTTGTGTTGAAAACATTTTTCTTCTTCTAAAAAATATAATAAACAAAAAATTATTTTAAAAGGTTTAAGCACACGTGCGACCATTCGCGTCAGCTTCAACAAATTTCTTTAATTCACTAACAGCTTCAACAAATTTCTTTAATTCACTAACAAATTCAACGATTTTCTTTAATTCACTAAAAATTCAACGAATTTCTTTAATTCACTAACAAATTCATTGCATTTCTTTAATTCGCTAACAAATTCAACGCATTTCTTTAATTCACTAACAAATTCAACGCATTTCTTTAATTCACTAAAAAATTCAACGCATTTCTTTAATTCACTAAAAATTCAACGAATTTTTTTAATTCAATAACAAATTCAACGCATTTCTTTAATTCACTAGCAAATTCAACGAATTTCTTCTTCTTTCAAAAATTAACAAAAAATATAAAACATCATGTTTTCAAACAATCATCCAAACATAATTCTAGAACTACGTAACCCTGATTTCTCACTTTGAGAATACGTAGGAGCAAGTTAAATCCTTATCGGGCGCAAAAAAACTAAAAAATATATTTTGTTTCTTTGTAGCGTATTTTAGGGGAAATTTAAACGTTTTGAAAACCACATTTTATTCGCGTATTTAATTAAAGGTACTGCCTTCGGGTAGGCGTGTAGGGTGCTAATACCTTCCCTACACGTAACCGACTCCCGAAACCAGAGTCTGGTTTTTCATAGACCGCCTTATCCTTTTTATGGTTTTCCCGTATTTTTCCAGAATAAACTATGGTGGTGACTCCAAAATCTCTTTTTCAAAATGGTTTTCTTTTTGGATCGTCGTCCCGTTGCGATTTTCGGTTGCGACAGGATGCAGTCTTTTCAGTTGGCTAAGTGGAAAGTTAGATGAGCAACGAAAGTGTAGGTTGTGTTTTTCGTTCTTCAGGTAAAGAATTTGGTTCTTCATAAAATTGTAGTTCTATTCCTTATCATGTATGTAATATTCATTTTAATAGTATTTTACTATTAAAATTGGGATGTTACACGTTCAATTTTTTTACAATTTTTTTATCCTCTTTTCTCTCCTTTTCTCTGGCATTTTTGTTTCTTTTAATTATATTATTATTTTTTAGTTTTTTCCTATTGTTCGTTTATTTTCTTTTTCTTTTTAAATAAAGACAATATTTTATTCACTCTTAACCATGATATCGAATTTTCAAATTTGAAACTCAAAAACTTAATTCATTTTAAAAAATATTCAACAAATTGGTTATACTCCTCCCTAAACTTATGTTAGTTATTGGACAAAGAAAGAAAAATACAAGATGATACTGTAAATTTTTATTAAAAATAACTTTTTCAAATTTTTATTTTAAAGTGGAAGTCTCTTTATTGAAAATTTATGGGACTCAAATTCGTGTGTACTCAAATTTATAATATTATCTTCTTCTTTTTCTTTTGTTTAGACGAATTTATCTCATGATAATGAAGTGATTTATAGAGAAAGAAATAAGTGTTTATTTTTTTCATAACTAATAATGATAATAGAAGAAAGGTTGCCCTTCAATATATTTATATTTCTCATCAAAATCAAATAACTTTATATTTTTTTAACTCAATTGAAGATAGATTGACATTAGATCCTAAATCGCAATGGTGATATGATTTCTCTGTCTTGTGAAAGAAATTTGTGAAAGAAATTTGAATATCTATTCGTTCATTCACTCAATGAAAATAAATAAGTTGAATCCTAAAACAGTAGTATATTTGGTTTATTTATATACTGATTTCTAAAAATACTAAAATATGAGACATTAGTGGAGATTATGAAGTAATTTTAATGGTATTAAAAATCTTAAATTAATAATGTTATCTCTCCATGAATCAAATATATATTTTTCTGTTTACAAATAATGATGAAGGAGGGTATAAGGTTGATATTATTTCAATTTTAAGGAAATATCCATTAAGTGGTGATATAGTTTATAATTTATATTTAATAAAGTTTAAGAATAGAATTTATCATTCTAGTTCATATATTCATTTGTCTTTAGTATATTTAATATGTTTAATTTAGAAAATATTTACTAATATTTACTATTTTAGTATAATTTAAGGAAATTATAATAACATTTATTTTATCTTATAAATTATACCACATACATATTCCAAACATATCTAAGCATATTATATATATTCTTCTATTTTTAAGATAAAACAAATCGTGGTATCCAATATTATTGTTGTATCTTTGACATTATGTTGTATGCCCCTTTAATTTTTTCTTTAATAATTATAAAAAAATTAATTAGCATTTGTTTCCCTAAAGTACTATCTTTTTTTTTTAATGAGAGAAGTTGGAATCCATTGCCTAGTTTTAACTATAACTTCATTAATTAGGCACTCTACTTCAACCACATAACACCATTTTTGTTTTTTGTATTTTAATGTCAAATATTTATTGACATTTCAATGTAAAAGCATGCCCATCACATGGTTGACATCTAGTTATATAAAAATAAGTGAAAAAAAACAAACACTCACATATAATACATCTCAAATCTCAAATATGAAAACTCTCCTACTTTAAGAAGAATTTTCAAATAAGGAATGTTATTTTTACAATATGTAAATTAAAAATTTGTACCTTTTTTTTCCTTCTCATTTTTCATATTATCTCATTCTTTCTTTTGGTGAAATATCATGTTTACAAATTTCCTTTTTCTTTTTATATGATTGAAGATTTAAGGGGAGGGCATTTGATGTTTGAGTGATGCTCGTTATATAAGGAATATTTTAAGTTCACGAGTAAACAAAGAAAAGGAATAGTACAAGTTTGAATCCAATCATATGGTTCACTTGGAATGTTAAGACAAGAAAGAATATTATAAGAGAATGATGTGATCATGATGAAATTTCAATACATACTAAAATACCATTCACACTCCACTGACTTTCCATGGCTCACCAAACATATACAAACATGCACAGAACAACCTTTATCGTTTACTTAGAATATAAAACCATACATGAAACGATTCCTAGTACAGTGAACATTGTTCACCATGTGCCTTGTTCACTCAGATTTGTAGGACTGAACAAAATGATCAATCATTTTCCTTATTTCATCAGGGTTTGCACCCACAATTTTCTCCACAGGAGTTCCTCCATTCAGCAACAGAAAAGTTGGCATGGCTTTGATCTCCATCTTGGAGGCAATTTCCTGAATTGAGGATCCATGATTAATGCACATAAAGTAGAGCTCAAAAGGGTTAAAAAAGGAAAATGATATTTTGACACTTTCAAGATGATAAATTTTTTACACCGGACACGTGTCACGTTTTCATTGGTCGACGTTTGAGAAAACAAATTTTCTAAATGGTTATTTTTTTTATTTTCTCAAACATCGACAATGAAAACGTGACACGTATTCGGTGTCAAAAATTTATCATCTTGAAAGTGTCAAAGTATCATTTTCCGTTAAAAAAATATGAACAAAAATTCCACTTTCTGCATGAATTTATGATTAGGTTAGGATCCTTTCCTTCAATTTGAAAGAAAAGGAAGAATGGGATGAAGGAGTAGATAGATACTCTAGTTTTAAATTTGTTCACTATGCATCAGACAAAAAAAATAATTAAAGATTCTCTGAAAAAGGGATGCATTTAATAATACTATAATAATGAGTTTCATTGGTGCAAGTTAAAGCCCCTTGTGAATATTTTTATTGAAGATTAGATTATAGAGATAAGATTTAGTCATTATTCTAAGATTGTTTATATAAAATGAGAATCATGTGAACTGAAAGTGGGTTTGAATCCTGGAATAAACAATTTGGAAGAATTTTTGTGGACCCCCTATACTCTATTCCCTTTGGATAACAATGCAGTTGCAGGCACAACACAGAAATTAATGGATTGAAATTTGAGATGTGTTAAAACAAGACCAAACCAAGCATGAATAGTTCTTGCAAACAAATCAAGTGTTGTGTCGGAATCAAATTACCTTAACCTCATCCACATCCAATGTCAGAAACAGAACATCTTGGTAAGTGGAGGCTAGTTCTTCAAAAACAGGATTCATTACTATAGAAGGCACACACCAGAAAGCAGAGAAATGAACCACAACCTGCTAAATTTCATGCACAAAAAAACATATTTTAAACCCTCAATGATCTTTGAATGATTGAATCTAGTTTTCTTTAGCTGACTTACCATAATGATGAATAAAAAAGCAAACTGGTTTATGCTAAATGAATTCACCAAAACAAAGGAGACTTACAGAGTAATTTTGATTGGTGGCATGAGAGATGTAGTGTTCCCATGATTTTTGAGAGTCTATTTTGATAACCTTGGACTTTTTGAGCTTTTCTGTGTCCTCCATTTCTCTCTGTTTCTGTTGCTTCTTCAGAATGGTTTATACAAATAAAAATGTTCTTGGAGGAAATATAAGAACGACACTGCGCAAGAAAATGTTGATTTATCCTTATCTTATTATTAAACGTTTTTGTTCTGTTGAATAAGACATTTTTCTGATTGATGTATATGAGATACAACAAAAATAGTCAAGCTGGGGCCTGTGGATTAGCCAATTCTGTGGTCATGATATGTGCATGTGGTTCGTGCATTGAATTAAAATATACCACGAGTCTCCCTTTGAAGAATTGTAGCACTGAATAATGTTGAGAAATTTTCCAGATCAGCTTCTCTTGATGCCTGTGTAGGTTGACACGAATAAAAGCAATAAAATCAATGCTGTTATGGCTCAGCATCAGAGCACAGAAGAATGGACCATATACAGTATGAGTAATGAATGAAGTGTTTGGTAGCATGTAAAATCATAGTAAATGTAAAACCAATACAAAAATAATTATAGTTTAATGTAAATCACTTGTTTATAAATACATTTACAAACTTAAACAGTTTTAGTAAGAAACATAAAAATGTAATTTGTTGGAAGTCATATCAACTAGAGATAAGACTAATTTATAATATATAAGTAGGTGCAAATCTCATCGTACAAACTGATTTTGTAAGATTAAATTAGATTTAAAATCCACTTCTTATCATGATATCGATTGGAGTCTGACTGCGAGATCTATGTAGGCATTCTGTTTCACTCGTTATGAGTTGTCCTTTTGGCCAAAGATATCATGTGTTTCTAACCTTTTATGGTTCGTTTGGAGGTTTAAGGATAGAAAAGAGAAAACAAAAGCATAAAATTTGGTGGCTTTTCATTCATATGGGAAACTGCAATTTGTGATGTCCTTTTAGCATTGACTATGTGAAGAATCTTATCAGTTGTCATTGTTAACCTTATTAGGTGAAATAGAAGTTGCGTATTTTGTATAGACACCAAATAGTCAACAAAATTTGGGTTTGTGCTATGTAGGGCATCATTGCTGTCAGAAGTTTGAAGCTTTTGTGGCTCCTTGCACATGAACATTGTTGGGTATCAACCTTATCAAGCATTTGAAGGTGATTAGGTAACTTAACCTATTTAATTAGAGCCAATTATTGGATTGTACATAAGTTTATTAATTCCACAATGTGTTTACACCTGCACTAAACATGATTACCACGACATAAATGCATGACAATACCTTTTAAATATTATAATGAAAAGTTTGATTATTAAAATATTCTATCTAAGGCGTGTCTCTTTTTTTTTCTTCTCTCTCCCTACAATCTCTCCTCTTTCTTATTTCTAAGTTTCTTCCTCTATACTTTATTTCTTTTAGAATTAGATCACACCTCATCTTAATTGAAGAGTTACAAACATTTCTCTATAATGAGATTTTAAATTTTTATTTATTTTATAGATTTTTCTCCTAATCTTATCATTTTGACATCAATTTTTGTGGTGTTATTTGACAAAAGTGATCATCTCAATTCATTTTATCATATATTAAAATTTGACATATATGGATCTTGTTCTAATTCTTTCCATTTTGAGTAAGTTCGTATTTGAGTAGAAACATCCTTTGGAATGAGAAATTATAGGTCAGAAAAATTATTATGTCTTTTTATAGAACTTCAGGATAGATGATTTGTGTGTAAAGGTAACTGAGTCCTTAAATCTTGTTTTCTATACGAGGATTGTGATTTGTTAAAAAATTGTGTGAATGTTTAAACTTTAGTATTGTTGAGTTTTGTTTAATGAAGGATTGTTTAAAATGGTTTGAATTGGATTCTCTAGTTGATTTGTTGATCTAAAGACTAAATTATGCATGTTAATCGTAGAGGTTTCTTAATTTGAATTTTAAATATATTTTAGATAAATAGAGTAAATTTTTATGTTCTTTTTATATAGTTTATGAAATTGATATGAGTATATGTAGAAGATTATGTTTGAACAAATCTTGATTGGATAATCAATTCAATTGTTTAAAAATTGTATTATTCAAATGTTTTTGAAATTATCTTTGAAAATTGATTTGATTTTATTGTTAGCGTTGATGTTTCTAATATTTTTATTCAAAGGATTTTCGCTTAAACAAAAATGAAATAAAGACTTAAACCTTACTCTATTTTTTATTTTTCTCGAGTAAAAGATTCTTTCTTTAAGCGAAAATGGATGCAGCTCAAAGTCAACATTATTTTTTATATTATTTTTTAGAAGAGTTTTTTTTGTTTAGAAAAAGAGTTTTTTAATTAAACGAAAATAACACTGCAACTAACTCTATTCTCCATCCAAAATTCATTCAAACAAAAAAAAATTACTACTGTAAATCCATGTCTTGGATTAGATTAAATGTGATCATCTAATAAAACTTTTGGAATTAGTATTTCTTCAAAACTTTGGCCTAATTTAGTTATCCAATTGTAGAGATGTATGAATTTAGTCCTTTTATCCAAATTTTGTTAACTTTATTTGATGTTTCAAACGCATTATTTCTCAGTTAACATTGAAGCAAAAATGTGTCAAACAATATAAACAACCTAAATGCTATCATGAAACATACTTGAAACATCAAATAAACCTAACAAAATTTAGTTAAAAAGATTATATAAAGTTAGAGGACTAAATTGGATCAAAGTTTTGAAAAAGAACTAATTCTAATTTTCACTGAAAGTTAAAGAACCAAAAACATATTTAACTCATAAAAATATTCCAAAGTGAGTTGGTATTTTTGTGTAATAAACATATGAATAAAATTCATGTTACCATTTTTTTTAATATTGATGTGTTGATTTTAATTAAATTATTTTTTATTATCTAATTACCATGTTACCTTTTCACATATTTTCTTAAGTAAATAACTACTAAAAATATTTACTATTTCATGTGTTTATTTTACTTTTGTGACCCGCAATTGTAGTATGTGTACGGATAGATATAAATACAGGTACAAGAGAAATGTCGTCTAGAATTTTTATTTTATTTTGATATTTATATATATATATATATATATATTTGTATTTTTTATATATAAAAGTGTATACTTAGGCTGTATATGTTAAGATACAATCAAAGTCCTACATCGATTAAAATAAGAGACAAATATGAGTTTATATAAACATAGATACTTCCATTGGTAAAAGACCTTTTGAAGTGATACCAAAAACTAATTCGTGAAAACTTGACCTAAAACGAACAATATTTTACTAAGTGTAGAAATCTATGTGTGTGTCAAAACTTCCCCATATTTCCTACTCTTGAAACTTGCTAGAACACTTGATTAATAAGTAAAACCTTATTTGTGTATATGCTTTGTTTGAATGAAGATGCAAGAAAAAAAAAATTAATCTAAATTATAATTTTAACCCTTCTTTTACTTTTTTATATACGATTTTGGATTTTCTTTTTTTTTTCTGTAATTTTAATATTCTAAAACATTTTTAATTCTACTGTTGTTTCCACCTTAAATATTAACATTCTTATCATATGTAAAATATTATCTAATGTTTCATGTTTCAGGTCTCTTTCACGGTTTATAGTGACGCATACTCAACATTTACCTAATTCAAAACATTTCATATTATGGGGTAAACAAATATTTTATATATATTATTTTTAAAGGGTAAAATTTTTAAGACATCTCAAGTTATACTTCATTATCACTACTTTTTTACATAAAAAAGAAAAATAAAAGTTAAAAGAAATAAAATATTATAAATTATCACTTATTTTTAAATGATGTAGAACTTTTAAATATTTGCATCAATTTTATATTTTAATTAATTAAATATTTTTATAATATCTTAAACGAATAAAGTTCAATTAAAGAAATCAACAAAATAAAATGCGTACAGAATAAATATTAGAGCAACATAATAATTTTTTTCAGTTATGCAAATTAAAATTGTAAAAAGAACACTATATATAAGGACAAATAAAATATTTATAAAGCTTAAGATTACGATTTATCTTTATTTTCCCTTCGTGTAATAAGTACAAAATAGTCATCAACTATTTATATTATTAATTTTTAAGTACAGTTTTTCATATTCAAAATTTAAACACTGGAATTTTAGTTAATATATTTATTTAACTCTTCTTTTATTCATTTTAACATAAGGTTGATATTGTGCGTGATAATTTAATTTCTGACTACAAGCTTGTAATAATGTTTTGTATGAATTAAAAAAAATTAGGACTATGAAAATTTTATTCACAAATTAATTAGTTTAGTTAATTATAAATTCAAATAATGAAATTTTAAGATAAAAAAATAGTTTGGAAATAGAGACAATTTAATTTATTAAGCTTTACTTTTTCCTTGAAAATAATGTTTCCAAAATCCAAGTAAGCTAAGAATGAAACAATTAAGGAGGAAGAATATTGGTGAGATGTTATTATAGTTTATTATTTCCAATTTCGGTGTCTGAATGATTACATTATTAATTTTGTTTATAATTGATGTTTGGTGTAATATTTTGTAATTATTTTTACTGAAATATTTTTTCAACCATACTTTAATATATTAAAATCAAATATAGGATTTTACTTCAAACTTTTAAATTCAAAACTTAAATCAACTTAATGTTAATGAATCTCTAACATTTTTTTCTCTCTTTCTCTTGATAATTATGTATAGAATAATACAAAATATAATTAGGAAATTACTACTACCTTATAAAAAAATTGATCACTGTAATATCTATTTTTAAAAAAAAATACAATTATTAATTACATATACCATATACCATTTTGAAGAAAAAGTATAAAATAAAAATTAAAAACACTTATCAAATATACAATTTAGTATGTGTTTTAGTTAATTTATTTAAAAAAATTCTTTATAAACTTTATAAATAATTCTCTTACAAAATATTATTTTTTAATCCAAACTTTACCAAAAATGGATGGACACATGTGAAGACTTTGTTAAAATATTAATATTAAATCAGAAGAATGTCAACAAATTTTATTGTTTTGTATACAAAATTGAAAAATAGAACTAAAATTCCTCACAAAAATAAAATTATTTTACATTTTCATTAGATCTGTATTAGAAGCATAATAACAGGTCCTCTTAAGTCATAATAAATTCAGGCCAATTTTTTAAATTTAAATAGATCTAAAAAGAAATATTGTTTTTTCTTCGTACATCTCATATTAATACTAAAAATATTAACATACTTATTATTACATAGTGCAGTTAGCAGTTAGTAATTAGTAGTTAAAACAAAAAAACATAATCATTATTATGGAGAGCAGTTAGTAATTATGGGGTACGAAATGAAAAAGTTGAAAAAAATAACTCGGGCCACAGCATAACACACAGACCCAGAAAGCCCATACGGAGATGAGATAAAAGGAAATTACTATAGAATCCTTCATGAGGATAACCATTTCATTGGCACACATTGGATATATATCAGTTGGCAACGGATATGAGTGATATAACATAGATTTTGTTTTTCCAAGGTTTGATGAAGAATCTCTCTGTTTCACACTTCACTCATTTGAGCTCCTTAAGGATCATGCCTCCTTTCACAAACTTGCATGGAATCTCCAAAACCTTAATTCCCCTGAAATGCCTTCCAAATGCACACAATACCATAAGAAGAGGACAAGTGGTTGGATTTCTTGGAAGCAAAACGCAAGAGGAACCATCAGAATGTTCAGTTCAGACCACAAGAAGAACAGCAGCAATAGGGCTTACCACTCTAGTCCTCACATGGCCATTCAATGACAAGATTTCATCAGCCAAAGATAATGGTTTCTGGGTTGAAGATCATCCTCTTCCTCGATTAACTGTCACAAACAGTAAGCTCTCTTGTAACTAGTTAGCACTTGCCAAATAAAATGAGTTGTTGAAGTTTGGTTTATTTTGTTCATTTTACAGTGACTGTCTTTAAAATGATGTGAATGTTTGTTATTTGGTTAGATATTGCAAATGAGAAAACGGGAACACGTTCTTTTCTTAAAAGGGGACTGTTCATGCCAGATATTGGACTGAAAGGAAGTGTGCAAAGGATTAAGAGATATTCCTTTGATCTTCTAGCGATGGCAGATTTGGTACATGCAGACACACTCAACTATGTGAGGAAGTACCTAAGACTCAAGTCTACCATCATATACTATGATTTTGACAAGCTTATCTCTGCCACTCCAGTGGATGATGAAAAGCAGCAACTTACTGATATGGCTAACAAGTTGTTTGATAATTTTGAAAGGGTGATACTCTTTCTCTTTCTCTTTCCTCCCTTCAAAATTACATGTTTTTTCAGTTAGTATTATGCTATAATAGTGGCTGGACCAATTGTTGAAGTGCATTTGTGATTCAATGACAGCTTGAAGAAGCTTCAAGGAAGAAAAGTCTACCTGAAACAAAATCCTGCTATCAGGAAACTGAAGTTTTGCTTAAAGATGTCATGGACCGGATGGATGTATTGTACGAAACAATTTAATCAAACTGTTACTATTTCTCTTGTCAAAAATCAATTATACGTGTTTGATGTACAATACAGATTTCAAGAGATGGGGTGCACTTCAAGAACATAGGAGGATGTTATGTCAGAAGAATTGCAAATGTATGATAGTGTTGACTAATATTATAGTGATTTCAATTATTGATGGATATGTATCACCACCCTGGCGATTATATGATGTATGTAATCCACGTTAGAAACATGCTAATGCTACATTACAGCCAAATGCTTGAGTGAAAACCAATCCAACAATTCTTTTAAGAACAGAAAAGTACATAACCACGTGACTAGCTCCACAGTAGAGAATGTCTTAACAATTTGGAGATTTAATTTAGTATGTATTATGTATGAAACATTCTCAAGATAACAATGATTATTACTTTGATTCTAATCTAACACGTTTGACAAAATAATTATTCCAAAAATGTCAGAGACTGACACATGTTTCATGATAAGAAAGAAGAGTAACAAGAAATGGAGAATATAAGATCAAGCTGAATTGCAAAAAAAACTACCGCAATGAAAAATCTCTTTTTAGCTAAATGAATACTTAATAACTTCTTCACTATACATTACAATCTATAGACGTGATGTAATGTAACATCACTGATGTTAGAATTGGAGTTATTTTTGCTGTATTAGCGATTACACAAATAGGTTAAACAATATATTCATTCATTCATTGATGTATGTAAAGATTAGAAATAGGTCAAGCGAGATTCTATAGGGCGTCCATTGGTGTGACGGCGTGGTGTTCCAATTTCACATGCATTAACTCTTGATGCAAACCGGAGTGAGCATAGTGACTCTCCTGCTGAAGCTTGGTCAGGAGAGATGTTGACAAACATCAATGTTTTTGAGTCTCCACCAAGACAAGGCTGTTCAACATTGTATCCAACATACAAATCAGATCACCTCAAATGATTACAAGACAACAACAAAGAAGCATTCAATGCAGTAAAATTTTCAAAACTGCTGCATTGAAATTTTTGTTTATCAATCAACTGATTTCTGTCTAATATCCCAGCTACATGACATGAATCTTTGATTTCCTATAGTTGAAATTTGTTTTAGTTACGAAATAGTTTATTAGAAATTACAATAAAGGGATGCTAACAATGTATACCACGGAAGTCCCTCATGAGATTTTGTTGAATTTAATGTACAGTAAATAACTATGCACTACAGATTATTTTGAAGTATGAACAAAGAATAATCACCTGAAGTAGGTATGTTAGCTTTGAGTTCCTGAATGGGATATGATCCTCCTTCTTGGCCAAGGCAAATATGACATCACTTAATGATGACAGACTTTTATTTATTGCCTAATTACAATACAAAGAAAGTTTAGATTAGTAGAAAAAAAATAAGTGATGCTATTTGAAATTGAAAACATCATGAGTTTACTTGAGTTTCTTTCAATCGGTCCCCGGTTGACCCACTCCTCGAAAGACGCTCACTTCCAGCAAGATCAATGAGGTTTAGAATGCCTTGTACTTGTTGATCAGTGCTCTAGCAGTACAACATAGGTTGCAATATGAAAACATGTTAGAATGTTTTGGAGTTTATGAAATGGTTCAACTTTTATCAGAGGAGAAACAACCATACCTCATTCACACCATAGATTCGAAGAGTGAACACAAAATGACTTCTAGAAGATTGTTCATTCATCTGAGTTTTGCCCACAGATCTAAAAGAAAAACCAATATAGTTAAATTCAACATCCAAAGGCAAAGGATTTTAACTTCTATAAGTAAATGTATCAAAGTATTTTGTTGCACTAGAACTATCTCATGTTATGTTTTCCAAAATTAGTAGCTCATTTCTCTTGATCCTATACTATGAATAATTGGGATATGCAACACAATAGCTACATTGAAAAAGAGCACTATAAACCAATAAAGGAAGTTTATGAAGTAATTACCTGCTGTTAGCAGCTTGACTTAAAAGAAATGCAACCTCTTTTACACTCTGAACATCCACTACCGTTAGATCAGAAACATGTGTATTTCCATTGGCATCATGTTTGATGGAGTATTGCTTCCCAGGAGTACCATTTTCCACACGTGTTGATGTTCCATCAGATGATGTCTTATTTGTAGATAACAAATCACGAATGGTTTCATTGTATATTTCCAACATAGACACCTGTCAAATTTTAAGCATAAAGCTTCTTAGACCTCAACATTGCAATTCATGATCCATTACATGAATAACTAAACTGTAATTTATATCACCTGCATTTCATATTTCCAGCCTTGGGGTTTCTGAGACTGTTTTGCTTGAAATATTTGTTCTAGCGAACGAGGGATCAAGCCCTTCTCTTCTGGATGTCCAGGCCTGCCCATCATTGTATAAGTTTTCCCTGATCCTGTCTGACCATAGGCAAAAATACAAACCTGGAAAAGAAAATGTCCATTATAACATATTATCAATCAAAACTCAAAAGTCTTTTTGATTATAGGACAAAAATAATCAAAAAGGCAGTTATACCTTTTTGGCAGTTAATCAGACTAGCAATTACTCAATTGTTAGCAGTTATGCAATGCATATAATATGATTTGAAATAACATAGAAGGAATAAGAGACAACTTTAATAGATTACCTTATAACCATCAAGAGCACTCTGCACAAGCTGTGAAATTTCAATAAAAACTTCCTCTTGTAACGCATCAGGTGCAAAAACTTTATCAAATGTGAATGAATGTTTTTGGCCTAAAATAGAAATAGCAATATAAGTTACAACATTGTTAAATTATAGTATGTAATAAACATACATGAAATAGAAAAATGATCAACTTCAAGTTCAGTATCATGAGACTTACCACTTTGTGTCAATTCGATGCCCCGTCCAGAAGCTTCCATCGATGTGGGATAAGATATAACCTTTCCTTCTGTGCTACAAGCCTCATCAGGTAACAAAGGCCGCACTCTACAGAACACGCGGATGTTCCCTTTCAGTTCCTGTAAAAACAGAGATTAATATGGTCTGCATATTGTTTTATTTTTTTCCATCACCAATGAAATTTGGCTCAGGGAATTACCAAAATTGTATTGTGCAATTCTTTCCTCAATTTCTCCCCTACTATAACTTTATATTCTGCATCTTCCAAACGCCTTTGCAACTCATGTACAAGCTTTTGTTGCCCTTCAAATTCTGTTCTTGTCTCATTTGCAGATATGTCAGAAACCTAATAAGGAACAAAAATCCAATGTATCATATCACAAGTCCAATGGGACTTCCTTTTCTTTTAACTTAAGCCTCATTCATTACCTGCAGTTTCTCTTCTGCAGTGGTGAGCTTCTCTTGCAGCACCTTTATCCGCTCATCTTGCAAAGCACATTTTGCCTGTGCAGAAAAATCATCACATTTCTACATTAACAACCATAGGATGTGACATTTACCAAAAAGAACAAGATTAAACCAACCTCCAGTTCATTTGTTCTTATGGTCAAGTTGTTCAATTCGGAGCAGGACTTCTCTGTAGAATCTTTTGACTTCTCTAATTCAGTAGTCAAAGTTTGCACTTGAGATAGTTGGCGGTCCCGTTCATCCCTCACTTGTTGCAGCTCAACACGAAGTGATCCAACTTCACTGGCCAAGGCATCCTTCTGTTTTGTGGCCTCTTCTTGAGAAGACTAGTAAACCAACCAATGAAACTACTTAAGATACTAGTTGCATGATAAGCAAAACAGGCTTCTGGAATTCCAAGGAAGGATAGTAATAACATATCAACATATACGTAGGTTAGAATACATAAATAAGAACATGCTGAAGAAAGATAAAACGCACATCACATCAACTCTTAAAACTCTACAACTTTTTTTAATAAATTAAATCCAATGAGAAAAAGCTTTCAAATATTTATCAATCTCTAGTTCTTCACACTAAGGACTATTATGAGATCTTTCAGAGCACTCTGATAAACACACTTGCACACACACCTCAGCAGATATCCTAAGATCATATGGTTCCTGCTTTGTGTCAATGTCCAAAATCAACTTACAAATGAAAAACCACACAGCATCTGGTTTTGTATGCAAGGACTTCTGCGATGATTGAATGCATTTATGCCAGGTTCAAGGAGGGATATAGGGCCAGTATTGATTACATTCAGATGAAATTGGCATTTATAAAATTCTCTCTTAACCGTTTAAGGTAATCGGTATGTGTGTCCAAATTAATTACCACCATAGATTTTTACATTGGAATATGTCACAGTGGAGGAATTGATTCCAGAGGTTTGTAAAACAGGCAACAAGAAAATTTGAGTTTACTACAAAATTAATTCAACTTTCACACAAACTGCCACTCTATATGGTCATTCAGCTGAGCAATCAGTTGAAAAGGTAAACCCCATTTTTTCTGCGTTCTTTTACTTGAAAAGACTCTAGCAACTAGTAATGTGTTAATGTTTTACGGGGAAGAAATTCCCCCGCTGAAAATCTACCATTGAAGGCTAATTATAATTAGAAGAACCATAGAAATTTTGTTTAACAGCAAACGTTTACCTAGAGAGTTTAGTTAAACTACAAACCATTCTAAACCAAACCAAAAATACACCTTATTCTTGTGTGAAGAGCTCAAGAACTCTACAAGCATCATTCTAGCAAACCCAGAAATTAAGTTAAATAAGATCAACCCTCGTGAAATAGCAACATGAAAAAGGAAAGAAAAAGCACGGCCAGGAAGACATGTAGTCAAGTCATCAAAAACAAGTTTTTCAAAAATCTATGGCATTCAATGCATCCTAGAAGTGTCATTTTCATCTAAACATGCTCATTAGCAAAAAGATCAAGAATAAATTAGTTATTGGATTCTTCCCAACCATCTCTACCAGCAAAAAAATGCACTTTGCACATTCCAGTGATGATTAAGAGAGTTGCAGACTTGTAGGTATCAACTATATTGCTCTCTTACACATGACTACTAGACTTTGAATTGAAACAGTTCACACTTCAGAGCAGCACACTCACCATAGACAAAGTAAGCTGGCCCTTTAACATAGTAAGGTTCTCCACTACAGCAGCTTTCTCTTTCTCCACACGCTTAAGTTCAGTTTCAACTGTAGAAAGCTCTGAATGAAGTTTTCCATTATACTGCTGCAAGCTGGTTATGTAATCTTGTAACCGCTTATACATGTCATTCAGTGATGATATCTGTAGAAATTCATTGATGTAGACATTTGGATATAAGAATAATTCCTGACACAGCTAACAGCATCAGATAAGAAGCATAAAAAATATTGAATCGAGACTGATATTATTTTACCTTCTGATTTGCACTTTGAAGATCCCGTTGTGCTCTTCCAAGATCTTCCTGAAGTGTATTCTGCGACCTCTCAAAGTTAAGCCTGGCCTCTCTCTCCTTAACAAGAGATTCTGATGCTGCCTAGAGTTTTCAAAGATAATAAGTACGATTTATTATCAAATATTAACCTTTACGTAGCATTTTGCTCCAAAAGGTTCACCCATGAAATTCCACTGACTTGACTTGAAAATCTCACTTACTGTTTTCTCTGATTCTTCCTTCACTAATTTCTCCTGTAAAGAAGTGCAATTCCGTCTCATTTCAACAATAATTGAGTTTAGTTCATCTTCCTTGATTTTGAGTAACAACTCTGCAATTAAATGAATCTAACTGCATTAGTTCAGAAACTTGATAATGATTTTCCAAACAAGGAAAGGAGAACCAAACTCAACCTATCTCCATGCATCTTTGCTGAGCTAATTCCAATGAACT
The DNA here is from genome assembly GCA_027742785.1 of Vigna reflexopilosa. Lineage (NCBI taxonomy): Eukaryota > Viridiplantae > Streptophyta > Magnoliopsida > Fabales > Fabaceae > Vigna > Vigna reflexopilosa. The sequence continues at coordinate 11,608,348 of CM050932.1, forward strand.
CTTCAATTTTTCTTGTTCTAGTGAGTAGCTAATCTCAAGGTCTTGGAACCACCTGATGCAAACCTTCAGCCTTTTTATGTAATCCATCATATTTTCACATCTTTCCTAAGAGCACAAAACATGATGTTAACATAAGATAATGATAACTAACCAAGCAGTAATTCAAGTAGCACTACCATACATAGAAGCATACACTAATTAAGGACCAAAACCATGACACCCCTTGGATCTCAAACATAAATAGCCAAAACAAGCAACCTAGAAATAAAACAGATATCACACGAACTCAATGATCATCAAGCCACAGACTTCAACTAACCTTATAATTAAATCTGTCTTTCCTTTTGGCCTTTTCATTCAGCAGGGCCTCCACATCCTCCCTGGTGAACTCTATAACGCCATAATCTGAACCAGCATTGCTTGGTGGAGCACTGCTGGGGCCAAGATCATGGCCACCATTTACAACACCATAAGATGGCCTTGTTCTTCCGTTAATAGGTGTTCCCACCATTTCTTCTCTCTGCCCCAGCTCACTGGTCCTTGTCTATGAGGAGCTCATCACCCACAAACTGGGCAAAACACAACAAAAAGATAACTTTTTTAACCGTGACATTTCACTTGCACTGAGGAAGTGTTAAGGGAAACAAACAAACAAACCCGTGACTGAAAAGGAGGTGCAAAAGGGGAAAACAAATCATGGGCATGAGAAAGAAAGCACCTTTGAACCTTGAAGAGGTTGAAGGAGTGAATGTGAATAATGGTTTACACCAGTTCTAGTTCATGGTCTCCATTTTGAAGCTCACCACTCCACAAACTGCAGTAAAAAGAAAAGAGAGAGAGAGAGAGAGAGAAAGAGAGAGGGAGGGAGAGAGAACTAGTGTTGTGGGGTCATGTCATGGATTGTGTTGAAAGCTAACAAGAGATGAAAGGAAGTTGCTTTTGCAAGAAGAGATTGGTGATAATCCACACACACACACACAAAACACAAAAGAGCATAAAGAGAGAGAGAAGATAGAGAAATGGGGGTGGATCCTTAAAAAGAAGAAAAGAGGTGAAAAAGTGTTAATGGATTATTGTTCTTGTTGTGTTGGTAAGTGGACTTCCAATAGATTGTAGATCTGTGTTGTGTTGTGTTTGGTACTGTTTGTCAGTCCGGACTTAGTTTAGATTTTTACTGCCTCCCATTTTCAACTTTTTAAATCACCTCCTGCCCATCACGTGTAAGATTCGTTTTTCCATGCAGTTCATTAACTACCCCCAAGATATTTAAATTTAAATATTTACTAAAGTTTTATCTCTTTCACTTATTTTAAATAGTTTTATGTAAGTTATTTTTTTCTACCATACCACTCCAACCGTTTTAAGTTTAATATTTACTTTCAAATATTTAACACAACTGCATATTATCTGTTAACTTGTAAGAATCTTATACAAACCACACGTATTGCCTTTGTTGTATTGTTATAATGAGGGTTAGACTGAAAATTATAAAATACCTGTTGATGAAGACTTCAACAAATTGAAAAGGATGTGTATATTTGCATGAAAGTGATGGTTTGGTAGCACTTAAGTTACCTTCAGGAATACGAAATGCATCCATTTACCTTAAATTCATATACAGTCTTTTACAAAACATATAGGTAAACCATATAAACCCTCTTGTTATTTTCATTTTATTATCTAAGAAAATGGCACTGGCTGAATTTTTTCTGTACCTATAATATTTTTCTCAGCATTTTAACTGAACTTGAAAAGCATAAACAGTTACTTGTATGTGTTTTTTTTTCCAGCACAGTAAAATGATTTGTAAAAAAGAAACATTTTCTTGACAGTAAAATCAGAGAGATCCCAGAATTAATTTTATTCCCAAACAGCAGGAGCAACAGACCTAGACTAGTGACACAAATAAATGAATAAAATCCATTTCAACAGTCTTTAAACAAATAAAAAAAGGAATAGATTAATTACCATTATTAGTTCATTCCACTGCTGTAGCAGGATCCAACAGAACTTCATCCAAATCCTAATTAATTAAATATAAAGTTTTGTAAACTTCTTCTTAGACCTCTAAACAAATATATTTGAGTTGCGTGAGAAGAGAGTTAAGAATTTTGAGTTTGATTTGCCAAAAGGGGTTAATTAGTCTGCAAAATCTGCCAAAGTGGCAAGTTATGAAAAAAGGAAACAGTGAAGAAGGTACCATACATGATTCAACACAAGTAGTTGTTTGTTGGTGTTTCCATTCAGTTCTTGGTACTGAGCTGCATTCCTTGTCCTTTTCCTATGACCCCTCTTTTCTTTGAGGCTTCTTCTTCAACTATGCCTCTTGAATTGACTTATCCTCCTCTCTCTATGCACCAAAAAAAAGTTTTGTCCTAAGCGTGTTGATTGCATTGCATTGCTACAATAATAATATAGTAGTGGACATCATTGTCCATGTTAAGTAGAATAAAGCTCAAAATTCTTTGTGTCACAATCTCACTCTAGATGTTCGGATCTTGCCCTTTCACATTGTCGGCAAAATTACAAGGGAATAATAGATAAATCACACACAATTTCTTGCTCTTTGCTTTGCATAAATTCTTATAAAGTACTGGTCTGTGTTACCAATAATCATACTGTTAGTGTGTCTGTGTGTGTTGTAATGAATTCACAAAGACTATTTCAACCACAATTTCAAATCTCACTTAGCTGTCTGTAATTTTCCTTTGCTAGATTGTTAAGCAATTTCGTGCCTGATTCTTAAGTATGTGGAAAGGTTAATTTCTGAAAGCTGATTACCAAGTCTTTGTTTGAAGCAGGAAGGAATATGAGTTAGGTGTGATGAGTAATAACTGCATGATTGTTTATAAGTATTGAATATTTATTGCTCCATGGACTCATTCATCTGCCAATAATTATTGACATTGTAATTATCATTAGGGTGTATTATACAAAGCTTTGGTCACAAACAAGTTAATTACTACATATAACAAAGTGTATATTTACCTTAAAATGTGTTGGTTTATAAATGGCATGGCATCATTTTTTTTATGTGTGGCCCTTTGACTTTCACATGATTGAGTACACTGAATTTGATTATTCAGTTTAGCTTTTGGGGTTAATGTTAGTTTAACAATTCCAAGGTAGTGTGGGACAAATTAGTAGACTAATTAAAACTTAAATCAACTCGTGTAGAGATTTTTAGTTGCACTTGTTGGCCTGCAGTAATCTGCACAGTGGCTTCTCCAAGTGTCATGAACTGAAGATTATCCTCAAACCTAGCTAGTAAGTACTTTACAATGAAGTTGAACCTTGGTTGACCTAACTGAAGAACACGTCTAAATGTTTTGTTCTGTTTGGTTTTGTTTGAGTCCAGATCTTCTTAGTTTTTTTTGCCAAAAATGATACTTTCACATGTCAATTTATTTTTGACATTAAAATGATACGATGGGTCTCACTTTTTTAAATATTTTAAAAAAATATAATTTTGGAAGAAAAAAATTAAAGAAACTAGTGTCATTTGAATGTAATTGACATGTGTGTGTCATTTTACCAACACTCTTTTTTTTGGTATTGTCCTCTATTGAGAATACATGCTACTATATTAAAATTCTTTCTAATTTATTTGAAAACATTAAAATAAAATTTATTATAGGTAAAATTATTAAAAAATAAATTTTAAATTTAATTTAATTTTACAAAACTAATTTGTAGTTATATATTCTAAATTAATCTTATTTCTAATATTTTAACAAAAATATTTCATTTCTTAAATTTTAAACTTAATCTTAAGTTTTCTCTTAATTAATAGTTTAGCATGATGAGAAAATTGTAAAAGGGTAAGGAAAGGAAGAGAGCATCAAACACAAAGAGACTTATAGCATCATGATTGTCTTGCTCAATCATTTATGACTCTAGTTGCCTCAGTTCATAAATTCATTTCATTTTCTAAAAGTAAAAGACAAAATCTTATCATTTCATACATGCTATTAAATTCCTATAGTTATCCCATTTGACTTTTTTCCCAATATTTTGTATATCATATTAATAGAAAAGAAAAATTAAAGTTTTTTTATAATTTGGTTGCAATGTTTAATAATGATTTCAATTACATTTTTTAATTTTAAAATATACAAACAACCGTTTTCACTGTTCACAATAAACTAAATTTAGAGAGAAAGAGAAATGGGTTAAAAGATTAAACAATATAAGTTTACAAACATAATCAAAACAAAAAGAGTTCATTCAGCATCCAAAAACACTGAAAACCACGAAAACAACTGTAGAAAGAAACTACAAATTTGTCTTCATAGCTAATTTAACATTTCAATATTCAATGATGACATTTGCACTGAAATTTATGTTATCATTAGCTAATTAGCCTTAGATATTCTTATTCCATCACCCATGAGCATAAAATATATTATTATAATTTTAAATATTAATAACATGGGGATGTAGCTCAGATGGTAGAGTGCTCGCTTAGCATGCGAGAGGTACGGGGATTGATACCCTGCATCTCCAACATTTTTGTTTTATTTTTTCAATATATTCAGTTTATTTTGGTGAAGAAGAAAACAGTAACATTGCTTTTGCAAAGAGAATTCCACCTTTAGATTATTTTACACGAAACCGTTGAGTTGTCTCTGTCAGAGTCATTTCAAAACCCGTTAATTGTGTGTTAGAAAGTTTAAGGCTTACACGAAACTGTGTCGAATTAATGGCATTTACATGTTGGGCAAAAAAATTGCCTATGGGACAGTTATATTTCATAAATCATACGCAACTAGGTTAATTTTGGGTCTCTTCACTGATAAGGTTGGAAGCATGGAACACATCTCATGAAAATTTTTGACCTCATTTGCTATATTTTTGCCTTCTATTTCTTTGACCAATGCCCATGTAAGATATCCAATTTCACTCCCTTTTTAACATTTTTGTGGGGTGTGTTAGTGTCAGGTTTTAATTAACTACCCCTTTTCGTTACACACCACAATTACGTTGATGCGTGGTTCATCAATGTTCTTATATAAATACTTTAAACAAATTTACTTAGACTGGGTATAGCAAAACAAAAAGAACAATAATAGAAGAAATCCGCAAAAATATAACCACGGAGAATTAAGGAAAAAACACAAAAGATTATCATTTGTTACAAACATCACTATTACTCTCTTGAACTATAAAACAATCTATAACATCGTACGTTCTACAAACCTTAATAAGATTTTTACTGAGTAAATTTTCAGATATGGAATGTGCTTTTCATATAATTTTTTGAAGTTGGGAATAGTATACTTTGTCAAGAAGTTATCTGGCTTTCATTAAGTCTGATGATTCTTTCAATTTCCATGTTGATTTATGCAATCCTTCGTCAAAGTCGTCATTATCATGCATTTTGTGAATGAGGTAAATTTGGAGGAGTAGTGCTTGTCATGGTGTTTTTGTATCTTGTTTCCTTTGTTGCCACATGCTTTGAGGGCACAATTTTCAATGTTTAATTGACCATCATAATGAATTATTGAACCCTGTTAAATGAGATGGAGCATGGCAGTGAGAAAATTGCATGACACTGTTCAAGGTAAATCCATACAATATTGTACAACATTTGTTTGTCTATTATATCACGTCAGTTATTACTAACAAAATAATGTTTCCTTTAAGTTGCAAGTGGATAAGTAAAAAACTTGGTGCACCTGAAGACAATGCAAGAGATTGTTAGGAGTAGAAAACATATGTAACTTGTGGTGCCAAATCTTGTTGAATTTTCCCAGTGAAACAGCTGTCGGATTATAATGCCTTTAAATGTCACGAGGCTCAGGTTCAACCAACAATAAATTTTTTCAACCAACCCATTTACTCAAACGTGAATTTCTTTTGAAATATGCATGCACAATGGAGTTGTGATGATTAATATATATGATCATGGACTTTAAGAATGAGAATTACTGCTTTTAGTACATCTTCCACAGTCATCTGATAGCAGCCACAACTTGTGACCAATTTTGACATTAGCGCGTGAAAACTATAGTTATGAATTTGTAACTTTGTTTTTAGATGATTCTTACCAGTTTGCGTTTCTATACAGCTCGATTTCTTACAAAATCATGAATTTTAAGACCAATCAATGAAACAGTATTCTTTCATGTAGAATGAACATTTTCTGCTATTTTCTATGTATTTTATCAGAAAACTTGAAACTCTCTACAGAAGTTTATGCTGATGGGTATCATGATATTGCATTAGCTATTCCTCATATTCCTCCCAACTTTACTGCAATAGTAAAGTCCTCTGTTCGTCTTTCAATGATCACTGTCAATCAAAATAATCATTAATAAAAAACTCTAATACTAAACAAAAAAATTCATTGCGTTTTATACACCACAATTTCTTTTTATTTCCTTCTCCTGGCATATATATATATATGTGTGTGTATTATACATCATCAGAAGGCCTTCTCATGCTGGCTGACATTAGTTTGAGATTTGAGAGTGTTATAACTTTGTTAAATGTTTGGTATTAATTGGCATAGGAGCTGCTACTAGATTGTGAGAAACTCTGGTTGGTTTCCACCTGTTATTTCTTAAATTTACACTGCTTCTGCATGTTCAAGCCACATCCTTTCCGAGAGGAAGATCACGACCCTGTTTGCTCTTTGGAATACGTATTTCTAAGTATATGTCATTATGTATGTATGCTTCTATATTCTTCCAATCTGCATCCTCTGGCATCTCAAGCCTTCTCACATATCCATGTTCCCACCAATGGCCACACCTCCAGTCATGTGCCTTTGAGTCTCTTTGCTGCTTCCACGGTCCACTAATTTCCACAACCTTCCCCTTATCAACAACGACTTGAATGTTATTTTTTCCAGTTCCTGTTTTGACAAACCACTGGTGTCACAGAAATTTTGTCTAGTTAAGCACTTTTCTTAATTGAATCTATGGAAACTTGGCCCCATCAACTCCAATCGGCTCAAGTTCATTTATTTCTTTATTTGGTATGACTTTAATAAACATATTATGAGTTGATATAAGTTTGTGATGGATCTTTTGAAGGAAAATTCACTGGAAAGATTCAACACCAACAAAACCTGAGTTTAATCTCATAACAAAAGATTGACATCATCCTTAACTCAAAACTTTAAAAGATCCATCAGTTTGCACTATCAACTAATCGGAAACCATTCCTAATCAGAAAGTATTCTTAGTATGATTTACAAAGTGACTGTTAGAGTCTATATTGTTTATTCATAGGCTACTACCCATTGGTACAAGTAAAGAAAATTCTTGATGCAAGGTAAAAGCTCTCTCTCCTTAGGTGCCTGCAAATTTTATATAGTTCCTCCAGTTCAGAGATCCTATTTTGTCTTTCAGATCTATGAAATGATGGGGCAGTTTCATTGTAGCATAATTTGTTTAACATATATTCAGTTTACAACATAAGGGTAATTAAAAAGCTCTTTGCCTTACCTGGTATTTCTGCTTTTAATATGTAGCCTTCAGCTGTCTGACACCAATCCACAGTGCTTTGGCTGGAGCTCCTTAAATGAGATAACAATACATCTGACTCAAACTCCCATAGAGGGAAGGCATCAGAAGGATCAAAGAACTTGCCAAACAACAGTGGACTGAAAAGTGATCCATCACCAAAAACCTTGTGCACTGTTGGATTAGTCTGGCTGAAGAATCTTTTGAAAGGCTCTTCTCCCAGTGAAACACACCATTTATGTGGAGTTTGATCTTCTGTTTGAACCTCAACCCTCTTGTTAGAACTAGTCATCTATGCTAGGAAAACTGAATAATTGTGAAGCTCTGGTAAAGAGAAAGTTTTGTTGCCTTTCTCTTATAGTGTGAGAGAAGCCATCTAATGAAACACAGAACAAATTCCTTTGGCATATTTGGGGGCTGTAAAGCAAGGAAGGAATATTTTCTTTTCTAAATTTTTCTTCCATCAAAAGAGAAACCATGTCAGGCATATTGCGTATAGCTAAAGGATATGAGGTATCCCTATGCATTTTGGCTGTTTAACACAAGATGTGAAAAATGGAAAGGGATACCAATCAAGTCAAAGTCCTCTGACAACTGATAGATGCTCTAGCAGAATCTGTGAACCCTTATAGGAATGATTTTTGGCTTAATTATGTTCATTATAATATATAATGTTTATGCAACCTCAGTCATTCTTTTAAGTGGCTACTGAATTATTTACTACGCATCACATTATTGGTTCTCTCAGCTTATTTTGAAGAAATAATCATTTATCTTTTTCAACTTTTTAAGAAAAAGTAGTTCTCAAACATGCAATATCTTCAACCTCTTTCTGATTGTTATATGAATGTAAGGGATTCAACTTTCATGTTCTATCTTATGCTGTACAAATCAAATATATTACTATGGCAAGAGTTTTCCAATCACTGAGCTAGAGTGGGACATGCTTTGATCTAAATGAATCATGAGTGTATATGTACATTTTCTGTCCTGTGTAAAGTCCCTGAAGATTACTGAATACACAGATTGAGCACCGACAAGCATCAACTTTCTTGCTCTTTTTCTCCGCCAAGATACTTTGCAACTGGCTTATTTACCTGTTTGTCACGTGCCAGGCATGAAGAATTGATGCTATCTTGTTGCAGATTGCATGCATATGATAAAATCAAGAGAAAGGACTTTGCCATGGTGACATGTTTTAACAAGAGCAGATAAAGAAGCAGTTGCCATTTTTCTAGCTCATCATCACAAAGTTAAATTTTTTTGAAGAGTGATAAACTGTTACAAGTTTCATTATGAAACTTTCTAATGCTCCTATTCACTTGTTTAATCTTCTCAAAAGGAAATAAGTCCTTTCCAACCTCTGAATTGTGTTATCAACCAAATCCATGGCATTAACTCCAGATTCTTCATCCACACAGAAAAGTTGTGTGGAAGGAATCTTGATTTTTCATGCCTTGTTAGGAGTGGATGTGTGTTGTCTCGATGCACATCCTCAATCCATATGAGCATCTCTACAAAAATAAAAAAAATAAAAAAAAAAAGTGTATCAGAGAAAATTCCACGAACAGTTGGTGGCATACCCTTTCATCCACTTTTCTTTGTTGAAGTACTTAAACCAGCCACTCTTATATACATTTTAAGATAATTTCTAAGTATATCAGTGAAACATAGTTTAATAAAAAGAGGGTGTATATCAGAAATGTTATACATAAATATAAATATGATGCATTTTTGTGAACTTTTGACTTGTGCAATGAGGCTTAGAGCATTGGTAATCATTCATGGGGCATCTGATGGAGTAGCTTTTTTGGCAAAGGCAGTGTTGGAATCTACTTGATGGATGTTAGAATTTGCAGCACATCAGATAGTGAAGGAACTTTGGATGGTAGGGTCCTTAGGGCGGTGGTGATAACATTATCAGTTATCATTACCTTTTGAGTTAGGATAAACCAACTTCAACCAGTTACCTCTACTACAACCGGCGTCTATACCAGTGACGTTAACGGGACGTCGAACATCCACATAACAGACGTTTATACAGACGTCAGTTGATGCAATGTCCGACTCACTAAACGTCGGTGCATGCGTGTAAACAAACGGCTAAAGGCAATATATAGATGTCTGAGAAAGCAATACCCGACGTCTAAAAGCACATAAAGACATCGAACATGTCACTGATCGCCGTCAAAAATCACTATAGACGTCGGTGTAAGCATTAACCGACGTTTAATATAGTGGTTGTGTTTTAGTGCAGTTTTGTTCCTGTCTTTGGATAGTTCAGTAGCACACTCTTTCTTTACTAGTTTTCCCCCAAAAAAAGTTTGCGTCTTTTGAATTTCTCATGACATTTGAACCCAAAACCGAACCTGGGTTCTTGCCTAGTTCCATTTTCAACCGCAAGAGACAATAACCCAGGGTCGTTTTTGGGTCGAAACGCCATGCGAAATCCAAAAGACGCCGCTTTTTCTGGGAGGCAGCTAGCAAAGGAAGAATGTGGTACTGCGTTACCCCAAGAGAGGAACAAAACTGCACTAAAACACAAAACAAGAAAACAAATTTTATCAGTTGAACCAGAACCAGAAGATAATCGATGAAAGACTAAACAAAGTTTAAACGGTAATCATAAAAAAACACGCACCTGGGATGCAATGCCGCAAGAGAGAAAAAGGAGAGGAGGAAGAAGATGATGTTATCAGAAATAATAATGCAATGCCGCAAGAGAGAAAAAGGAGATGAGCCGCAAGAGAGAAAAAGGAGAGGAGGAAGACGCGATGATATCAGAAACTGCAATGCCGAGTCTGCGCTTTATTTAAAATGAAATGGGGGCGTCGGTTCCCCCAGGACACGTCGTCTATAGTCACCTAGACGTCGGTTATCTAACTAATTCGACGTCCAAGATAACATTTAAAGTGACTTTTTGAATGTCATTAGACGTCGGTGACCACGGGGGCCGACGTCTAGGGCGATGAACCGATTGACGTTTCATTTCCTGTCAGGGAAGTAGACGACGGTTGTGAAGGGGCGCTGACGTCTATAATACTATAGACGTTTGTGCTCTGCTACCGGACGTCGACGTGCCTCGGATTTTGGTGAACATAATTAATTACAGGCCTATAGACGTCGCGGTTCCCGAAAAGCGACGTCTATTTTTGCAGAAATTTTTGTCTTCCCGCCTTCCGGACAGGCTATAGACGTCGGAGATTGACCACTCGACGTCTAAACGCCTAGGAATCAGGTGACGAGCATTAATTGCACTCTAGTACACGTCGGGCCCCCATCAAAAGCGACGTCAATGGCACAGGAAAAGTTTGTCTTCTCGCCTACCTCATTACATTGGACGTCGGTTTAGGACAGAGCGGACGTGTATTATATTATAGACGTCGTGTCCCCTTGAAACTGACGTCTAGGTATCAACTTATTTATTCTAATGCCACCGTACACTCATATACATTGGATTACTCGCTAACCGACGTCATTGGAGTGACGTTAAACAGCGTTTTTCCACTAGTACTAAAAAATTCAGCATTTGAGAAACCAAAAAGATGTTCAATTAGAGCATAAGATACGGGAATTGTTTTTGTAGAGTGGTGCATTACCATTTTTAAGGAGAGGTTTGACATTTAATATGTATATGCATATGTTCATATAAGATTGTTCTTTAAGAAATCATTCCAGGGATAAAAGGGTTGCTATATTTGTCTCTTGTGAACACTTTTTTATTCTTTTAGTGTGTATTTGATAAATATTTCTATATGAACTTTCTAAAGAATAATTATATATATATATATATATATATATATATATATATATATATATACTTTTGTTTTATCTATATTTATTATATATTTTTTTATTTCTTTTCTCTTATTATCTATTATTTTCACTTTTTTAAAGTATATATTAAGTATTATTTTTGTGTCATTAATATTTTTCTTTTGTAAATTGTATTCTTATTGAAGTTAGTTTTAACATACATTCATTTACATTTGAATAATTTTGTTTAAAAAATAAGTCGATAGTGATATTTAATATAAAAATTTATTCAGCTTAAATGTTATTGAGATTGTTTTAACTTAAAGTAACCCTGAACTTAAAAATCAATTTTTTTTCGCTATGAAATTAAATATCATTTATTTAAAATTACATTAATTAATATTTTGATTTAATCTGCATTAAATAAAAAAACATTTACACTTACTTGAGAATATAATTTATGGTACTGTGACAGTTCCCATATTAATCCGTATGGAACTAACAAACCCGTAAACATATTATTTAAGAAATCACAAAATAAAATTATCGTTAAAATAACTCTTATTGTCCTTCACATCCTCATTATTACCCCCACAAAAATTAGTTAGTGAGGTCATTTTTTAGTCTAATACAAAAATATGTTTACATTTCATAGAAATTAAACAAATAAAAAATTGAAAATACTTCTAGTAACTCAAAACATAATTTTTCAACTATATATGATAAGTAAAAATTAATATAATTTAAAAGAATACATGTAACATCCCAATTTTTATATAATAATATATATATATATATATATATATATAAATAAAATAAAGACGTTATCAAATATAATATTAGAAAGCAATTAAGACAAGTAATTAGGATAATAGGATTATAGTCATCCTTTAAAAGGTTAGGAATTTAAAACTTTTAAGACATAAATGGATACTATAAAGTATTTCAAAATAACATAGGTTCAAATAAGGAAATCCTAAGAAGATTAACCTGCAGCATCATCATCCTCCAGCACTTGCTCCAAGGGTACCTCCTCAACATCTGCTCACATTCAAGTGGATGATCATTGCAAAAGAAAAGCATACACAAGCAACACACAAATACACAAGCAAGGGTGAGCTAGGTATAAAAATCATGTTATACAATCACACACAACATGCAAAGTTCATTCAAGTGTACTAAATTGAATTACAAGACTTGTTACACTACTACTTGACTCGTCACAACTAGAATGATTGTCGAGTTATGGCGGGTCATGCACTTGTGGTGGTATCTACTGCTTTGCAAAGCCATTGCCAATGGGTTTCACCCTACCACACTCACGAGGTTAGTCTGTACCGCGCCTTGGAGCATACTGGAAGCCTCCAAGACTAAGACATTCTGCTACTACTCACCACATGGTTCAATCCCCTCTAATTGAGAAAGATTGACCATTGTAGTTTCAGGATGACCCCGAAGACTGAGCTTCCATGCAAATCAACACTACTAGGGCACCACCATGGATCCTCTCCTTAAGGATCATGGAATTATGTCCATGAACCACACTTTGTCACATTCAACCACCAAGCATACCTCATATATTCACATACTTTTAATCAAATACATTACAATTCAATCACATAGCTTTACAGCCATCATACCATGCATTTCAATTTACACACACTTAGTTAAGCCAAAACAAGAGTAAAGGATGAAGTCTAGACTCAGGGGATTCGCACAGCACACCCCTTCTCGCAAGGCAAAACAGGGTTGTTTCGCATAGTGCACATCGTAAATTCATAGAGCGAATTAGCAAACAGAGGACAACCCTTTAGAGACACTCAAGCACAACGCACAGGCTCGCTGTGCGAATTACCAAACAGTGAGCACCTCTCTGGAGGGACTCGCTATGTGAGACCATTCGCATAACGAGTCTGCATAATCTACAGAACGCCAGTTCTGCAGAATTATGCAACTCACACACCCCTTACCATTTTCCTCCAATCTTTTTGCCAACTTCTAAGACCCCTAATTTGGGATTTAGACCTAATTCAACTTGTCTAAATAATTTTAAACATCCTCACAGTGATTTTAAAGTGATTAAGACCCAATTTTTAGCTTAAAACTCTAAATTCATCAACTTAAGGACCCAATTTCAATATTGTTTTGAGCATGATTTTAACCAGTTTTATGATCCTAACAAGTCACATTTGACTTATCTAAGTTGTCTCAACCCTCCAAATACACTCTCAACTACATTTACTCAAAATCACTGCCCCACTTCCTCTTAAACCACATAAGACACTCTAATTTACTCATTTCCTACCCAATAACTTGTATCGCAAATTCCACCACAGTGACCAATTTGAATTTAGCAGCACAATATTCCCTCAAACCAATTCACACACACACAATTCACAGTTTCACAGCTTGGTCATTCAAGGCACATGATTTACACTAATAGTTTACTAATCTCAGCCCAAACAATAACAACATGCATAACATAGCTCACACACATACATTATTTCATAACTCAAACAGAAACCTAATTCATGCACATCCTAGTTCCACGAACAAAAATCAAAACCCAGCTCCCCTTACCTGGAGGTTGAGCTGCTCAGTTTACAGGAACACCTCAACAATGCCTTGAACAGTAAAGACACAACACAAGACCCTACAAACCACTACATTGGTGGCAGAAAACAGCTCTTAGAGCTAGAATGGGGCAAGGAATGAAAAGAAGAATGTACTAGGCACATGCAACCATCAGGATCGCATGCCCTAGGTTCAAGAACAGCGGAGAAAAAGGGCATAACCACTTACCCGCTGAAGAACGCGAAACTAATCGGTTAATTGCGAAGCCCTTTCGCCAGGAATGCTAGGACACCACCTAATCAAAAATGCAACGGTTGAATCAGTGTAAAGGATAGAGAGAAGGAGAAGAAAACTAAAGAAGGAGGTTTCTAGAAAAAGAATGGGGTTTGAGCTACTCAACCAAGTATTTAAGAGTTTTATTTATTTTATATACATGTATAATTAAGAATTTATATAGCTTATATACAATATAAATAAAGGATTCATATAATTTAGAAGTTAAACATTACAATTATACGACGATATCATATATTAAAAATAAAAATAAAATATTTTAAAACAATTATAACCATTTCACCCTAAGGCAAGGGTGGCTAAATATTAAAGATATACTACCACTTCATACTATCTATTGTTTTTTTCATTTTTGTCTGACCTTTTAATTTTGAAATGTATTTGTACTGTGAATTGCAGATACACCAATTAAAGAAATATAAGGTTAATAAAGTATAAAGTTTATATGTATAGCTAATCAATATTTATTTATTTTATGTAATCTATAGATTATTGTAAAATCAATAATAAATGCATGATTTTACAATGGCTCTTAAATTTTGATGTAATTTCCACAAAATTAGAAAATGGTAAGAACAAAAATTGGAAAAAAAAAATGAAGAAGAAAAAAAGAGAGAGAAAGAGAAAGAAACATAAAAAGGAGAACTTGTGTTGGACAGTAGGCGCCAATGTCCTAATCCAGAAAAATAGATAGGACGGCCCTTTGTGCTAGGGTTTCTGGCGCCAACAAATTTTTCATCATTGCATCTTAACCCAGAAAGCACAAAATCTCATTCATCAACTTCATACTATATAACTCACGTTATTACAGCAACAAATGTTGTCGTTACATTACATTCTCCCATGTTTCATTATCAACAATAACAAGAACAAGGTCTATTTGCATTGATCTGGTAGCACGTGTTTTTTTTTTTTTTTTGCTTTCTTTTGATTATCACACGCAAAGAATACAAACGATTATTTGTTAAACTTTGTTTTTCGTCTGTAATTGCGTTGAATTTGATGAATCAGCCATGTGCCAAGATCCATTGCAGGATGTTAAATTTGCATTTCTTGTTATTATAATTATTATAACAAGCTGTTGAAGGTCCAATTTGATAAGAAATCGGGAATTTTGGAGAAGATAGAAAGAAGTAGATTTGCTTTGGTTCATTATGTATTATGATCCTAGAATTGTGAAAGTTACAACATATTTGGTTTGGAATTTGTGTTGACAAGGTAGTGATCATCGTAACGGGTTAACGGTGTATGATGAAAAATAATTTTGATTGGGAAAACAATGGAAACCTGCATATTTGTTGGTTTAGAGCTTGATGTAATAAGAAGAAGAAGATGAAGCAGTTTGAAATGGGTATCAAAAAGGTTATCTTTTGCAGCATTTTGGCTTTTCATGTTTTGGTCGTAGTGAGCAGTGAAGAGAAAAAAACTGAAGAAGAATTCATCAGGCAGTTATTTGATCCTACAACTGGACTATTAACTGAGGATACGGTAAGACTCATTTCATTACTAAATTATTATAGATATGTATATTGACTCTGAAATTGGTTATAGTTTCATGACCACAGGCAAAGGTATTATGGATCACTTGTTGGGAAGATTTGATTCGATTAAAGAAAGAAGTCTTATGCCTCCCAAAGGAATCTTGCAGAAACAGCAATCAAGTTAATTTTGGCTCAGTAGCCAGACAAAACATTCAACATATGATCAATGCATGTTATCCTCAATTAAAGGAAAATGTTCTTAAGTGTTTTAGAAAACACCATTTTCCAATTCATGCTCTGAAGGAAGATGATGCCTCTAAGATCTGGCATTCAACGTCACCTTCATCTAGAAGATATCTGGGTCAAATTTTTCCACGGCAGCTATCAGAAACAGCAAACAAGGAACATGAATTACATATAAGCATTAAAGTTAAAGAAGATACAAAAGCATCTGGAACTAGCATGGCAATACCTCTAGTGGTAGCAGTCGTAGCTGTGGTATTGGTCATTTTATGTTGTTATAGATTTTGTGGGAGTGGACAAGTTAGCCAAAATGATGAGAGACCCCTTCTCAGCATGAGCATGAATGACTACTCAGTTGGTAATACAAAAGTTTCATTCTTCAAGTGATATATATATATATATATATATATATATATTTATATTACCTTACCTGCAGTATAATCTTGACAAAATGTAGTTGAATGTTACAGGTTCTTCTTCGAACAATAATATTCAATTCAAAAGCTCAATGAAAGAAGGAGAAATTGGTATTCAATCAGTTGATGAGAAGAGAAACTCTGTGTCGTTGAATGAAAGTGAATCAGGAGAAGTTGGTAGTCGTTCTGTGAGAGCATCATTTGAACTAAAACCTCCTCCTGGGAGAGCAGCATCAAATAATGGATTGCTTCCTTTGAAACCTCCTCCTGGAAGGCCTGATCTTCTTCCTCCTCCTCCTGGAAGGTCTGATCTTCTTCCTCTAAAACCTCCTCCTGGAAGACCAGATCTTGCTCCTTCTCCACCTCCTCCACCTCCTCCACCTCCTCCACCTCCTCCACCTCCTCCATCTCCTCCTTCTACTTCTAATTCTGCACCACCACCTCCTCCTCCTCCTCGTGCACCACCAAAGCCTACCGGTGCTGGACCTCCACCTCCTCCACCTCCTGGCCACGGCCCTGGCCCTAGAGCACCACCCCCTCCTCCTGGCAAAGGCCCTAGAGCTCCACCACCACCTCCATTTAGAGCCAAGGCTGGTCCTCCTGGTGCTGGTCCTAGACCTCCTCCACCCCCAGGTGGTGGTGCAGGTCATGCAAGAGCTCCTTCCAATCCAAAGGTTGTTGAGGAAGCCAATTATGAAGGTGAAGATTATGTTCCTAAAACTAAGTTAAAGCCTTTCTTCTGGGATAAGGTTCAAGCTAACTCAGATCAAGCAATGGTATGGAATCAACTCAAAGCAGGATCGTTCCAGTGAGTAGTATACATCCCCAACATCTCTTTCTCCTAAACTTCAATTTCCTTTTTATTCTTAATGGTGAATGTTTTATAGGTTTAATGAAGAAATGATCGAAACACTTTTTGGCTTTAATTCTGCGAGTACGGATAAAGGAAAGGGCCAACCAAAAAAAGAGACTTCCCCAACTCCCCAACTTATACAAATCATTAACGGAAAGAAAGCACAGAATTTATCTATTCTATTAAAAGCATTAAATGTCACCTCAGATGAAGTTTGTGATGCCCTTCTTGAAGGTCACTCTTTTGTTACTTGCACTTTTTTCGACAATTCTCGACAGTTTTACTAGCATAATATCTTTAAATCATTCTTTGGTTGATCAGGAAATGAGCTTCCCACAGAATTCCTTCAAACCTTGTTGAAGATGGCACCGACGCAGGACGAAGAACTTAAGCTTAGAGTTTTCAGTGGTAATCTAGCCCAACTCTCCCCTGCAGATAGGTTCCTTAAAGCCATAGTTGACATTCCTTGTTCTTTTAAACGAATGGAAGCATTAATTTACATGGGTACTCTTCAAGAGGATCTCACCAGTACACGAGACTCCTTTGCAATTTTAGAGGTATGATTTCCAGATTCCACCTTTTCCTCTACGAAAACCAAACTCCCTTCTAATTTTCCTTTCACTTTTCATATGACGTTAGGTTGCTTGTAAAAAGCTGAGAAGTAGTCGATTATTCCTGAAACTTCTTGAAGCTGTTCTGAAAACTGGGAATCGCATGAACGATGGGACATTTCGTGGTGGTGCACAAGCATTCAAACTTGATACACTGTTGAAACTATCTGATGTTAAAGGAGTAGATGGCAAGACCACACTCTTGCACTTCGTTGTTCAAGAGATAGTGCGCACTGAGGGCATAAGAGCAGCACGCATGGCAAAAGAGAGTCACAGTTTCTCCAGCATAAAAACAGATGACCTTCTTGAGGACATCTCGATTGAATCAGATGACCACTATCGTGAACTTGGTCTTCAAGTGGTTTCATATTTAAGCACTGAACTTGAAAGCGTTAAGAAAGCAGCAGCTTTAGATGCTGATGGTTTGGTAGGAACAACTTCAAGAGTAGGGCATGGTCTCATAAAAACAAGAGACTTTGTAAACAAAGAGTTGAGCAATGCTAAGGGTGATAAAGGGTTTATTGAGACAGTGAAGAGCTTCGTAGAGAAAGCTGAGGCTGATGTCAAAAGTTTGCTAGAAGAGGAGAAGAAAATCATGGGTCTGGTGAAGAGCACTGGTGATTACTTTCATGGGGATACAGGGAAGGATGAAGGGTTGAGATTATTTAACATAGTACGAGATTTCTTAGTAATGTTGGATAAGGTGTGCAAGGAGATACAACTTGCACCACCAAAGAAGCCAGCACCAAAAAGTGGAAAGCAAGAAACACCTAATCAATCTAGTGCAAAGCAAGAAACACCTAATCATTCTAGAAAACCTTCTTCCTCTGATAATCTTCCTCCTGCTCATGATTTAATTCGTCAAAGAATTTCTCCAGTAATTGCAAATAGGAGGACAGATGACTTTAGTTCAGATGATGACAGTCCTTAATTAGGTTTAAGTTGGAAGTGCTACTTGTAAAACTCCTCCTTTCTTTGCCCATGTCCTTGTTGTATAGCTTTAATGTTGTAATAGAGTCACCACTTGCTTATACTTGTCTAATTTTGAAGGGAAGATATTGTCTTGTTAATCATTTAAATGTAGATTCATGTTTTTATCAACATTCTTTTTGTAGAGATGCATGATTAGAATTTCAGTGTCCTTTCTATAATGATTCAAGTGCAGATTCTAAAGAGAAATACATTATTTGTTCATGGAAAATAACATTCATGCTTATAAACATTTGTTTAGACAGAGGATGTTAACATGTTACTCCTTTTGGTGCATAACATACCCAAGAAACACACATCTTAAAGCTCAAGTGCCAATTTGTTTGGATTCTTTGGAATATGCACAAATGCTACACAACCAAAAACACGGGGAGGAAAATTTGTACTACTAAGGGTAACTACTTTGTTAATGAGAGTCTACAGTGACGTTTGAAACTAATTAGAGCTATAAGGGATCTGATTTATGACATATGTTGTCACTATAAGAGTCTTTTCCTAATGAGACAAAAGCATATGAGCCTCTAATAATAAAGAACTTACTACCTCTAGTAAGTGCGCTAATTTTTTTGCTCAGCAACACTGTTTTGCTTGTATGTATTAGGACAAGTAGTTTGATGAATAATCTCATGTATTTCCAATTACTTCTTGAGGTCTAGACTATGGTATTCACTACCATTGTCTGGTAGGATATTGCGGGTGTATGAAAGGAGAAAGAAGGATTAGTTAGTCAGTTAGATGTATAAAGGGGGCAGTTTGGGGAGTCTGTTAGTTTTGCTAGTTGAAGGGGAAAGGGAGCCTATATATAAGGTTTTAGGAATATTGTACAGTTTTAGTTTTTTGAGCATTCTTTGAAGAGAAAGGACATTTTATATCTTGTGGGGGAGGGAGTTATTCCTTGGGAAGATGTGTACAGTTGATACGTTGATTCTTATAGAAGAATATACATCATTCTTTCTTCTTTTCTGTGTTTTCTGTGTGTTGTATGAGTGGGAAGGAGTGAAGCGATAGTTCTTGAATTCAACAACTTACCATTTGGTCCGACCTGTCGAATCACATAGAGGGTGTGAGATGAAGGGGAAGTTACATGCATTAGAGAGTCGTATAGAGGGAAGGATGAGCGCGATCGAAGGAAGGATGAGTGTGCTGGGAGATAAAGGAAGCCGAGTTTCGGTTAACGAAAATCGAAAGGAGAGAAAGGATAGCTCGGAGGAAGAATTGGAGGATGACTGAGGAGACGCTCAACCCAATTGGGTGAAACGGATTGAATTACTG
Organism: Vigna reflexopilosa; assembly: GCA_027742785.1. NCBI lineage: Eukaryota > Viridiplantae > Streptophyta > Magnoliopsida > Fabales > Fabaceae > Vigna > Vigna reflexopilosa. The sequence continues at coordinate 11,628,310 of CM050932.1, forward strand.
ACTTTCAAGGGAGACGGCCCCATGGGGTGGGTAGCTAGGGTGGAAAAATTCTTTGAGATACAAAGAGTGAAAGAGAGGAACAAACTCTTATTGGCCTTTATATGTCCATATGGAGGGAAGCACCAGCTATTGGTATAGATTTTGGAAGACCAAGGTCACGAATCCCTCTTAGGGGGACCTGCGGGAGGCTCTAATTCGGCGATTTGGGGGAAGGGAGAGAGGAACTGTATTTGAGAAATTGGCATCCTTGAAACAGAGGGGCGGAGTGGAAGAATATGTGCTGGAGTTTGAGATGGTGGTAGCCCAGACCAGAGGGGTGACGGAGGAACGGCTGATGGGGTATTCTTTTCGTGGGGTACAGGGTGACATACAAAGCTAGACCAGGCCACATAACCCCAAAGATCTTTTAACAGCCATGGAGGTAGTGCGGGATGTGGAAAAAGCTAGCAAGAACCCAAGAATGAGCAGTGGGTTCTCCAATAAAAGCAACCAGTTATGGAGCATGTATCAAGGAGGAATAGGAACGGTGTCAAGGTCGGAACCCTCTACAGGAGGATAGAGTTTTGACAGAGAGTTTAAGTACGGGAAGGAAAGAGGGCAGATGTTTCCACTATGGTGGGCCATATAGCCCTGGACATCGATGCCATGAGAAAAGTATGCGAGTAACATTCTAGCGGAAGATGAGGACGAAGAAGAGATTGAGGAAGAAAAGGAAAAGGAATAAAAGATCATGGAGTTGTCCTATTTTTCAGCAAGAGGGCTTACACAGCCAAGAACATTGAAGTTACAAGGATAGGTTATTGGGAGAAGGGTACTATTATTGATTGATAGTGGCGCCAACCACAATTTCATAGCACAGAAGTTGGTAAGGGAAATACAACTACCAATAGAAGAAATGCCACCGTATAGGGTATGTCTGGGAGATGGGTAGAGAAAGGAAACAAATGGCTACTACAGTAACGTGACAGTGAGACTGGGAGAAGTAGAAGTAAAAGAGTTATTTTATGTGTTTGGCTTGGGAGGTGTTGAGCTTATTTTGGGGGTTGCCTGGCTAGCAACCTTGGAAGAAGTCACCATTAACTGGGGAACATTAATAATGGGGTTCAAACAAGGGGAGAGGAAAGTATCGATCAGTGGGGACCCTACGCTCACCAGAGAAATAATATCTCATGAGGCCTTGTCAAAGGTAAAGGAAATAGAAGCAGTCACTCTGGTCTGGGGCTTCGATCAAACGGAGTTAGAAGGTAACAAGGAGAAAGAGAAGCATTTGACTATTGAGCAGAGGGAAGATCTCGAGGGTGTTTTGGCTGAGTTTGCAGAAGTATTCAGGGAGCCCTAGGGTCTTCCGCCTATCAAGCACTGGGATCACAAAATACCCATTAAAGAAGTGATCGATCATAAGGCCCTATAGCGATGAAAGCAGAGATCAAGAGGCAGGTGGCGGAAATGCTGGAATCAGAGATCATAAGGCCCAATAATAGTCCTTATTCAAGCCCCGTAACTTTAGTAAAGAAAAAAGATGGGAGTTGACGGTTTTGCATAGACTACAAGACTTTGAATAGAGTTACGATTCCGGATAAGTTTCATATACTAGTGATAGAGGAGTTATTGGATGAACTGAAGGGAGCAAGGTATTTCTCCAAAGTGGACCTGAAGGCTAGTTACCACCAAATTTGTATGGGAGAAGAAGACTGTTAATCACCTGGCAAGTGTACCAGATCGTTATCAAGTAATATAATTGGTAAAACCCAATATCGTTCTCCCAAAGGACTCAAAGGCCTGATCTTTCGTGTAAATTAATCTTGTAAGACTTGTAAAGAAAATTGATTTGTGGTTTTAAATGCAAAAACAAAAAGTAAACATGCAAATGTAGTTGATTCAATTGGCAAGAAAAAGGTATGGATGAATGGAGTTGTTGGGGTTTACAATTTCATCTTATCCACTCTCTTATATCTACTCTTCTTATTAAATTCGCTTTATTATCTAATTGTCATGTAACTTTCTTAGTCTACCCTAAACCCGATCCCTCGGCGAGAAGAGCCTACTACTAGTTACTGGCTTACTATCCCTAGTATCCCCTAGTAATTAGCAGTGCAAGTACCACAGAAGCAAAATACAATTGATCGTCCTACCCCCTATTCCTAGGTGGTATTTGTTGATCAAGAATTCCTTATCAGTTCATGACTTCCCCGTACGTCCCCGTATCGACAAAAGCAAACATCTATTTATCAAATGAGTTAAATGATAATAGCATAAAGCATAGATAAAGAACCCATAATTGATAATAACGGCATATGCAAGCATATGAATAAAACAAGAATTTCAATATAAGAGAGTTTCAAAAGATTACATTGTTCCCCAACAACAAAGGGTTTAGTTCACCATTGACATGGTGAAACTAGATGAAATATAATGAAAGAATGGAAAAGCAAACCCTAGATATGATAAAATGGAGCCTAAGCATCCAAGAAATCTTCTCCAAGGAGTGTAAAATAGCTCTGGACGTCCTCTTCTGCCAAAAGAATAATATTTGAATCGCACGGGGCTATATATAGGGCATAAAAGTAACAGAATTTAAGCCCAAGCCCAGCAGACAACCGCTCAGCGTCCAACTTTACCGCTCAGCGGTTTCCCTCTAGCCGCACCACCGCTCAGCGGTCAATTTCACCGCTGAGCGGTTTGCCTCTTATCACTCTGGATGCTCAACGTCACCGCCTGGGCGCCAGACATCAGCTTTCCCTCGAATATTGGCGCTCAGCGGTGTATTTTGACACTGAGCGGTGCATAGACTCTTCTTTTCTTCATTTTTCTTCTTCTTCCTTGAGTCTAAGACCTTCCTTCTTCAATTCCATTCTTAATTCTCATGGTATCAATGCAAAACAAGCATAATATCTCTAAAAATAACTTTTGACTCTCAAATGACTCAACTTAAGTGTTTTACTTGATTCTAAGCTTATTCTAAGCCATAGAGGGTGTATTTCGATATCAAAAAACTATTTTCCCTCACACGCCAAGGCTACTACGAGTTTATGGTCATGCCCTTTGGGCTCACTAACACGTCAGCTACCTTTCAGTGTGTGATGAACAATATGCTGAAACAGTATTTGAGGAAAAGTGTATTGGTGTTTTTTGATGATATTTTGATACACAACCATATTTGGGCAGAGCATAGGGAGCACATCAGAGAAGTGTTGGGGACCTTAAGCAGGCGGCACTGGTATCCCAATAATAAGAAGTGTGATCTTGGTAAAATGCAGATTGGGTATTTGGGTCATTTGATATCAGAGGAAGGGGTTGAGATGGATAAGGAGAAGGTTGCAGTAGTTATGGAGTGGCCAGAGCCCAGGAATATCAAAGCCTTGAGAGGATTCTTAGGCCTCACTGGATATTACCGGAGGTTTGTTAGGGACTATGGAAAGATTGTTAGACCCTTAACGGATCTCTTGAAGAAAGAACAATTTTGTTGGACATCACAAGGGAGTGAGCCTATGAGAAAATTGAAAGAGACCATCACATTCGCTCTAGTTTTAACGTTACCTGATTTTACCTAGCCTTTTCACATTGAATGTGATGCCTTGGGACGAGGAGTAGGGGCAGCGTTGTCCCAGAACACAGTAGCTTTTATCAGTAATGCCCGATCAGAGACAACCCTAAGCAAATCCTTATACGAGAAGGAGCTAATGGCCCTAGTCCTAGCAATACAACACTGGAGACAATACCTCTTGGGTCAGCGGTTCATAGTGCATCCTGATCAGAGAAACCTTAAGTACCTATTGGAGCAAAGGATCACCACCCATAATCAACAGAACTGGGTAGCCAAATTACTAGGGTATGATTTTGAGATCAAATACTGCACAGGGGTCTCGAACAAGGTAGCAGATGCCTTGTCATGAAGAGGAGAGGATAAGGAAGAGGTTGATAAAAAGTTGAACTGGGTGCCAGACCCTACTGGCAAGACTTTCAAGAGGTGTTCAAGGAGGTGGAAAAGGATTCGGTTTTACAAAAGATTGTGGAGGAATTAAAAGATGAACCGAATTCACACTCATTGTACACGTTAGAGAACGATAGATTACATTACAAAGGGCAGTTGGTTCTTTCAGCTGAGTCAAGATGGATCCCTAAGCTATTGAATGAGATTCATGCAACTCCCACAGGAGGACACTCGGGCATCTACCGGACATATCGAAAGATGGCGCAATCGTTATACTATATAGGGATGAAGAAGGTTGTGACCGAATTCATGGCTAGGTATTTTATCTGAGCAACACAAGTACATGGCAACATCTCCTCAGTGGTTGATACAGCCCCTACCTATACCTCATGCCATCTGGAAGGAAGTGAGTATGGATTTCATCGTGAGGTTGCTAAAATCATAGGGCTTTGATGTAATATTGGTTGTAGTTGACAAGTTAAGCAAGTATGCTTACTATAAGGCCCTAAGACACTCGTATACAGCCAAAACAATAGCGGAAGTGTTCGTCAAGGAGGTGGTTAGGTTGCATGGGATACCACTGTCCATTGTCAGTGACAAAGACCTGCTAGTCCTGAGTCCTTTTTGGAAGGAGATTTCAAGCTCCAAGGCACACAACTCCACATGAGCACAGCATACCATCCCGAGACGGATGGCAAACAGAAGTCTTGAATCAAATTTTGGAGTCATACTTAAGGTGCTTCTATTCATAGCAACCCAGGAAATGGTGAACTATCCTACCTTGGGCAGATTTCTGGTACAATACCAGTTATCAAGGAGCCGCCAGATGCACCCCATTTGAAATTGTGTATGGGAGATCACCCCCTGCTTTAACCCGATTTATACCTAGAGAGACAGCTGTGGAGGCAATAGTCTAGGAGCTACAAACAAGGGATGAAGCTCTAAAATAGATGAGGTATTATATAGCTTAGGCACAACATCAAATGGTCAAATATGCCAATAAAAAACGGAGACCAACGGGAATAAAGGTGAGAGATTGGGTTTATTTGAAGATTAGACCTCATCGATAATCATCGATGCCCACACAATTACATCAAAAGCTAGCAGTGCATTACTATGGCCCGTTTGAAGTAATAAAGCAGGTGGGTTCGGTGGCCTTTAAGTTGCAACTTCCAAACATAGCAAGAATACATTTAGTATTCCATGTCCAACCAAAGCTTGTAGTGGGAACACAACGAGTGGAGAAGGAACTTCCAGCAGAATTACAAGGGGAATGACCTAGTTTTTTGCCACTAAAGGTGTTGGACAGGAGGCAGCAATAGAACGGTGATAGGGTGGTGCCACAAGTTTTGATAGAATGGCAAGAAGGAGGCAAAGAAGGACCTACATGGGAAGATGTCTTGACCATACAAGAACAATTTCTGGAATTCAACCTTAAGGACAAGGTTGGCCTTGAAGGGGAGAGTAATGGTAGGATATTGCAGGTGTATGAAAGGAGAAAGAAGAATTAGTTAGTTAGTTAGATGTATACATGGGGAGTCTGTTAGTTTTTTGAGAATATTGTACAATTTTAGTTTTTTGAGCATTCTTTGAATAGACAGGACATTTTATATCTTGTGAGGGAGGGAGTTATCCCTTGGGAGGCTTTGTAGAGTTGTTACATTGATTCATATAGAAGAATATACATCATTCTTTCTTCTTTTCTATATTTTGTGTGTGTTGTGTTAGTGGGAACAAGTGAAGCCTTTGCATTGTATTGGGTTTCAATCATTTTATGAAACTGAAATATCAAGTTCACTCCTCTTTTGGACTTCATTAACCATAACCAAGTCATTCTTGTGCAGTCATCTATGAAAGTAACAAACCAACATGATCCTCTTAAAGTAGAAATCTTAGAAAGACTCCAAACATTCAAGTGTATAAGCATAAATCAATGAAAAGGAACACAATGGCTTTTTCCTTGTTCATATGCATAACAACGAAAAACAGACACATCAATCTTTGTAAATAATAAAGAAAACAATTTTTCAAGTAACTAAATGGAGCATATACCAGATAACAATGCCACAGCCACATTTCAGTTTCCTCTTTTTGTTTGGTAGAATTATTCACCGTTAATTTTTAACTTCCCAAAATCATTCAACACCAAGTCCAAGTAGTATAATTTTCTTTGTTTAACACCATAACCAATCGTCTATCTCATCGTAATGTCCTTAAACAAACAAAAAGTAGGCCAAAAAATTACAATACAATTTAGGGTTGTAGTAATTTGAGAAATAAACAAAAGGTTATATTTTAGAGATGGAACAACTAAAACATAATCCAAAGTAAAATTATTAGTAAGAGTTAAAGGATCTTTTTCTAATAACAGAAGTTGTTTCACCATTAGCAATGGAAATAAATTCTTTTGAGGATGATTTTGTTAAGACGAGATCGTTTAAAGAGATTGAACTGTCTAACAATTTGAATTTTGAAATTTAATATAGAACACTTAACGAAATACCATTCAGTGAGTAAAGCGTCTAAGAGAAATTAATATTAAAACACCTCTTATAAACACAAGGTAAACAATGACGTTTATGTGGTTATAAAAGATAAATACTATGTTTTGATAAAAAAGTGTGTCTAAACACAAACAACGTTAAATGTTGTGTATATACTTTAAAAGCATGACTTATGCTAAAAGCTTGTATTACGAATCATGCCTAAACGTTCTCTAAAGGTAAAAACATTAAATGCATGAATGTATTTTACTTCTCTGTCTGCTTTGATTTTGTTCTCTTTATTTGTGTAGATAATAACAATACCAAGTTTTATTCAAAAATTTTACACATGGATCAGAAAGACGTTAAAAAATAGGAAGACATTATGGAAATATTTCCTTAAAGCTTTATGCTTTGTCCAAGGTCGTACACACTCTCACTACTAAAGCAATATTGCTCTTCCTAAGATGCAAAATAATACAAATCTTTGTACCTGAGGTCAGCTACTCTCAAGGAGGTAACTCTCTTTGAGTAATGGATCTTTCTCGAAGATGGATATATAAGGAAGATTCGTTGAAGAGAAGAAAAGATTATAACAACAATTCCTTGAATCGTTATGTTGTTATTCTTCTTCTAAGCTTACATCATGTAAGTATTTCTTTTAAAGAGAAAAAGTCTTTTCAAGTTTCATATTTCATGTATTGAATAAATCTTCTCTTGGATAGTCATTTAAATCTGTATTTGTAAACCAAAAACACCTTGATTATGTTGGTAGATTGATAAGTAAATTCAAACACTTGTATTGTTTAACTTAGTGGAGTTAATCATTCTAGACAGTCTGTCTAGGGTTGTAACCAAAAGTAGTTTATAATACTTGGTAAACTAGAAATGGTCGGAAATACTTGTAAGCTAGAAGTGATTAATACTTATTGTAATCTTTGTAAAATATTAGTGGAACCCCTTAAGAGGTCTTAGGGGAGAACTGGACGAAGTTCAGGTTGGAGCGAACTAGCATAAAAACACTTGTGTTATTGCTTTATTTATTAAATGTTTTTCTAAACACTCATTTAAAAACACAAGCGTCTAACAACTACTGCAGTTTATCTAATCTCTACAATAGTCATTAAATGTTCCCTCTTTTCTAGTGTTTTCCTATATTTCAGTTGGTATCAGAGTTAACCTCAATGGTTAGTTCTTCGACAAACTTGAGGGGACAATTCTGATAGCGATGGAAAACAAAAGATACACAGTAAATCGCTCTCTCTTGTTCAAAGGGGAAAAGTTCAACTATTAGAAGCAACGAATGAAAAGATTTTGATTAGGACCCACAATAGTATTATATTTTGCTTGAAAACTATCTAGGAGAAGCTTTTTATTATAAAAGTTTTAGTTTTGTTTTAATAATTTTAGTTTTGATAGCTTTAATGTCTGTAGTTACATGTGTTAATAGCTTTAGTTTTGATATATAATATGTGTTGAAAATTTACTAAGTTGTGTTGAAATATTTTTTGTTTTTCATGTTTTGGTAAATTGTAAATATAAGAGAAATATTTAAAAAAAAGAAGCATTTTAGATGGTTAAAATACTAACAGACATCAAAGGATGTTGGACTATACCATAGTCGAAGTCTTCTGACATCTCTTAGTGGACTACCAAACGTCAAATTTTAGTTATTATTAGAAAGTGGGTTTAAACCTAACTCAACCCCACAAATCGGCTTGTAAGGTGAGGTTTGCACCTCACTTATATATTATAAATTGGTCTTATCTCTAGTCGATGTGTGACTTCCAACACACCCCCTTCACGTCGAGGTATAGACATCTCGTGCGTGATAGTAGAAATTGGGTGGTCCAATAGTGGCCCGACAACAGGTGGAAACAGAAATGTCCACTTAGAACTCGCTAGGATAGGCTGCTCTGATACCATATTAGAAAGTGGGTTTTAATGCCTAACTCAACTCCACAAAATCGGTTTGTAAGGTGAGGTTTGCACCTCACTTATATATTATAAATTGGCCTTATCTCTAGTCGATGTGGGACTTCCAACACACCCCCTTCACGCCGAAGTATAGACATCTCGTGCGTGATAGTAGAAATTGGGTGGTCCAATAGCGGCCCGACAATGGGTGGAAACAGAAATGTCCACTTAGAACTCGTTAGATAGGCTCTAACCATGACTCTGATACCATATTAGAAAGTGGGTTTAAGCCTAACTCAACCCCACATACCAACTTGTAAGGTGAGGTGCAAAACCTTACTTATATATTGTAAATTGACCTTATCTCTAGTCGATGTGGGACTTCCAACAGTTATAGTTAAAAATGATGTCGGTCTATTTTGATCCCTTCGTTAAGGGATGTCGAAATCTCATATGACTATTGTTCTTAGATGTTTGTTACAAATTTAATTGAGATAATAACTTTTAAAAATTAATAAACTAATCAATTACTTTTAATTTTTTATTTTAATTTTTATTATGTTTTATATTTATTTAATTATTATATATATAATTATTAATGTGTAAATTATATTTCTTATTAATCTTTCTATATTAATAATATTAATATTATATAAATTTATTATATTATATTATTGATTATGTTTAGGTATATGGAGTGATTATAATCAATTACAAGTAAAATTGTGAAATATTACTTTTCTTTGACACTTCCTTTTCGTTTCTTCTTGTTAGTGAGGATGTGCTAGATAACTTCTAGCAAATTCGGGCAAAATATTTTTTTCATATCATTATATCCTAATACCATCCTTTTTACACTTTCTTCTCTGTATATATATACTCATATTTTAATATTAACATAATAAAGGATAGTTTTGTAATTGAATACAAGTTGTTGATTTTTTATTTTTCATTTCTATTACCTTTAAATTTAATTTATTTAAATACTTGCAATTGAAACATAGAAAAAGAGAATATATATTTCTATTTTAAATAGAGGAGAACGAATACATGGTGAATACTTTTATTTCTGTTTTAACTGGAAAATAAATATTTTAAACTTACTTAATTATAAAATAAATATTAATTGTGAGTATTTTAGACTATCCATTTAAGATTTTTCAATTTGAATGAAAGAAAGTGAAATCAACAATAAAATTATCTTAAGCAAAATAATAAAATTTAATTAAATAATACATTTAAAAGTAAAATATTTTTATACCATTTCTAACAAGAATCTAACTTTTGTAAATACATAAAAATATAGTTACATATATTAAGAGTTTTTAGTTCAGAACCTTGATTAAGCTAATAAATTGCGTAAAATGCATTATGAAAAAGCATTTCAGAAACAAAGTTTTTAACGTAAATACTTTAAGTAATTGAAATCAAATACTTTAAACTCTAACGAAAAAATAAATTAAGGCTATGTTGGATTTGTGGGAGAGTCAGTGGATGGATTTAAAGATAAAGTTTTTGTTGTTTGTTTGAGTGGATTTGGAAGTAATTGAGAGTGGACTTAAAAATAAAGTTTCTAAAAATTAGTATAGAATTTGAATGATGTGACAAATAAAAAAAATTTGTTTAATACGTAAAAGTTAAAAATTATCAAAATATCCCTAATTATTAAAGTAATGTAAAATGATAATTGTTAATATTATTTTAATTGTAAAAATGTTTATAAAGAATAAAAAATTAATGTTAATTATTATTATTATTATTATTAATATTATTATTATTATTATTATTATTATTATTATTATTATTATTATTATTATTATTATTATTATTATTATTATTATTATTTCATCTTGTAAATCATTTCAATCAAACACACTATATTTAAGAGGGTGAAATTGTAACTGTCCATAAATCTTTGCAAATCTACGCATAGTTGGAAGATTGGAAAATTTAGGTATATGCATATTCGCGCTTTCAAATATACGCAAATCTTTAGAAGCAAATCTTTAGAAGCGAATGCAAAAATATTTGAAATCCATCTTCACATTTCATCAAACACAGCAAATTATTCTCAAGCGAGCAGAGACTAAGTGCAATAGGAAAAACTCATACTCTTAATCCTAACATTTTAAGTAACCAAAGTGACAAAAAAAATGTAAATTTAAGAAAGGAAATTGCAAGAAAAATAAATAATTCAATAAACTAATAAGAAAATATTTCAATAAGTGAAGCACAAATATAAAGAAGAAAAATCGAATAATGAATATTTGATATAAATTAATGAATAAGGATGAATGTTTTGATAAGTGAGATAGATGCTCTCTATTGAGTATTTTATGTTGGAATGTCAAAGTTAATTAAATTTTGAAAACAGAAATAATAAATGTGTAATTAATGAATCATTTATCATTTTATTTTGAATTTTTATTTTATACTTTTTATTGATGACTATCTAAATATAATTAATCACGATTAATTGGTTGACCATAATAATTTTCGAAGTTAATGCATTTTATCTTAGTTATTTGGTCTTTATGACACTAATGTAGTTTTTATCATCCAGTCTAGTGGAATTTTAATAGATTTACTGATTAACTTTGATTGGACAAGATATATTGTACAAAGATTTCAAAAAGCATCATCTAACTTATGAAGAGTTTATACTTTGGCTACTCAATATTATGTGATGTTTTCCATGTTGACCATTCATACTTATTATGACATATAATCGTGTTTTTAACAACAAAATTTCTCAATTTTTCTTCATACTTTTGTTACATCTCATTTATTTATTTTCTTTTGACATTAAAAATAAACAAATAAATAACATATAACGCAAGTATAAAAAAAAATAAGAAGCATTTTTATCGAAAACACAATTATACACTATAATTCAACAACCAATGCAAAAAGCATCACATAATATATAATATATATTGAGGAGCCAAAGTACAAAACTAGTTTTTATTATGTTGATATTAAAATGAGTACTATAAGAACAAAATACTATAGCCAAAGATGGTATTAGAATATAATGATATAAAAAAATATTCTGCCCGAATTCAATAGAAGTTATCTAGCACATCCTCACTAATAAGAAGAAACAAAAAGGAAGTATCAATGAAAAGTAATATTTTACAATTTTACTTGTAATAGATTATGATATAATCCATTATATTCACTCTATATACCTAAATATAATCAATAATATAATTGATTATATTATATAATATAATAAATTTATATAGTAGTAATATTATTAATATAGAAAGATTAATAAAAAATACTTTATATATTAATAATTATATATATAATAATTAATTAAATATAAAAAATAATAATAATTAAAATAAAAAATTGTATGATCTCAATTAAACCTGTAGCAAATTTTCAATAAAAAAAAATTGTATTCTCCTTCATTCTTTATTTTCTCTCTTAATTTGAAAATTCAATTTTCACTCTATTTCTGTGGCTTTCTTTGCTGGGATTTACAACCCAACCGAACACACCTTGAAAACTTCCATGTCATTTTAAATAACACTATATGTTTTCTAAATAACACTTTACATTTTCTATATAATAATATTAAATTAATACCATTAGTTTAGAATTCATTACTTATGCTAAATTTTAATTCTCTAGAAAAATTACATATAACCTTCTGCTTATGGATTCACTGAGAAAGTTGATTTGATTTCTATTGAAGTAATTTGCCTATGGGAATCATGGTCACAAACTTCCCGCCATAATCCTTTCCCTCGTAACCTAAGGAATTAGTTTCAATCTCCAAATAATTTCAAAACAATACTCAGATTCAAAAGTCCAATACTCAGAAACCGAGTACTACTATTCAACCTTGGAAACAGTGTCAATTTGTCACAATTTCCAATAAACAATATTCCATATTTTTAAACTGAAACTCGAACATTTCAATCCCCATAGCAAATATCCCAAACATGTCATTTATCTTTTCAAAACCTAAAAACATGTTCTTTATCTTTCAAAACCCTTTCATCTATCTGCCACAAAAGTATCAGTTTGTTTCAGGTGATCTCGCTTTATAGTGAGTAGACAGAATATAAAAAATTAACAAACAAATTCATCAAACTCCAAGAAGTAATGTCTAAGTTGCTAGATGAAATCAGTTTTATAAATATCAATTATGTTTAAAACTTAATAACACGACTTCATCCTGAAACATTGAAAATAACCAACAATTTCATCAATCTTTCTTCTAGCGTCACAGAGTTTCTATAAACAACAACCCTATCAGAGACCCTAACTACAATTACAAATCAAGAGGATCAAAAACCTACGAAGTAGAGTCAAGATCGAATAAAATTAAGGTTTTCTAAAAACAAAGGCAGATCTAAGAGTCGTCGTCAGCTCCACCGCTCTTGGATGAAGCCCCGGCTTTCTTGGGAAGCAGAAGATTGTGAATGTTAGGCATAACACCACCGTTTGCAATGGTGACATCACCGAGAAGCTTGCTCAACTCTTCATCATTTCTCACCGCCAATTGAATGTGGCGAGGAACAATCCTCGTCTTTTTGTTATCTCTTGCAGCATTTCCAGCCAACTCAAGAACCTGAAAATACAAATGAACTTCAAATCATCCAATTGTTTGTAAATATATGTTTATTCCCTCAAACAGGGAAAATGAACCTTACCAAAATTCAAACCCTAGATCTAACTACATCAAGGGATAATCTATATAGAGAATTCAAACTAAGAATTACCTCAGCAGCAAGATACTCAAGGACGGCGGCGAGGTAAACAGGAGCACCGGCACCAACACGCTCAGCATACTTTCCAGCCTTGAGAAATCTGGCTATACGACCGACCGGAAATTGAAGACCAGCTTTGCTGCTCCTGGAGGTGGCCTTCTTAGCAGTGCTGGATCCTAGGGTTTTGCCTCGTCCTGCCATTGATGAACCCTTACGTAGTTACCAGAACCTGCTGAACAAAAAGGTTCGATATGCTAGAAGTCCCCTTGCAATCAAGTTCCACTGAGTCAGGTAATAAAAAGAAAGAGTGTATTTGAAAATGAAGTTGCGATGTTTATATAGGAGACTGCCTGTAAACTCAGCCAATGAGAGTGAAAGACACGGATCGATGATGCTTACCGTTGGATTGTACTTTTACAAACGGTTCAGATATTGCATAAGATGGGCTTCGAGGAAAATGTGAATTAAGTGAACCACTGTAATAATTTCGCTAGTGGTACCCAATCTATATTTAATGTAAATAATGGTTAAATATATTATATCGATTTTTGATTTAATTATCAAAATAATTTAAATTTAAATTTAATTCAATTTTAATTTGTTTGAATAAATCCTAAACTAATTTATCTAGTTAATTAAAATGGATATCAATTATACATTCAATCCATTTTATTAGGTATAGATAGAATCTAAACTTAATTCTGAAAGATTCAACCGACATTTACCCTTTTGATGATATTAACAGAGATTTTTTTTTTAATAAAACAAATACTAATTTTGCTTTATGTATTTGGTTAATCTGAACTTTTACTTTTCTGATGATAATTGTAATAATAGTTTAATGGTGCTAAATTTACGTCACACGTCTTAAATGTTATTAATTTATGATATTTATTATAGATATAATATCTCATATTGAAATAATTTGAAGAAAACTAAATAATTAATGAACCAAAAGTTTTAAATGGAAAGAAAAATTGAACAACTTGGAACAATCCACTTTCATTTTAATTTTGTACAAAATTTTTATAGTAAAAACTCTAACTAATTAGGATATTCTATACCATTATATAAAAATACATAATTTATTCTCATTTTCCTCTTTCAAAAAATTTTATTTATAATAATTACTTTATCAATTAAATCTTTGATTAGTTTTTATTTGAAAATATTTTTAAAATATAAATATATTTTAAAATTAAAATAATTGTTTATTATAATAAAGTATAGTAATCACATATAATACACACACCCGTAGTATATATATATATATATATATATATATATAATATTAAATATATATATATATATAATATTAAATATATATATATATATATATATATATTAAATATATTAAATATTTTATGTTCTTTTACCTAAAGTCTCTGCAATTATTTTGATAAACTCGTCTCAAATTAGATTTATTTCAGATATAAAATAAACATAACACATAGCAGATATAACATCTATTTTATATCTTAAGCAAAGACTATTCTATAATATGTTTTAAAAATATGTATATTAAATTAAAATATGTTATAACTTTTATTGACCTTTGTTATTGACATATTTTCCTAACTATTGAGTTATAAAGTTTCATTTATTGTACTTTACGAGGTCTCGTAATTGTTATTAACTGATTATTTAATATATAACGTTATTGTCAGAATATTCTATGGGATGATATTTGTGAGAAATGTCTAAAAGATTTTAAAAACAAAATTTAAATTTAACACTCATAATTGTGTGTTTGTTATTTTCATATAATTGGTATTTTATAAGTTTTTTGGATTGAGCTAACTCATATGATTTGACAGATATTTTAGGTTTATAAACTTTTTTATTGAAAAAATTTATAATTTTGTAAATTTTTCTATTTCAATCCATATAAGTTAAGATTAAATCATGTAATGTGAAGGTCAGATTCATATATATAAACATAAACATAGTAATAACATTTTTGTATACTTATAGTAAAATAATAAAGGAAAAATGTCAAAGATAAATTTTTATAATTAAACTTAAATACATTTTAAATTAATGTAAATTTTGAAATTAAAGTAAAAACTAATGTTTTACTTTGTATTATAATTTGCCAATCAATTTTATATTAAACTAAAACATTATTGAACTTTTTAACAGAAAGTTACTTTTAAAATGATAATACTTTAAATAAGATACTTTAAAATTGTTAAAATTTAAGTTCCTCTAATTTATTTTATTTTAATTATTTATTTAAAAGACATAAAATGGAATATATATATATATATATATATATATATATAATTTACTCATAATCGATTATCATTTCTAACTTTTCTTAAAAATCTTTGGCTCGAAAAATTTAAAATAATTCTTTTTTTTTATGTTTATTCAATTTCATTTTGCAAGTGGTTCTTCTATTTGTACATAATATATTTAAGTTTCTTCCTCCTTAGACACAAAACATGCTCTAAAAAGTAGTTTCATATAAGTATGTTATTATTTGATGAGTAACTGAAAAGTTACTGTAATAATTAATGAATAATTTAAAAGTCATTCAAAACATTTGTTATTACTCTGAAAATATTAACTTGAGTATTTAAATTATTACACTTTTTTTCTTAAACTTTTTGTTTGTATGATTGGTAAAACAACATTAATTTTATCCTTAATACATATATATTTTGTCATGATCTGACAATTTATTAAATTAACTCATTTTTTTTTGTCTTTTATTACACAGTTTTTTATAATCTCTATCAATTAACAATTAACTTATTCAATATTTATAAAATTTATCTAAACCCTGAAAATATATTTTCTTATATTACAACCTTTATTAAGAATTTTATTACCCCTTCAAATAATATATTGTATTTTGGAAAATTTAAATATAAAAACAATTATTATTTATACTCTTTAATATTCTAATTTTTTTTACACATCAAACTATTTAATTTTTTAAATGTTAATGTCTTTTTTATACTAAATATTTGATTCCATAGTACCCTCTTTCATGATTTTTATCTTTTATAAAACAAATTAACATTTAAAATTATAAAAGTATACTAATCAACTAATAAAATTAAATATCAGATAAAAACTTCAAAGATAAAAATACAAGAATAAGTAGTCATAAGATTCCAATACCAGCCCTTCAAATATCAAACAAGAGACTCTGCGTACATAAGATTAGATAATAACCTGCTTCATTTTATAAGGCTCAACTTATCAGATAATAACCTGCTTCATTTTTATAAGGCTCTATTCATCATTTCTAAAAGTATTACTATTAAACAAATAATATGTTTTGGGATTACTCATTACAATTATTAAAATTTATAATTAATATAGTAATAAATCTCCTTAAAGGTTTCAAATAGCACAAAAACTTTATGTTCAATAGAACATCTCACAACAGAATTCTGCATCTAAAACAAGAATTTAAATTTAAGTGAATAAAGCCAATAATATGCATAGCCACAGACATGCTAAGCAGAGAATAATACACTCAAAATATGGGTATAATCCAAACTTGTGATTACTCATATGAATAACAAGAATTCATCACCATCACAACCCAATTGATACTACAAATCAAAAAATTAGTGAAACTACAAGAATTCATCACCATCACAACCCAATTAATACTAGAAATCATAAAATCAGTGAAACTAGATGTTTATGCTAGATGTTTATACACACGAATATCATTGAAAGCCCAGAACATTGCCCAGACAATAATGCAACTGAACAAACAAATCCAAAACACAGGTTCAGAACTCACCCCAACGCAAAACTAGAGTCTGCATGCAAGGACCAACTTTTAATTCTTACAATAAAAAACAAGAATAATAATATTTCAGATCAAGTTCTGCAGAAACAGAAAAAGAAAAAGAAATTGATGACCAAACATAGATTAAAAGATGAAGGTAAATTGATTTAAATTTTCAACAATCTTTCTTGAAGAGTAAGAGTCTCCGCTATTCACATAATCACTAACTGAGAAACTAACTACAACTACATACCACAAAGATTGAAGAACTACAAAAACAGTAAGACGATGGAAAATCTAAATTCAGCCTCATTTCACAAAAATTAGATCCCAATATTTAAGAGTCATCGTCAGCACCAGCACCCTTGGATGAGCCACCAGCCTTCTTTGGAAGCAAAAGATTGTGAATGTTGGGCATAACACCACCATTAGCAATGGTCACATCCCCAAGAAGCTTGCTCAACTCTTCATCGTTTCTCACCGCCAATTGAATGTGACGAGGCACAATTCGAGTCTTCTTGTTATCTCTGGCCGCGTTCCCAGCCAACTCAAGAACCTGAAAAATCAAACACCAAAAACCTTCAATCGAAAAACACAACTTCCTGATTCAATTTATGGGAATTGAAGATACACCCTAAAAATAGGGAAAATCAACACAATCAAATTTCAAAACCCTAGATCTACCAAGATGGATAAATCAATTCCAATCATATGCAGACTAAGAATTACCTCAGCGGCAAGATACTCAAGGACAGCCGCCAGATATACGGGGGCACCGGCACCAACACGCTCCGCATACTTTCCAGCCTTGAGGAAACGAGCGATACGGCCTACAGGAAATTGAAGACCGGCTTTGCTGCTCCGGGAGGTAGCCTTCTTGGCGGCACTGGATCCTAGGGTTTTACCTCGACCTGCCATTGATGAACTGTGACCTAATCACGAGAAAAATAGAGACCAGGAAAATGAACAACAAGGGGTTCAGGTAACTGTGAAAACACGATAAGAAATTGTATTTGGATAGTTAGAGAGGTTGCAAGGTATATATAGTGCGAGGACTCAAAATTGGGCCAATGAGAGAGAACGACGCGGATCGAGAATGACTGCCGTTGGATTTCATTGATCACGGACGGTCCCGATGATGTATGTGGTTGGATTGATGGCTGGATATAAATTAAGCAAATTAGAGGAGTAAAAAGAGTGTGGTGGTCATTGTCCCATTTTCCATTTTGCTTTATAGGTTTTTGTTTTTGACCCAATTTAAATTGAAAGAAAATAAGTTTTGTATAAAGATATATGAATATAAAGTTAAGTGAATGAATGAAGGGAAATAATTATTAAGATAGAATAGCAATCCCAAACATTATGTATTATTGAGTAATATAGAGAGCTTTTGAGAAAGGGAGAATAGAGAAAAAAAGGACATGTAATCTAGGAGTCTCCATCATCATCAAAACCCTTAGAGGTCCCATCCGAGGTTGTGAATGTTGGCATGACACCACCATTGGCATGACATCTCCAAGAACCTTGTTCAACTCTTCATTCCTAACTGCTCCTATACCTCAAAACACAACATGCAAAATATAACTTCCACAAAAGTATTGATAGTGATTTCTTTAAGCAAAATTCATCACTAAACATCTAATTTGATTTTGATAATTTCAAAATACATACTTTTAAAAAAATAGCATTAATTTTGTACATTTTTGTACATCTGATAATTCTTTTAATAAAAACATTCACATTCAATTTATAATAATAAGTCAATTTTATTATATCAACAATTCAATTTTTTAAATTCATATTAAATCAGAGAAATAAACCTTAATTTAAAAAAATAGATCCACCCACAAATATGTAAATAAAAATTGAGAATGAGTAAGATAAATTACTTCGAAATATTCAATAACAGAAATATATTATATTTGAAATATGATAATATAACAATATAACCTTGAAGATCTATTTATACATATGTTTATTCATTACAACTTTTACATCATATATAAAATTTTATCTCATATACAAAATTAAATAATTTTAGCCATAGGGATGTGTAATGACACAACACAATTAATGAATCATTTCTCAATATGGCTTGTATTATCAAGGGTACAGTAAGTATATCTATTTTTATGAGAGTGTTTGTCTCATTTATTTTAATAACTAACAAAGGAAATTAATATTGATGTTAAGTTAGATGTTAGTGAATTATATTTAGTTGAAAAACTTTTTTTTAATGTATAATACTCATGGTAATATATTTAAAAGTTTAATTTTTATATTTTTGAAATATATTTTTGGTTTAAATCATCGAAAGGTTCTTATTTGTAGGAAAAACTCAAGTGATCCTCTTGTTGAAAACAAGTCTCAATTGTATTCTAAATTTTGAAAAATCATAATAATTACATTTCGTTAGAGGGTCAAAAACTCTAATTCTAATTAAGTAATGCAATTAAATTCCTTTAACCTTGATTATCTCAATTAGTTTTGGAAAAAAACTAATTCATCTAATAACCTTAATAAAAATACATTTTCTCCAAATTAGGCTTTCTCTTCTTCACCTATAAATCTCAACAGGAGAAAATATTTAACCTTGTAAATGATAAATTTTGAATTAAGAAGATTAAATTTGAAATTTGTTAACCTAGAGGAGTATTGACAGATTTTCAACACTTACTTAACTAATTGTAATTACATTGATTTAATAAATTTATTTTATTTTAAATTTTGTTCAATTATTTAATGAAATCTTCTAGTTTTCTTTGTTTTTAATATAATTTTTGCACTAAAAAAAATAAGTATATAATAAATTGATTTAAAAAACAATTATTCACTTCAGTAATTACTTTAAATATTAATTTATAAATTAAAAATTATTGATATTTAAATTAATGTATATTTTATATATATATATATATATTATATAAAATAAAATTTATTATCATATTAGTGTTTCACTACCTTAAAACAACACTATCAATTAAATATTAATATTAACAAAATAATACTAAGCTGTGTTGGTTTGAACACATTATATTGTTCACACAGAATTACGAGCGTGAATTCTAGATGAAATTGTTATTCTTTTTTATGATTTGAAAACAATGAATTAAAGAGATTTAGGGGATGCAAGTTTTTTTCATCACCCTTTCGTACCTAGAGATTTGAAGGAAAACAAAGTGAAATGACATATTTAACCTCGTATCATTTCCCAATTCATGAGGTTGGAGACAACCATTGAAGAAACAATACACTGTAAGACCTTGGTGGGGTGATGGATTTCAACGGTGAAGGACGTTTGAAGAAATCAGGGACATCGACGTTGTAGAACTACCGTGAAGGAGGTTGAAGAAACACAGTGGAAGGGGTTGAAGAAGCCTGAAGTTGCAACCAACATATTGTAGCAAAAGACTTGCACAGTGCGCGTAACCTATTCCAATTGGTCTGGAATCGATTTCGTGGTTAATGTATTTGATTCCAAGTCTTGTATCCGATTATACTCTTCATGTATATGATTCTGCTATTCATGTATTCGATTTCGCTTAGCCATTAACCGATTCCAGCAGCTGTCATACACTTTGTTCTTGGTGACCAGCTTACAGTGGTTAATGATTGTTGACGATGCCAGCCATGTCTAACTAGTTTGGTGTTTTGCAGGTGTAAGGAGAGGGAACATAAACGTGAATATGGTTTTGAAGGTGGTGAAGCTTTGGTGGAGTAGGTGTATGTGAAGATGAAGCTTTGAATATGTGACAGTGCAACTTTATATTTAATTGATATATCTTCTATTTTAATGTATTTTCTTGGTATCCTTAATTTCATTTTATTTATTACTTTTTACTTTAATTTTATAAACACAATTAATATTGTATAAAAAAAATTAATGTAACATTATTTGGAATTGGGAAATAAAATTAATTAATTTATAAAAAGTATATAAAATTTAGTTTAATAAGTAATCATTAGATTAACTAATTTAAATAAAATGACTTATTCAAGTAAAAAAAAAGTATGTACAATTTTTTTTAAACAAATTAAATAATTACATAATATAAACTTTATTTACATAATAATATATTTTTGCTTAGAAATGTAAATTTTATTTATATAACAACTTATTTAATCATGTTTTCCTTTAGGTTATTCTACATCTAACAAGTACCTTATCAAACACTTGTCATTCAACAAGTTAGTTCATTATTAACTAGTAACCAACTAGTTTTGCCAAAATATACACTTGTTAAGTATCTCATCTCAAGCTAACTGTGGTTCGATATTGTCCGTTTTGGGTCAAGCCTTCACGGATTTACTTTTGGTATCACTCCAAAAGGCCTCTTACCAATAGAGGTATCTATGTGTATATAAACCTATGGTCAACGTTTATTTTATCCAATGTGGGACTTTGTTTGTACCCAACATCCTCCCTCAAACAAAGGACTATGGTTCTCCTTCCTTCCCTTCTGCATAAGTCTTCTATCCTCGAGTACACCATGGGCACACCATGGTCAACACTGAGCATCTCTTGCTCTCCACTTCATGATTCATCTGGCGATCTGCCACTGGACACCTGCCTGGTTCACCTGATCATGGGAGGACGTACTCGTTTGAGCCCGATCACCAGACCCGAACCATGGGCTCTGATACCACTTTTGATTGAGTAGTGACAACAGCTTTAGCACTGAACGACAAGAAAGAATAAAGGGAAAGAACAGAGGAAATATTCTTATCACTAAATGTACTTTGAAAATTGTATTAAACTATAAAGGTACGTGTGCCTTATATACAGACAATGTAACAAATGCCTTGCTGTTATAACAACAGTTGTCAAAGTAAAAGAAACTGACTTATACATCTTAATAAAGTGCTCTTAAAATCTTGATAGCAAATCACTTAGATATTCTTTGAGGTCACTTATGCTGTGTTTACTTTAGAAGATGGATTTGGAGGAGAGTGAGTCGATGAATTTGAGGGGATTTGAGGGTGAATTGATTATTGTTTATTTGAGTGGATTTGGAGGTGAGTGAGAGTAGATTTGGAAGTAAAGTTTGTGAAAATTAGTGTAGAATTTGACCGATGTGATAGATAAAAAAAATTATTTAATTAATAGAAATTAAAGATTACCAAAATACCCCTAATTATAAAAGTAATATATTATAATAATTTTTAATGTTATAATAATTGTAAAAATGTTTATAAGAGAAAAAAATTATTATTAATTATTTTTATTACTATTATTATTATTAATTATTATTATTATTAGTTATTATTTTATTATTATTAGTTCGTATTATTAGTTATTATTTTTGTTAATTGACACCGAACATAGAACAATCCGACGTCGGACATAGAGCAAATTGACGTCGGATATTGCTTTATGTCTGACGTCAATTAACGTCTGTTGAATTTATAATTGACGTTAATTGATGACTGTTGTAAGAACAACAAATGTCAATTTATGGGTTTTTTTTATATTATTTTTCCTTAATATTTTCTTCTACTGAAACCATAAAAAATCAATATACAACACAAGAATACGCCACAAAAAATTTTAGAATTTTAGAAGTAGTAACAACCAATGAAAAGTGCAACAACTAATGAAAATGAAACAACCAATGCACGTAAAAAATAAAAAATGAAACTAACCGTGAAGGTAAGGCAGTAGACATATGTTGTTGTGAGGGTAAGGAGAAGAAAACCACCACCAAAGAGGAAAAAAAGAGAACCCAACGGTGCTACAAATGATGTCTATCACGAAACTAATCGATTAAAATGAAAGGAAATCATACATAAAGTCATCAATCAACGAACATTTGTGTTAACTGGAAGAAACATTACCTTTAGTGGTCGTCGAAAGCTTCCCTAGAGACATTCAATCCGCAATGAAGAAAGTGCGCACAAAAATAGTGAAGCAAGTGTTCTTTCTCGCACTCTTAAAATATCTTCACATTCAAATTAATGTTTGTTCCTCCGACCAACAGACGTTTGATGGGTCTCTTAAAATGTCTTCACTTAAAAAAGCCAATTAACGTATGTTCCTCTGAGCAATAAACTTCTAATGGGTCTCTTAATATATCTTCACGCTTAAATTTTTATGAATTTGAACACTAATAAACGTCTGTTCTTTCACCAACAGACTTATAAAAGACAATTAACGTTTGTTTCTTTGACCAGCAGAGATATATTAAAATATCTTCGCGCTTAATTTTTTATGAATTTGAACACTAAAAGGCGTTTGTTCTTTAACCAATAGACTTTAAAAAAGCAATTAACGTCTATTCCTCTAACCAACCGACGCCAATCGTGTGATTTTATTTACAATATTGTCACCGGTCATTTTTAATGTTGAGTGCTTGGTTGTCAGACATTGAGCGTTGTTAAGTCTCTGGCAAGTGTACCAGATCGTTATCAAGTAATATATAAACGGTAAGTCCGAGTATCGTTATCCCTAGGAACTCTTAAGCCTTATCTTTCATGTAAATTGATCTTACAAGACTTGAAAAATAATTGATTTTGAGTTTTATATGCAAAGGACAAAAATAAACATGCAAATGTTCAATTGGCAAAGAAAAGATATGGATGAATGGAGTTGTTGGGGTTTACAATTTCATCTTATCCGCTCTTTTATATCTACTCTTCTTATTAAATTTGCTTTATTATCTAAGTCATGCAAACTTTCTTAGTCTACCCTAAACCCGATCCCTCGACGAAAAGAACATATCACTAGTTACTAGCTTACTATCCCTAGTCTCCCCTAGTAACTAGCAATGCATTATATACAGAAGCAAAATACAATTGATTGTCTTACCCCTATCCCTA
This sequence comes from Vigna reflexopilosa, assembly GCA_027742785.1. Taxonomy (NCBI): domain Eukaryota; kingdom Viridiplantae; phylum Streptophyta; class Magnoliopsida; order Fabales; family Fabaceae; genus Vigna; species Vigna reflexopilosa. The sequence goes on from CM050932.1 coordinate 11,651,941, forward strand.
GGTGGTATTCGCTTAATCAAGGAATTTCCTATCAATTCATGACTTCCCCGTACGTCCCCGTATCGACAAAGGCAAAGATCTTTATATCGAATGAGTTAAACGATAAAAGCTTTAAGCATAGATAAAGAACCCAACAATTGATAATAAAAGCATATGCAAGCACATGAATAAAATAAGAATTTCAATATAAGAGAGTTTCAAAAGATTACATTGTTCCCCAACAACAAAGGGTTTAGTTCACCATTGACATGGTGAAACTAGATGGAATTAAATGAAAGAATGGAAGAATACACCCTAGATTTGATGAATTGGAGCCTAAGCATCCAAGAAACCTCCTCCAAGGACTGTAGAATAACTCTGGATGTCTCTCTGCCAAAGAATACCTTTTAAAATCGCACTGGGTCTATTTATAGGCTAAAAAAATAACAGAATTTAAGCCCAAGCCCACTGAGAACCGCTTGAGCGTCAGGCAGTGCTGCTTCCTCGCATCAGGGCGCTCAAGGGCTAGAAAATGGCGCTTGAGCGGTTTCTGTGACCCTTCTTTTCTCCTTTTTCTCCTTCTCTCTTGAGTCTAAGTCCCTCCTACTTCACTTCCTTCTTCAATTCTCATCAAAACCCTGCAAAACACTGCAAAACAAGCATAATATCTCTAAAAACAACTTTTGACTCTCACAAGACTCAACATAAGTGTTTTACTTCATTCTAAGCTCATTCTAAGCCATGAAGGGTGTGTTTTGATATCAAATTTAAGCATGAAAATAACGATTTTTAGACCGTTATCAAGCATTAAACGTTGTATGCCCATTTGTACTAGTGATAGGATAATATATACACTAGTGTATTATTTTCATGAGAGAAATTATCCTAAATCTATTAAACTCATATAGAAAATGCAATTTTGGTGATAAGAATTGAAAGAAGTTCTTATAACGAGATTGACTGAAAAAACAAATAACATCATTTTGACGAGGTTATAGTAAACTAACATTGTCGTGGTAGATGTATGTCAAATGGATCCACAATCCCTATTTTTCTTGAATTTACTACAGAGAAATTTCATGACAGGTGTAGATTTCATATGATCACCTACACCTTATGTATACTCTAGAAGTATAGACTTGCAGGTTCCTTATGTGTCTAATGTTTAATGATATGTTGACATATAAAGTGTATTGAGATCACCATTCATGTTATATGAGATACATGATATACCTTTACACAAATAAGTAAGATTATCCTTGTTTTTTATTTATGGTTGGTTGTTCATTTAGTATTATCATATAAAATATGTATTTATGGTTGTTCATTTAGTATTATCATATAATATATGTAAGTAGAGGATAATGCATGAGAAAGTGATTTTTAGGTTTAAACCCTTTAGTTGTCCTTACTTATGTGGGTTTTTCCCAATTTGATCCCCAATTTATTAGAATCCTCAATTAAGTCCTTAAAAGTGCTAATTTGAATCAATTGAGCCTTTGCCGTTAAATTTACTTAACAGAGTTAAGTTTTTGCACAGGAGGGAGGGTGATGTGTCAATTTTTGAACATGTGGCATGCTGAGAGTTGAAACGTGGAATTTGGCAACTTGTAAAATTATAATAATATGGATTTCTTAAAAGGGATTTAGGGTTCAATAAAACTGAATTTGGGATTCAGTTTGGGATTAAAAATCTGAGAGGAATGTGCTTGTGAGAGGAATGTGGTTGCTAAACAGATTTGGAAGAATTTCATGTTTGCTATAAACAAAGAGGAGTTGTTTCGTGATTTCACGATTTGGGCGAAGGGAAAAGTTTCGTGATTTGCATCCCATGTGATTATGGTAATGAAAAAACCTTGGTGGCTATGTGTTGCTCTGGTAGTGTTAGATGCTCGAGGTGGCTGCTTGCGATTTGCAGGTCAGCGAAGATGATGGCTCGCGATAAAGGAGGAGTTGCTCCGTCACGGTGGTTGGAAGATGAGCGAAGTCGCAATTTAGGGTTTCTGGTGCGAAGAGATTTGGGGCTTTCTATGTTTCAGGTTTTGTAGGTTGCGAGGAAGTGTTTCGCGATAAAGGAGATGAAGCGAGGAGCTTCGTTTCATGGTGATGCTCATGGTGACGCTGTGATTTGGAGCTTTTGCGCTACAAGTTTCGAGTTTTCACGGTGGCTCTGACGAAACTCGCAATGGCTTCTTCTTGCGGTGACGTGAGGGTTTGCATTGGTGGTGAAGGGGACGAGCATCACTGGCACTACGAAGGAGGTGATGGAGCATGATGAACTCCAGTGACTATATGAAAAATTGGAAAAAACAATCAGAGAGGTTCACAAGCACATTACTCTCACATCAGCATGTCACGTTTCAAAAAATTGACACATCAACCTCTCACCTGTGCAAAAACTTAACCCCGTTAACTAAATTTAATGGCAAGGGCTCAATTGATTCAAATTAACACTTTTAAGGACTCATGGAAATTCTAATAAGTTGGGATTAAACTAGAAAAAATCCACATAAATAGAGACAATTAAAGGGTTTAAACCTAATTTTTAATAGAGGTTTGGTGTAAAGATATGCAAATAATGTCAATATTTGGTTGCTAGATTTATATATATCCTCTGCTCATGAACTATTTTGAACTTCCATATCTTTTAAAAAACTTGTGTAATTTTAAGAAGACTATATATTTTCTTTTTATATTATTTGTGAAATGTTTTAAACTGTTTTATATTTTTTAAGTAATGATTTATCCAAATTAATCAAGTCGTTACATAATATAAGATTAATTTTAACCATATTATTAAGTTATTTTAAAGACAACTGCTAGAAATAATTCAACAATAAAATCAAAAGATAATAGATGAAAATATAAATGGTTGAAATTTAAGTACACAAATAATGATGAAAAATGATAACTTGAGATGAATAGGACTAAATTTTCTAACTAATTTAGGAAGTAATATGTGAAACGCGAATTGAAAGGAAATAAAAAAAAAACACTTGATAAAGCTTAATTGAAAGAGTAAAAAAGATAACAACATTGTATATTTACAAATAATTTAATAATTTGTTAGAAATTTAAATACATTATTTTAAAATATTTTAAACCTATTTAAATAAAATATTTTAAAATTTAAGATCATCTGATTAATTAATGTCATAAATTGTTATCTACTTTTTGTTTTTCAAAATTTAATATAAAGTAAAATATTTTATCTTGGCACATTTCGAATTTAGCATAAAAATAAGTCCCAATTCAAACCCATTATCAACTTTTCTTTCTCCCTTGCATTCAAAATTATACTATAAAATGATTTTAAAAAATTAAGGTTTAATAGGTTCGGAGGTCTTTATTTCTGTAGGTTCGTTTCAATTGGATCTTCGTATTCTGAAAATGTTCAATTGGGTCCCTGTTTTGGTAAAATTGAACCAATAATGCCTTTACCATTAATTTTAGTAGACGGCGTTAAATTATTTACTTTGTGGCGTAATGAGCTGGCATTTAATAAATACGTGGCAGAGTAAAAGGTGATTATGTGAATTTATTTTAAGAATAAATTTATTTTAATTTTTAAATATAATCTTTGGTACCTCTCTCACTCTCTTCCTTGCCATGGATTCCAGTACCCCCAAAGTTTTTTTCTTTCTTCTTCACTTTTGCTCTTTCGGTGACCGGTCGTCGAACTTACAGTGGTCGGAAACAATAAAATAAAAAAAAGAAAAAGAGAAAGATGAAGATGGGTAACTATAACATGACCGGTCTCCTCCCCCTCGTTGTCATCGCCATGACCGCCACTTGGAGAAACGTAGAATGCATCGTAGAAAAAATTAACAATTATTTGATCAGCATGTAAAATTAAAAATAAAATAAAATAAAACCCAAATCATTCAGTCAAAGTGGCCTCATCCCCCTTTTCCTCAAACAACCCAGAGAGATCAAATCCCTGAGAAGACGATGTCAAATGCATTCAAACTAGCAGGCCTTCACAAGGAAGCATTATGACTATTCTTCCTCCTAATTTCAACCTCAGAATCTGATGTTGCCAAATCATCATCCCCACCACCATCATGGGGCTGCAACTGCAACTTATCATCAAAACTACAAACTCTATCATCCTTCACATAGAACTTTATCTACTTGAAACCCTTCTTGAACCACCGATTTTTCATGATTTGAGGAATAGAAATCTTGGTCTGAGGGTTGGTATTAAGAAGCCCACAGAAAAGTCTAGTAATTCAGGAGAGAGCCACCTAGGACACTGAAACTCACCCCTGTAAATCTTCTTGCACATGGAAAGGCAAATACCCCGCCATCAAAACAAACAAAACAACCCCACAAGACCAAATATCAACCTTGGCACCATCATACCCTTTCCGCGCCAAAACTCGGGGTACTCCTTAATAGTGTCGGAGATGGAGCAAAATATGAACCCGACCTTCTCGAGGGTTTTGCGGTGGGTGGTGGCCGTGGAGATGCTGTCGACGACGACGTTGGCGAGACGCTTCTGCTCGTTGAGAGGAACGCCGAGCTTGTCGAAGTAGCAGAGGAGTTCGGGATCGGCGTCTTGAGAGGCACTACAGAGGGCGTTTCTTCTTGGGAGCCGAGTAGTAACAAATATCGCGCGAAGGTTTTTGGGGTTTGATTTTTAGGGTTGGGGAGAGAATAAATATGGGGTGGCGCGTAGGTTGCGGAGGTAAGAGGGAGATGGAGACATAGTTGCAGTGTGACACCCGAGTACTAACGAGGGCGGGGAGTGATCGTCGGTGCAAGAGGCATGGAGTGCAAGAGGCACAGACAAGGAGCGGCTCCTAGCAGGCTTCCAGTGGAAGGAACACATGGACGAATCGAACATACACCGGAATGAGAGGGATCTAGTGACTGTATAGGTATGAGACTATACAGTTGAAGGATAACTTAAAGGAATTGATTTGGCTACTTATATCAACAAAATGCATTTGCTTTTCGGTTGCCTAACCCATAAGAACTCCATGGTTAAGCGTGCTTAGCCTGGAGTAACTTAGGGATGGGTGACCTTTTGGGAAGTTTTCCCGGAAAGTGTGCGAGTGAGAACAAGGCACATTGGTGGAAAGCCTCGTGTTGATGTGTGGGTGCCCTAAGTGGGGCGCTGGGCGCCAGCGACATGGGCTTGGGCCTTGTTTCTATTTTTTTTCACTCTATTTAAAGGACCTAGACGCCCTAGGTTTTGTATCTTTGAAGAGGAGGCGCAGCAACACACTATTTCACTCTCTAGAGGTGGATTTGGATGCAGGAGCTTCCATCTTCACCTTTTAGGGTTTTACTATTTCATTCTTCTCCATTGTTCATCTAGTTTCATCATTTCTATGGTGAAATAACTTTTAATTGTTATTGGAGGATGATGTAACCTTGTGAACTCTCATGTATTTGAATTGATTCTTAATAATATATGCTTCTTTCATTAACTATTAGAGTAATTCTTTTTTGATTAACGCATGCTTTGTTTAACTCATGCATAGCCTGATGTATGAATTGAATGAGAATTAGGAGGTTCCTTACAATTCAGGTTCTTGTTGAATTACTCCCAAGAGCAGTATCTCTCAAGGATAGGGGTATGAATCTTGGTCGTCTTAAGCTCTTGATCTTCAGAATTAATTACTAGGAATGCTAGGAGTTGTATGAACTAGTAATTAAGGATAGCTTTCTTCACCGAGGGATCGAGTTTTAAGTGATTTAATGAGTGACGTTAACATTAATGCATGAAGAAGAATTCTTTTATACTTGAGAGTGAACTTGGTAAAATCTAACCCCAACAACATACTCATCTCATATTACAAACAACAATCGTTCATCACTGTGCTTATCTTCTATTGATCAAACTGCATTCATATTTAGTTTTTCTGCAAATTGCATTTGAAACCAATGATCTCGTTCTTTTTAAGTCTTAATTAATCAGGTTATCACACGACTGTCTAGTGCCGAGAGTCTCTTGGGACATGATACTTGGTCTTACAATTTTATATTACTTGTACGATCTGGTACACTTGCCGGTGACTCAACAAGTTTTTTGCGCCGTTGCCGGGGACTCACGGTTTAAACTATTTTATTTGTGTGATTCTTTATTAACTTTGACTTTATTTTTATTTTTATTTTTATTTTGTTTTATCTTGTGTTTTGTTTTGTTTTTGTGCTAACAATATTTTCTAGGATTTTGTGTTGAGTGCATACAGGATGCAATTCAGACAAGAAGTTAACTATATGGGCACTCAATTCCACTAAGATAATTTCAATAGAAATAAAATATACGAAATAAATAATAAAATCATTACCATATACATAAATAAATCTCACGTAGATAATGGGTTGAAATAAATCTAATATAGTGGAATGGATGTTGGAGCATCTCTTGTCTAAAGGTAATAACCATTCTTGCCCTTATTGCTACTAAGTGTTAGAAAGTTTGGTGTACATCTTTTAAAATTCGGAATCAATAAAATTTAGGTTTAATCATTTTTGAGCTTTCTATTTATACAAAAACGTCTCAAATAGCTCCTTTTATTATCTGTTATCTTAATTAGGTCCCTATTCGTGTAAAAGTGATTCAATTGCACCCCTACCATCAATTTTAGTAAAGGATGTTAAGTTGCAGTCACGTGGCAAGCTAACTTTCTAAATCTGAACCATGTGGCACATTGAGGGTGTTAGTGACGTGGATTTTTTAATTTTGAAATGAAAAAAAATTGGGATTTCATTAAATACCTAATTTGCGAAAATCCCTAATTAAAAAGGGTGCTTGAGGTGTTGTAAATTGTTCTTCTACAACATGGGTGCCTCGGTTGCGAAAATCCCTTTCTCATCAAAAAATTAAGGTTTTTGAATTGGGTAAAACTTGCTCATGTGCCTTTTCTCTCTTCGCGATTGCTAATGCAAATAAGGTTTCACCCTTTTCATCTGCGGCAACACATGGCAGTGCAATGGTGTTCATGTTCTGATGATGGTTTTCCCTATTGTGCAAAATTGCAGGTTCATGGCTCGAAGAAATTGCAGGTTTGTTTCTGCAAGTTCGACTCGCGGAGAAGATCAACATGCAAACTGGGTTGTGTTTTCTGATTGCAGGTTTTAACGCGATTTGGGTGCTTGAAGATGATGGAGGACACGAATTTGGTTCGTGAGATGCGATTAGGGTTCACGGCGGAGGCAGTTTGGGTTTGATGTTTCTGGTTGGGGATTTTTCTGGGTTTGCAGGTGAAAACTCAAAGATGATGATTTGTGGTTTGAGGTGTGGTTGCTTGCAATTTGATGAAGGTTGGGCGAATCGCAACGGTGCTCTACAACGGCTTGCGGTGGCTTTGCGATTTTGGTGGCAGCTTAAGCATGTACGAGACTTAATCGGAGCTAATCGTGTTTCCTTTAATCACGTCGTCAATTTGCTTCCTCCTACGAAACCCTAATCTTGTTGATGAACAACTAATTTGATTGAATGAACCCCAATTTGGAACTTAAAGAAATAATCCACTCAAATCCTACTTTCGTTACTTGATTCTATGCAAAAAAATCCCTAAATAATCCTTAATTTAGTAGAACTTGTTTTATTTTAATTAAATTTTAGTTTTTTAAAACTTAAAATAACTAAACTCCACGTAATAAGACCTAACTCTACCACATGATTAAGATTTGCAAAGTCAGCATGTCACGTGACTACAATCTTAACGTTGTTTACTGAAATTGACGACAAAGGTGTAATTGAATCAATTTTACACGAATAGGGACCTATTAAGCTAAAAAATAATATAATGACATATTTGAGGCAATTCTGCATAAAGAAGGGCCTTGAAAATTATTAAACCTAAAATTTATTGTCCAACACTAATTATCTGGTATGGTCCATGTTGGTCTTCTCATGTGAAGTGTGACAAAAATGAAACACTGGCGGGATCTTGATTCATAATTAACTTGTGAATCATTTAATCACTATAAAATCTCCACAAATATAAATAATCACAAACATAATATGATGTTAAGAAGTGGACTTTAACTTTAACTCAATTCTATAAAATTAATTTGTAAGATGAGATTTACAATCACCTATATATTATAAACTCGTCTTATTTTTAGTTGATGTGAGATCTCCAACACACTCTTTTACGACTATAGATTAATGACCGATCTGATAAGTGGCTCAATAATAGATGACACAATAGATCCAACAAACAACTGATCTTCCAATAATAGGTGGCACACTAAGCTGAACAAACAACAAATTTCACTAAGATAAACCATAACTCAGCTCATGACTTTGATACCATATTAAGAAATGAATTTTAACTTTAATTCAACCCTATAAAATGAATTTCTAAGATGAGATTTACTCACTTATACATCGTAAACATGGTTAGGTTCGTCGGGCCAACTCGTCTTCCCGTTCAAAAAGGAACGAGCCGGATTAAGAATTTCAACCCATCGACCCATTTTGATTTGGCTCGTTGTTTTAAATTAAAAGTAAAAATAAAAAATAATTTAAAAGATTAATTTTTCTATATCATACTTTTCAAAAGTGTAAATTTATAATACAATTATAATTTAAATAATTAACACCTACAAATTAAGTTTCAACACCAGAAAGTGCATCGGACACTTCCTTTTCTGGTTGAATACTATGGTCATAAACTCATAAAAAATCATATATTTTTTAAAACAAAATTTCGGATATAGACATCCGATAAATATATAATTGGATATGCATATCCGATAAGCACTGCAAACTTTTTTTTTAATCTAAGAAGTTTATAAAAATTATTTTATATTAATTAAAAAGTATATTATTACGTTGTAAACTCATACAGAATTTTTAAAATAATTAGAAACTAATAAAATAATTAAATAAGTAATATAATTTAATTTTTATTTAACATATTAAACTTCATTTGACATTTGAAATTATAAACATCGGATATTCACATCCAATTTATTTAGGTTCGGCTTTCAAAATATGATAGGTTTATCTAAACTTATTTTTATTAAAAAACAGTTTTATTAATTTTAATAAATTATAGAAATTAATTTCTATTAATTAAAAATTAGATAATACATTATAAATTCATAAAAAATCTTACATAATTTTAAAAGTAATTATAAACTAATAAAAAAATTAAATAAGTAATATAATTAAATAAGAAATGGGAGTGCAGGGATGTAGGGTAGAGGAGTAGAGAGGTGTAGGAATGCATGTTTTCTCATAAGAGAAAAAGGAGGTGTAGTGAATGGATACAGAAATTTTTAACAAAAAAATTAATAAATAATTACTTTATTAATTAGGGTTATTTTAAGAAATATGAGATGTAGGATAAAATATTTGGAGGTGCAAGATAAAACACTAGAAAAGTTTAGGCTGATGGGCCTAATCTTAACTCGCGAAAGTTCTTCTTCAAATCGTCTTCCTTGTTGTATAATAACATAATGGTTTAAACTCTCGTTTGGTCTTCATATTTGTGTGTCAATCTTAATTTGGTCATCATATTTTTTTTTTGTCTCAATTGGGTCATAATTTTTGTAAAAATGCACACATTTTACCCTTTCTGTTAAATGTTCTCAGACGGTATTAAATCAATGTTGACGTGTTAATGTTGTTCTACATTGTTTAATTACGTGGAAATTTTATTTAAATTAAAAATCATGAGATGACAAAATTGAAGCTCTCAAACTTCCAAAGCCCTTCACAGGAACATCAATCCTTTCTCCTTCCTCTTCCCAACAGATTCCAGCACCGCCATTGACACGCTCCTCCACTTCGAAGCCAAGTCCCACGTCGTCTTCTCCTTCGACCCTAACCTCCGCAACCTCTCTCGCATTCTCTCCTCCCTCCCATTGACAAGGCCTGAGGTTGTCGTTCCCACACCTCACAGATCTGTGAACCTGCAGTTCCGTTAATGAAACAAAAACCAGATCTGTTTCAAACACAAAAAAAACCAATCCAAACTATACACCCAAAACTCTCTTGAGCCACCAAAACTCTCTTGAGCCACCAAAAATTCAAGCTTCATTAAGTAAAAAACAACAATAGAACCACTGAACGAGGATTGAAAATTTGAAACAAACCACCAAATCACTCCCCAGATTAAAACAAACCCCATAAAAATCAACGGAATATTCAATGCCTAAGCCAAATTAATTTTCCCAATTTCAAATAAAGGGTCACGGTCAAAATACCAAATTCCTAAACCCCAAATTCTTCATACCTCGTCCAGAACACCTTCCTCTCGCGTATAAGACTCCATGGAGGAGTTGGAGGAAGAAGCATGGTTGTTTTCAACACTGTCATCAACAAGGTCACCAGAAGACGAAGCCGGAGCTCCGGCGGATCCAACCAGAATCTCTGACAAGGCGATCGTCTTCCCGAAGAGCTTGATCCTCGAGTCTTTTGCCTCTGACATTTCTGGTAATAAAAAAATAATCTTTTATTTTTGTATTTGTCTGAATGGGAAAAAATATTTTAAGAAATCCAACTTACCCTCTCTCAATCCCGTGGTACTCATAAAATAATCTCTTTCTTATTTTTCAGCTACCTCCTCTCTGCAATTAAAATAGAACCAGAAAGAGAGAAGGGAAGAAATTCCTCCTTACAACGCGGAACAACGAAAAAAAAAGAGGGAAAAGAAGAAGAATGCTCAACACGCCGCTGCGAGCCACCACGAATGCTGCTGGGTTGCGCCATTACGACACTTTCCTTGCCCCAGATGGAAGATCAAAACAAAGAAGAAAAAGTGTTGATGATTTCTAATGGCGACAAAGAAGACGAAGAGTATTGCCATGTCATAATTCTTTAATTTAAATAAAAATTCTATGTAATTAAACAATGACATCAGCGTAAACATATCATCACATGTTAACGCCGTAAGAGAAAATTTAACGGAGAGGACTTAATTGCCTCATTTTTACAAGTAATATGATTCAATTGAGACAAAAGAAATACAATAACCAAATTTAGATTGACACACAAATATAATATGAGAACCAAACGAGGATTTAAACCTAACATAATACATATACAGTGTTCTTGCTGCGTCTGCTGGGTCGCGTAAAGGGTTTTTCATCAGCTTAGCATGATATAGTAGCTTCATCACGGTGCCGTTTTGGCATTTTTCATATATATTTTTTTTCTAATTTCAGTTTTTTTTTTTATTTCACAACGTTTTTCGTTGTCACATTTAATAGGATTTCCAGGGATTCCTGAACGACTTGCAGGATTGGGAACTTTCTAGAAAGGATAAAACACAAAAAGTGAAGTCGCAAAAGGAAAATGTTGGTAATTTTATGTTAACCTTCAAAATTTTCTATCATCGTCCATCTGTGAACTTTTGTTTCCTATGTGAATTTTTGAATGCGCGTTTGGGTTTTCCTTGATTCGCGGTTCTGGGTTTCCTGGTGGCTGTGTTGGTTGTACGTGTGGTGCCAATGAAGGTGCTGGTGACGGTGGCCGGCGTTGGCAGCTCCGACTGAGGAGTTCCTGGATTTGGGTTGGGCTTGTAGGCCAGCGTTGGAATTTTGGATTTGGGCAGGCACATTAGTTTGGTGAGGGTTTCATCCTGCACCTCCAAATTTTTAAAAAATGACTAAACTACCCTTAATTAAAAAATATTTATTTAGAAAAAGTAAAAGTAGTCAAAGATTCATGTCGGGGCACAAATATATCTATTTGTCTCTCCCATTTGAAAATACTCCTCAGATTTCATTTCTGCTTCTCTGCTTGTTGGGGTCTCCTTTCTCCCTCCCAGTACACACAGACTATTTGCATTTCCCTCCCACTGCCTTTCCTCTTCGTCTGTCCACTTCGTCTGTCCAGCAATATAATTAAAGTTTTATATAAAACATATTAAACAGAGAAAGGGAGTTTACCAAGATGATTGGCCAGTCACGGAACATTGTTAGTCTCGAAGAACGACTGGCTATTGTTTGTTTTTTTCTTCTTCTTCCTATGTTGTTGTTATTGTCTGGATTATTCCAATATAGTTTTGATTAAAGCATGGATGTTGGAAAATAATAGATTGTTGGTTAATGATGTTTTTTGGAGGTTTATCGGAACATTGGATTAAGAGAGAAAGAAAGGTACAAGAGAGAACTGACGGAGTACAGAATAACCAATCGCCTCCAAGAGGGGCAACGATCCCACCACAGGCTCACACCTAAGCCAAATGTTTTTCCCTTTTTACCCTCATCCTCCATCTTTTGTATTTCTTAGTATTCTCTCTATTAGGTTTCACACAAACAAAGATGAGAGAGAAAGATGTAATTTTCTATTTCTCACTCAAAAAATTAAATAAATAGATAATTTTACGGGTTATCGATTAACATTCAATTCGATCCGGTTAAAAGTTTTCAATGAGATTCAAAGTTTACATTATTTTATATTTGTCTGAACATGAGGTCAGATGATATGTCTAACGTGACGTCAGATGACAGCTATCATGTCAGACACAGCTATAAAATTTATAATTTTTTAATATCTTTATGATCAGAATAAAGATTGTCCTACTTAGTAAGTAATGCTAATAAATGATCACAATTTTCCATAATTTACACTACATAGATAATTTTATAGGTTATCTGGTTAAGACTCCATTGAATCTCACTCATGTTAAGAAAGTCTATATCTTAACTTGTATTATAATTAAATAATTAGGTTTCACATTTATAAGTTTGTCTGAACCTAATATTAGAAGTGACTTTAAATATTACTTAAGTCTCCATTATAAAATTTGGATTTTGATATTATCAAAAATATTTATTACATTTTTATAATTGGTAACCAATGACTAATTAAAGACTACATTTTATATAATTCACATTAAATAGATAATTTTATCCAATTAATACTCAATCAAACCTGTCTCATGTTAAAAATTCTCAATACTTACTTGTACCATGATTAAAATTTTAGGTTATATTATATTTGTCTTAATCTAATGTCAGTCGTGACGCTAGATAATATGTCAAACACGACATCAGATATCATATTGGAAACTACTATAAAATTTAGATTTTCATAATGTTTTTATGATTAAAATGAAAATTATCTATTGCTTTTATAATGAGTAAGTAATGACTAATAAATTATTACGATTTTTCATAATTCACATTAAATAGATAATTTTATAAGTTATCTGGTCAAGACTCAATAGAATCTCACTCGTGTTAAAAAAGTTTATATCTTAGTTTGTATCATAATTATGTAATTAGGTTTCATATTTATAAGTTCGTCTTATCCTAGATGTGAAGTTAATTATTACTTAAGTCACAGGTAATAAAATTTGGATTTTGATATTGTCAAAAATATTTATTACATTTTTATAATGGGTAACCAATTACCAATTAAAGATATTTTTTAATTATTCATATTAAAAAGATAATTTTAAATGTTAACCAAATTCAAACACACCTTAATTATCCAATTAATACTCAATTCAACCCGACTAAGGTTAAAAATCCTTCCTACTTATATCATATCAAAAATTTAGGTTATTTTATATTTGTTTGAATATGATGATAGACAACACCTCAGATACTATGTCAAACACCGGTATCAAATTTAGATTTTCATTATGTTTTTATGATTAAAATGAAAATTATTTATTACTTTTATAATTATTAAGTAATGACTAATAAAATATTCAGGTTTTATAATTTACATTAAATAGATAATTATATAAGTTATGTGATCAAAACACAATTGAATTTCATTAATGTTAAAAAAATCTATATCTTAACTTGTATGTAATTAAATAATTAAGTTTTACATTTATAAATTTGTCTGAAGCAGATATTAGAGGTGATGTTAAATATTACTTAAATCACAGTTATAAAATTTGAATTTTGATATTGTCAAAAATATTTAATTGGTAACCAATTACTAATTAAAGATTAATTTTTTTTATAATTCATATTAAATAGATATTTTTAAATATTATCCAAATTCAAACTCACTTTCATTATCTGATTAATACTCAATCCAACCTAACTCATGTTAAAAATTAATCTTTACATGTATGATGATTAAGTTATTTCATATTTGTTTGAATCTTATGTGTGATATTAGATATTTTTCAGATGTGAAATAGGATACTATGTCAAACACTGTTATAAAATTTAAATATTCACTATGTCTTTATGATTAAAATGAAAATTATTTATTACCTTTATAATTAGTAAGTAATGACTAATAAATTATTACAATTTTTCATAATTTATATTTAATAGATAATTATATAAGTTATCTTATCAAAACTCAATTGAATCTCACTCATGTTAAAAAAAGTCTATATCTTAACATGTATTATAATTAAATAATTAAGTTTTACATTTATAAGTTTGTTTGAACTTAATATTAGACCATTAAATATTACTTAAATAATGTTTGTAAAATTTGGATTTTGATATTGTTAAAAATATTTATTATATTTTTATAATTGGTAACTAATTACTAATTAAAGATTAATTTTTTTATAAGTCACATTAAATAGATAATTTTAAATGTTATCCAAATGCAAACTCACCTTAATAATTCGATTAATACCCAATCCAACCCGACCCATGTTAAAAGTTCTTAATCTTTACTAGTATCATGATTAAAAATTTAGATTATTTTATATTTCTTTGAATCTTATGTCAGACGTAACATTAGATACTTGTCAAATGTGACATCAGATACTATGTCAAACAGTGCTATAAAATTTAGATTTTCATAATGTCTTTATGACAAATGAAAATTATTTATTACTTTTAGAATTAGTAAGCATGTACTAATAAATTATTACGATTTTTCATAATTTACATTAAATAGATAATTTTATAGGTTATGTGGTCAAGAATCAATAGAATCTTACTCACCTTAAAAAAGTTTATATCTTAGCTTGTATTATAATTAAATAATTAGGTTTCATATTTATAAGTTTGTCTCATCCTAGATGTGAAGTTAAATATTATTGAAGTCACACGTTATAAAATTTGGATTTTGATATTGTCAAAAATATTTATTACATTATTATATTTGATAACCAATTATTAATTAAATATTTTTTTTAATAATTCATATTAAATAGATAATTTTAAATGTTATCCAAATTCAAACACACCTTAATTATCCAATTAATACTCAATCGAACTTGACATGGGTGAGACGTGATGTTGAATATTACTTAACGTTTATAAAATTTGGATTTTGATATTGTTAAAAATATTTATTATATTTTTACAATTGGTAACCAAACTAATTAAAGATTAATTTTTTTATAATTCATATTAAATAGATAATTTTAAATGTTAAATTCAAACTCACCTTAATGATAAAAAAGTTATGTTTTATTTTATTTTTATCAAAATTAAATAATTAAATTAGATTACATGTATGAACTCTACGTGATCTTATTCGATGTTATGAAATTTGGATTTGTATAACTTGAAAAGTTATAATTCAAGAAGTGAAACATAATTCTTTAGTAAAATAATAGGTTAATGATACATTTAAATTGTTATATTACGTTCTTTTTATATTTTTGTAACATGAGTTAGACATATGATATTAGATATTCTAATAGGTTTGGAATCGCATTTGAAGTTGAAGTTTTAGAACTATAGTTCTTTTTGAATTGGATCTAGTTTCCTTTGGAAATAGAGGATGAAGTACATGAAAAAGTTAAAAAATAAGGGTTGAATAATGATTTTCGGTAGATTTTGAATATATGAATAAATGGTTCTTCACACATTTTTAATATTAGTTATCTTGTACTTTTTTAAGTTAGTTATATAATTAATATAGATCTAATAATGTAAAAGGCGCGAATTTTTCATATCAATTAAATTTTTGTAACAAAAATAATTTCCATACCATGTGAATTGAAAGAATTGTCAATAAAAGACCTCAAAGTGTTGTAATATCTATTTTTTTTTCAATTTCTACTATGATTAAAGCTTAGCTACAACTAATTTCCTGGTTAATTATAGTCTTAATTGACATAGAAAAGTTTATTTTTTTTAATATTTGATTTGTCTTAGTTATTTTTTTCTTTATATATTCTGATATTTTTTCATGCACATAAACACAATTCATAAATAATTAATGTTATCATTTTAACGTAGTTTACTAAAAAGTTAATAATGTATTCAAATATATAAACAATTGTTTAAGTATACAAATATCATAATCTTAATATTCATACAAAGATAAACAAATATACAATTTATTAAAGATTTTTAAATTTCTATTATTGTTATCATTTTTAACGTAGTTTACTAAAAAGTTAATAATGTATTTAAGTATATAAACAATGTTTAAGTATACAAATATCATAATCTTAATACTAATACAAAGATAAACAAATATATAATTTATTATAAATAAAACTACGTAAATTTACAAGTCATAAAACATTCTTCAAAAGTTTAAGTTTATCACTCTTAATGTTTAATACTTTATTTTATTTTGAATGAAGATAAATCATTCAAAATCTACATATTCAAAATTGTATTTGATCAATGTAAATTAAAACTCACATTTAATTATTTTAAGTTGTTTGGTCAATTCTATATTACATTCCTCCATAAATTTATAATATTTGTGAATATGATTGTATGTATTTGTTTCATTAGATAACATTGACACTTATGGTTAGACAAATAATAATGAAAACTATTTTATATAATACAATTCACTAGTAGTTAGACAAATAACATATTATGAACATGTGAAAGTTATATTAACCTCAAATGAGTTTATCTAACTTTATAAAAACAATGTAAACTAAATGATATCAATCATTAAATTTATTATGATATAAAATATAAGAATTTAAACATAAAATAAAACAACAAATTTGTAAGAAATAATTAGTAATAATTGTCACTGATCCTAAAAGTTATAATAATATTCTAAACAATTAAACTTTGTATCAATTTAAAAATTATATACTTAGTAATGTAAATAAGGTCTTAGATACTTCTTTTCTTATATTTTGTAAATATTCATATATCAAGTATGTTTGTCTCTTTGTAACTTCATTTTCTATGTTCTAAATGACAACAATATCAAGGATTCCATGTATAGAAGTATGTTCTTTCTCTTAATGCAAAGACAATGTTAACATAACCTATTAATATATTAGTATGTTTATTTTAACAAAAGCATACTTGCGTCAACCTAGATAACATATATGTATTTGATAAGAATATTAACCTTTGGCACAAAAAGAAAAGAATGATATCGATTTTCTATGACTTTACAATTGTGATTTTGGGAAAATAATAACTTATTTTTTATCTTTAGAATCATCCATCACATGTTGAAAATATCATGTAGTATACATAAGTTTAGTTCATCACAACATAAAAAGAAGAAAAATACATAATTAAAGCAAGTAACAAAAATTTTCCTTGTGACAATTAGCTTTACTACTCTTTCCAACAAAAGAAAATTCTCACATGAATAGAAATTCCTAAACATATTAACATAAGGGATTTATATAAGCTTTTCTTTTAGTTAAAGGCTTCCTATGAACATGTTAGATGATATAAAATTCAGGAAAACATTATTTTGCATGTTGTTATTTTGAAAAGACTCTATATTGACACTTGGATTATTTGTGTAACTTTTCTTATAAAACCTTATATTTTCATTTTGAAAACCTTTAGATGCTTTTGGTCAAGTGGATGTTTCTCTTTCTGAAAATATATTTCGTTTAATGCTTATTGTTAAACTTCAAAATTAAAGTTGCTAGATGGTCTAATTTTTCTAGAAGATCTTGTCTCAATAATTTCTCCCTTTTTTTCTGTTTAACAAATATTCATGCTAAACGAAATGATGATTTTGAAAACGTATGGATATTGTCAAAGTCTTTCTAGCTTACTAAAGGATGTGTATTTTAGGTGTGTTCCCCCTTACTCCTAGATCCCCTTGAATTGTTTGACGTTTTTATCATAGAAAAAATATTTTTGTAAAAAGTATAAGAACAAATGTGAGATTTTCAACAACTTTCTTCAAAGCGTTTTTATGTGAAAATTTATATCATGGCTTTATGGTGTAACTATCAAACCATTGATTCAGAACATAAATGAAATAACTAATCATTCATGTATCAGAGCATAATATAGTTACTTTATATTCATCAAAGCATAGATGTTATATCAGAATATGTTATGAGGCATAGATTTTTCAGTCACAAATATTTATATATTAAAATAGTCTTTGTAGGATTTAAGGAGTGTACTCCCCTTGAATATGATAGTCTATTTTCATCACAACATTCAGGCATTTAATCACATGACATATTATGGCATTAGAGCATTAGTATTTATCAGTTAAATATGCTATGAATGATTTATGTCTTCCATAAGTCATTATTGGATTGGATGAATGAAACTAAATTATTAAGGCAAATATATAAAACACGAAGATATATATAATCATCAAAATGAGCCAATGGAATTGTGGTAAAAATAAATGATGAATAAATAACCAATGCATTGCAGTGTTTTAGAGTTCTCCTAAGAGTTGTTGTTTAACGCAATTTCTCGGCTTTTCTCTCCCTTATTTGATGAACATAAAAAAGGTGGAAACAAAGATATTCCCAGCTTGGAGGATGGTGATGTTGATGGTGGTTTGTTAGGTTCCTGGGTTTGAAACCTAACTATCAACGCTCACAGTAAACCAAAAGAATAGTGAATGAGTGAATTTCTATTATTGATAGCAAAATAATTAAGCTTACAAAGAATGGTTGGAAGCATAACCTTCCTCATAGGACTGTAGCCGTCTGTCAACAAACTCAATAATCAAAAACCTTCTCCTAACAATAGAAACTAGCTCTATTTATATTAATTATTTTCCGCCCATCTTATATATTTTTCTAGAATATATCTTTATTTAATGTAAATATCTTATACTGAATATTTCTCTAAAATATATCTTTATTTACTATAAATATCTTATACTGAATATTTCCCTAGAATATATATTTATTTACTATAAATATTTCCCGCCCATCCTAACTACTACAACAATTAGGATAGTAACTCTTCAACTGATCGACTCCAGTTCTTCACTGCTTTCCACCGTTCGGCTCGAGCCCTCACCGCCTTCAGTCGTTCGGCTCGATTCCTCACCGTCTTCCATCGTTCAACTCGACCACTCCCTGCCTTCCATCGTTCGGCTCGACCTCTCCCCGCCTTCCACCGTTTGGTGTCCTTCTTCTTCTCCCTCACCGCCTTCCACCGTTCGGCTCGACCTCTTCCCGCCTTCCACCGTTTGGTTCCCTTCTTCTTCTCTCTTATACTTTCCAACCCTCATCATTACCCCCTACCTTACATCCTATCATTGGTATATTTTAGGAAGGATTTGGGCAAGGACAGTGTTGATAGTGGTCACGAGGGTTTGGAAGTTGGCTTACTGTTCTTCCGTGCTTGCTTGAAACATTGTAACCATTTTTGCATCTTATTGCGCATTGTTCTCAATAATCAATTAATGAACATGGGTGAGAATGTCTTGAGGGTTTGGATTAGTGGGTTGAGGTGGAAGGGATGTGTTTGCGGAAACGATGGCTAACGGTTGTGGGATGGTTGTAATCATCTGAGTGTTGGGTTGGTTAGGTTGGGTTGTCGGTGGTGACATTGGTCCAGGTGGTTCGATAATGGAGTCAGTTTCTTTTGGGGATTGAATGAAGACTTGTTTAGGTGGTGAGATGGTGATTGATTGAGGATTGTAGGGTATCTTTGTTAATTCCTTTAACTTAGTTTCCATAGATGATACTTCACTAATAACAGGAAGCTTTAAGTACCACCTGGTATCTTCTTCCGTTGTTGCGTGTAGATCAGTCATCACCTTGGATACATAAAGTTAAGTGACCACTTGACTCAAAATATCTTCAAAAGATGGAGTATCACGAATAGTAAACATTGAGGTCAAAGTTGGTAGATTTGGCAGCTCTTTCAGGAGGCATAGACCATGTGCATTATTGTTTACCAAGAAGGTGGCATACGTGAAAGATTTGGGTAGTGTTCACATGTTCATGTGGGTATGGGTAGGCGAAAAATGGCATCTACAGGCAGGTTTTGTAAGGCTTCAGAGGCTCTATAGATTTTGTCACTTGGATATGAGGTAGAGGGTGTGGTACATTGCTCAAGATGACATTGAACAGGTGGGAAAATATATAGGATTTCATGAGTGTAAAGATAAGGTTCTGGTAGGTAGTCATGGTAGTTTGGTAAGGTTAGGACAGGAAAAGGAAGTAATGTGTGTGGATTGGGTGTTTGTTTTTCTGAGTGTGAGTACATTGGTGAGGTGTACAATATGGGTGAGAGTAGGTTTAGTCTCTTGTTCTAAAGGGGTTTGATTTTGTGCTACTTGTCTGGATGAGTGTTGGGACGGGGTTAGCCTAGGAGAGAAAGCTTGTGTTTCTTCCTTCACTTTAGGTTCCCACAACATAATTTCATCATCAACACTCTGGAAACGTAAAATGATCCATTACTCAAGGAATTAGCAAATTAATTATATCAATAGGAGGAAAACTCGTTGAAAACTCGATACTATGATTCATTGTCGAGTGCCCAAAATGAGGAATTTCTCAAAAACCTTCCTAACTTCTCCTCTCCAAATTATTAAACTTTTTTAGACAAAGAAACTTCACTGAAGGCTATTTCCCACTTAAAATGAGCATCAAGGATAAGTGTAGAAACATCAAATTCAGTAAAGCTACCTCAGCTTGTTTACCAAAGAAAGTCGTTCAAATTTATACCATACAAATTTACACCAAAGTTTTACCATAAAAATTTTCAAAATTTAATTTGCTGTTTTAATAAAATAGTATCAGAAACAACTGTTTTATATAAGATACGTGAAGTTGATACTATTTCCACAACAACCATAACATTTAAATTCCACCAGGAAGAGTAGTCGAGCAATCACTCACCTTTGAAAGGATGAAATCACCCAACCACCTAGTACAGTCAACATAATTTACATGAACCGAAGCACTGTATACCTGAAAATATGTATCACTAGAATTAGGAATTATACAAAGATCAATGATATGTACCAAAAATAAATTGTTACTAACAGGATGTTGGACAATTTGACGGAAGATCTGTCCATGTGAATGATTTTTCTACATATGTCCAGAAGTCTGCATAAACGCAAGAAACATGATGGATTAAAATGAAACGGACAATTATAGAGTTGGTACATCACAATTGACGGAATGTGTAAACAGAAATAGGGATAATGTTCCGCACAAGAATTTTTAACAAATTACAAAAATAATTGCTACTTGCAGCATATGTTGTTATGAAACAAATATTAGAGATACAATAAAAAATGTATACCAAATCCATTAAGAATAATTGATTATATGTAAGAAGGATAGATGGATAAACAGAGGAGATGGAAGATCAAGGAACCCTAAATAGCTTTCCTAAATATATTGACACAATGGTAACATTTAATCCGTGTAATCAACTCCACCTAGTGGAAAAAGTATCAATTTTATCTTATTTCTTCATTTTCATTATAACTGATGAAAGAGCTATGATTTTTTTCACTCTGCCCTCTTACCAATCTAATATCAATCAACCACTACTTCAGTTTTGTTTCACTCTGCCATCTTTAGTCAGGTAGCATCAAGAAGCTATCATTAAACAAAATATCTTACCCTCTATAGACCATATTTTTACAGTAGTATCCATGCCACAACTACAAATACGATATATATCCGAAGGATGAAAGTCCTACAGAAAGAAACATAAAATTAGTTGGGCTAATCTCCAAATCCAGATATTATATATATTATAGCTACGAATAGGTAGGTAAGTAAACAATAAAAAGGACGAGATACACTGGATGGAGAGTACACTTACAACACTTGGGATTTCATTACGGTGTCCTCCAGCTCCTGCAAATATCAGGATACATATTCCAGTTTGAGTATTCCACAACCGAAGAGATTCATCCTGATCAACCTTAAATGTCATTATTGAGAAACAAAAGATTCTTTAAATAGTTAAAATGTGGAGAAGCCAATTAGTTTGCTTGCAGATATCACAAGTGATGGTTTTAATGTTTGGGTTCTGACTTCATTTATAGATTCCCCATGGCCAATAAAACTCTGCATAGAGGAGATGTCATGTTATGTAGCAGAAGGGATTAGAGCACAATCAAAGACCACCTTGAAATGCTTTTATATAAAATAAACCGACATAAGCTCCAAATAATCTCTTACAAACGCCACCGAAATATAAAAAAAAAATTATAATCACATTTTCAAAAGCTTCATGCAAATTATCACGAGTTCATTATTAAAACCAAAATACCCGGGATATGCTCTCACGGCCAGCATCAATGATTCGGATTATCCCCTTGCTTCCTCCAGCCACAATAAATGGACCCCCTCATCACTGCATGCCCAACCCACAGTGTAAAAAGCCTCATCCTTCTGGTCTACATAGAAACATAAAAGGCGAAACAAACTTTAGAACACATACATATACACATAAGACTGCAAAACAGTAATAACCCCTCCTTCAAGGCATTGATAAACAGTAATCTAAGAAGAAGGGAAAAAAAGCATTAAAAATTGAAACTTTTGGAATGAAATGAAAAAGGGCAGTGGAAGAAACAAATAGAGGGTGTACTCTGTTGCCACCAACAGTGACGAAAACGTTGAGGTAACGAGAGTCAAGGAAGTTGAAAACGACAGCGTATATAGGGTGTTTCCCCTGTCGGAGGCTATTGCTGATTCTGTGTTCTCTCTTTTTTGCCGGAGCCAACGATCCCACCACTAAGTCAAATGTTTTTCCCTTTTTAGCCTTATCCTCCATTTTTTTTTTATTTCTTATTATTCTCCATTATGCCTTCTTTATTCACTTGAGTGAATTTGAAAAAGAGTGATTAAATAAATTTGAAGGTAAATTATTTTTTGTTTATTTAAGTGAATTTGAAGGTAAGTATAATGAATTAGAAGTAACGTTTCAGAGAATTAATGTAAGATTTGATTGATACGAGATTTGTGAGAATTAATGTGAGTAGGATTTGATTCACTTCTAAATTTATTCTCACTTACCTTCAAATTTACTCAAATAAAAAAATGAGTGAAAGATGTAATTTTTCTATTCCTCACTCAAAAAATTAAATAAATAGATAATTTTATGGGTTATCCGATTAACACTCAATTGGACCCGACTCATTTTAAAAGTTTTCAATCTTTATTTATATCACATGTCAAACATAACGTCAGATGTCAGATATCATGTTAAACATAGCTATAAAATTTATAATTTTTTAATGTCCTTATGATCAAAATAAAAATTATGTCCTACTTAGTAAGTAATGCTAATAAATAATGACATTTTTCCATAGTTTACACTACATAGATAATTTTATAGGTTATCTGGTTAGAATTAGGGCTAGACAAAAATAACTGATCTGTCCTGTACTGTAGTTAACTGTACTATATTATACTAAAAAAACTGATCCACTTTTACAAAAAGTTCGATTAACTGTTTTATTGTTCAATAACAATTTCAGTTCAGTTAACTGTGAGAACTGTTTTTACTCTTTCCTCTTCTCTAGTTCCCGTACAACTGTTTCTTCTTGCCAAGAAAAATATATTTAATATTAAAATATTAATAAAAGAAATTATTCACATAAAAAAATTAATAATTAATTTTTTAAGACAATTTTTTTATCACAAATTTAATATATTTTATCAATAAATATATAACATATATAAATAAAAAAGATAATTTATATTTTTATATTTTTTAAGTTACATAATATATATATATATATATATATATATATATATATTTTGTTACGTTATTTTTTATATTTTTTTATTAATAAAATAAAATAAATAAATAAAAAATAAAATAATTTTCATA
Source organism: Vigna reflexopilosa (assembly GCA_027742785.1). Lineage (NCBI taxonomy): Eukaryota > Viridiplantae > Streptophyta > Magnoliopsida > Fabales > Fabaceae > Vigna > Vigna reflexopilosa. The sequence goes on from CM050932.1 coordinate 11,675,803, forward strand.
CACATATAATAATAAAAGAAATATAAATAAAATAGAAAATTATAATATCAAATAATTAAAAAATTAATTTGTAAAACACTTATGAATAAAATAAAATAAATATTAAAATAAATTTTTATTATATTAAAAGTAACATTTGTGTTGACTCGAAACATTTTCCAATATTAAACCACTGTAACAATTTATATTCCAAATAAAAAAAGAAATTTTTTATTCCAAATAAAAAAAGAATTTGTTTTACAAAACTTGCAATCAAAATGATTTAATTTCAGATTATAATCTAAAGTTACTTTGCTATTAGATAGTGTTAAAATTAGATTTTAGAATTAGTGCAATGTTAAAATTAGTACAATTTTGTTTAAAATTAGTAGTTGAGTTAAAATTAGTGTCGTTTAGTATTCAGTTAATAGTTCAGTTAGTGTAATTTACAATTCAGTTAATAGTTTAGTGCAATTTAAAGTTTAGTTAATAATCCAGTTAGTGCAGTTTACAATTCAGTTAATAGTTCAGTTTAGTTAGTGCAGTTTACAGTTCAGTTAATGCAGTTTACAATTCAGTTAATAGTTCAATTTATACTGCAGTTTAGTACAATTTAGTATAGTTCAGTTTGATAAAAACAAAAAAAAGTTCAGTTCAGTTTGTCTGAACTACAGTTCAGTTTAAACAAATTAGTTTTTAGTTCAGTACAGTTTTTAGCAGTGCAGTTCAGTTGAGTTCAATTTGCCCACCCCTAGTTAGAATTATATTGAATTTCACTCATGTTAAGAAAGTATATATCTTAACTTGTATTATAATTAAATAATTAGGTTTCATATTCATAAGTTTATCTGAACCTAATATTAGAAGTGACATTAAATATTACTTAAGTCTCAAATATAAAATTTGGATTTTGATATTATCAAAAATATTTATTACTTTTTTATAAATGGTAACCAATGACCAATTAAAGATTATAGTTCATATAATTCACATTAAATATATAATTTTAAATGTTATCCAAATTCAAACTCACTTGAATTATCCAATTAATACTCAATCCAACCGGTCTCATGTTAAAAATTCTCAATCTTTACTTGTATCATGATTAAAAATTTAGGTTATTTCATATTTGTCTGAATCTGATGTCAGACGTGATGCTAAATACTATGTCAAACGGGACATCAGATAGCATATCAGACACAATTATAGAATTTAGATTTTCATAAGGTTTTTATGATTAAAATGAAAATTATCTATTACTTTTATAATTAGTAAGTAATGACTAATATATTATTAAGATTTTTCATAAGTTACATTAAATAGATAATTTTATAGGTTATTTGGTCAAAACTCAATAGAATCTCACTCATGCTAAAAAAATTATATCTTAACTTGTATCATAATTAAATAATTAAATTCATATTTATAAGTTCTTCTCATCTTAGATGAGAAGTTAAATATTACTTAAGTCACAAGTTATAAAATTTTGATTTTGATATTGTGAAAAATATTTATTACATTTTTATAATTGGTAACCAATTATTAATTAAATATTTTTTTATAATTCATATTAAAAAGAAAATTTTAAATGTTATCCAAATTCAAACACACCTTAATTATCCCATTAATATTCAATCCAACCAGACTAAGGTTAAAAATCCTCCCTACTTACTTCTATCATGATTAAATATTTAACTTATTTCATATTTGTTTGAATATGATGTTAGAGATGACCTCAAATACTATGTCAAACACTACTATAAAATATAGATTTTCATAATATTTTTATGATTAAAATGAAAATTATTTATTACTTTTATACTTAGTAAGTAATGACTAATAAAATATTTAGGTTTTTATAATTTACATTAAATAGATAATTATATAAGTTATGTGATCAAAACACAATTGAATTTCTTTAATGTAAAAAAAGTCTATATTTGTATCATAATTAAATAATTAAGTTTTAGACGTGATGTTAAATATTTATTAAATCAAGTTTATAAAATTTGAATTTTGATATTGTAAAAAATATTTATTATATTTTTATAATTGGTAACCAATTACTAATTAAAGATTTTTTTTATAATTCAAATTAAATAGACAATTTTAAATGTTATCCAAATTCAAACTCAACTTAATTATCCGATCAATACTCAATCTAAACCCATCCATGTTAAAAATTCTTAATCTTTACTAGTATCATGATTAAAAATTTAAATTATTTTATATTTATTTGAATCTTATGTCAGACGTGACGTTAAATACTTGTCATATGTGACATTTGATACTATGTCAGACAATGTTATAAAATTTAGATTTTAATAATGTCTTTATGACTAAAATGAAAATTATTTATTACTTTTGTAATTAGTAAGTAATGACTGATAAAATATTACAATTTTTTATAATTTATATTAAATAGATTTAAGTTATTTTATATTTAATTTATGGGTATAAAATTTTATTTTGATATTGTAAAAAATATTTATTAAATTTTTAAACTTGGTAAACAATGTCTAATTAAAGATTATTTTTTTATAATTCATATTAAATATAGAAATTAAAATGTTATCTCAATTCAAACTCAATGATAAAAAAAAGTTATATTTTATTTTTTTATTAAAATTAAATAATTAAATTAGATTACATGTATGAACATGATCTCATTCAATGTTATGAAATTTGGATTTGTATAGCTTGAAAAGTTATAATTCAAGTGAAACATAATTCTTTAGTAAAGTAATAGGTTAATAATAAATTTAAATTGTTATATATATATATATATATATATATATATTAATCATTATGTAGTAGTGGTAAAATTAAGTTTTATATTTTTAAGAATTTATTCACAAAAAGATATTTCTTACGTTTTTTTTTATATTTGTAACATGAGTTAGGCACATGATATTAGATATTGTGATAGGTTTGGAATCACATAATATTATTAGAAGTGAGTTAAATATTACTCAAAATAAAATTTGGATTTTGATATTATAAAAAATATTTATTTTAATTTTATAATTGGTAATCAATGACTAATTAAAGATTACATTTTATATAATTCACATTAAATAGATAATTTTAAACGTTATCCAAATTCAAATCACTTGAATTATCCTATTAATTCTCAATCCAATCCATCTCAAGTTAAAAATTCTCAATCTTTACTTATCATGATTAAAAATTTAGATTATTTTATATTTGTTTGAATCTTATGTCAAACGTAACGTTATATACTTGTCAGATGTGACGTCGAATACTCTGTCATACATTGCTATAAAATTTAGATTTTCATAATATTTTTATGATTAAAATGAAAATTATCTACTACTTTTATAATTAGTAAGTAATGACTAATAAATTATTACGGTTTTTCATAGTTTACATTAAATAGAAAATTTTATAGGTTATCGGGTCAAGACTCAATAGAATCACACTCATGTTAAAAAAGTTTATATCTTAACTTGTATCATAATTAAATAATTAGGTTTTACATTTATAAGTTTGTCTCAACCTAAATGTGAAGTTAAATATTACTTAAGTCACAAGTTATAAAATTTAGATTTCATATTGCCAAAAATATTTATTACATTTTTATAATTAGTAACCAATTACTAATTAAAGATTATTTTTTTATAATTCATATTAAATAGATAATTTTAAATGTTATCAAAATTCAAACACACCTTAATTTTATGTTATGTCATATTTGTTTGACTATGATGTTAGCTGTAACACCCAAATTCTGGGATCCCATGGGTTTACAAAAACTTTTGAAAACTTAACTCTGATGCCATTACGGAATACAGATTGTATAAAAACTTCTATTTATTTTAACTGAATTAAGAAAAATTCATAAATCAAATGTAACTATAAAGTTCATAAAATATCATTACAATACTGTTAGTGTTGAAATTCAAATCCCGTAGTGTTCCCACGTATCTCGTCGCTCAACTTCGCTTTAGCTACACCTGTAACAACATCTACTCACATAAAAGTACGATCATCGCTTTGGAAATGATGAATCAATATTTTCTCGACTTCACTTAGCTTATTGTACTAGATTTAATTAGGGAATTGTGTTTGAATGTCCATTATTTCCCATTTTTGCTAATTATGCTTAATTTGACAAAAAATTCTAATTTTAATTAATTTGAATGATATGAGGCTAATTATTTTCATTATTAATTGCAGGGAAATTTTGGAAGTATATTTTAGGACTTCAAGAGGGCAAAAACGTCAACAACTACTCTTCACATAGGCAATTTAGATTTAATTAGAGCGTAAATTCGTTTTTTAGGGCTTTTGGGTCAAATTTGGAACATTTGGCCCAATTTTGGTGAAACCCAATTGTAGGGGCTGATTCTGTTACCTGGGTTTGAGTGCCAAAATGAGGGGGCAGACCCTAGACACACATTCATTCTTTTTTTTACGTTTTTTTAAGAAGCATGGACATGAAAGTTCTCTCCCATAGAGGTTTTTTTTTTCTTTACTTTATAGTATGAATGAAATGCAATTTCATTTTCTTTTCCAATTCCATTGTGTTGATTTCGTTTCTGTTGCATTTGTCTCCATTTTCATTTTCTCTTCTTGCTTGTTCCTGCATTTTCGTTTTAGGGTTTCTCTTCTATTTTCGTTTTAGGTTTCTCTTCTATTTTCATTTTCACATTACAATTTCGAATTGCTTTTTTTGTTCAACTTCAAATTGCGTTTTCAGATTAGAGTTAGTGTTAGGGTTTCGTTTTATGCATTGGGTTCGTTTTTGAAGGTTCAAATTCTGTTTCAGTTGTGTTTTCACTACTGTTCTGTACGTTTTCTGTCCATTGTGTTTTGCGTTTTTTGTAATTAATGACAACTTAAATTTTTGGGTTGGTATTAGTGAGGTTACAATGGTTCAATGAGGTTTTTGAGTAGTTGTGTAACTGCCTTGCTTTGCACCATGTTGAATCAGTTTTGCACTTACAATTAGAACACGCTTAGTGGTCTAATTGAGTTTAGTTTTCGCTTAGTTAATTAATCCATAATGTGTAGAACCAATTAATCATGTGCAATTCACTTGCTTAATTCGAATTTAGGACAACCTAATTAATTTTTGCTTAGTTGGTTGATTGATGTTGGACTAGGGTAAGAGCAGTGTTTAATTTGTTGCTAATCAATGATTGAAAGCATTGTAACTGAGCTAAACACCAACCTGTCTTTGAATTGTATTGAATTTCGTGTTTTGGTTTGTTAATTCTAGTCACAAAACTGTCCACATAACCATCCACCATGTGTTTGATCTATTGTCTGAATCACAATTTGGTCCTTAAGAGATGACCTAGGGGTTAATTCTCTTAGTACTGCACTTTTATTGAACATTAAATTTGATTCGGGTATGACATCGATCAGGAAACCACAACCACAACATGCAAGGGTGAGCTAACAGAAACAAGTCATCAAAATAATTCATTAACAACTACACTATAGGAAATCAAAGTCACTCGCATACAATCATACAATTATTTCTTCAAAGTAACCAAATCACACCCAGACTCACTCGGTCACTCACCAACTCATACCTATTTTGTTGAAACCATTCACCATATATATTAAATCAATACCAGTTAGTTACATACAACTTTAAGGTTAAGTGTCACTCCACCACTCTCTTAAAGAGCTTCACCGAACCAGTACACTTTATCACACCCTTACACAATGATATCTCCCACTATTCTTTGGAAGGCTTGACCAGCAAGTACACCACTCTCCACCACTTTCTTAGAGCTTCCCCAGGCAAGTATATGCTTTCCACCACCTTTTTGGGCTCATCGGACAAGTATACACTCCCCACCACTCTATTCCCCGAGAGCTTCACCGGACAAGTACCAGTACTACTTCCACCACTCTTTCAAGAGCTTTACCGGGCATCACAAACATAAATTCAATTTCACAAGAAATGAATAATATTATACTCATACAACCAAACAAAAAACCCGTATATGATAGACATTCTCGAAACAATAACAAAGTAATTATTAAATTAATGATAAGTCAACCAAACCCAAAAATAGTTAAAAATATACTAAATACACCCCTTTTATTTCTATAATAACAACTTAATATATGTCTACTCAAGTCAACCATATATATATATATATATATATATATATATATATATATATATATATATATATATATATATATATATATATATATATATATCCTTATTTGTTTGAACACTCCTAAAGCCCATTCAACACCTAAGTGGACCCCACTTTACCTATCCAAATTATTAAACTAATTTGTATATACTTAGGCGGCCCCACATGGTTCACCTATTTTCCTAAAACCCATTCTATACATTTTTACATAAAACACCCACCACCTTCCATACATTTATTTTATTTCATTTGAACTAATCATGTGGACCCCACGTGTGTCCATTAAATAATACACCACCACTTTATTCCACTCAATGCATTTTTTACGTAAAACTTCTCTTTTATTTGCATACACACTCTCACTCAAAATAATAAAAGGAAAAAAATTTCTTAACCACTCTTTTTTTAGTAATGTATACATGATAGTTTGTGATTGGTCCGTTTCAAATATTTTTTGAAATAAATTCAAATAGACCAATAAAATGGTGACACGTGTTCTATTATAAAAAAATTATTAAAAAAAATTATTAAAAAAAATTATTAAAATATCATAATCTATGATAAAAATACCAATCTCATTTGATGGCACTTGCTTTTGTGATACTAAGGGTGACTAAAAGACTTCTCTCACACTAGTGTCTCATGTCAGAATTACATTTGTATGCCAAATGAAAATATACTCGTATTCTATACTACAGTAACAAATGTCCATTTATTTTGCTTTTGTTTCGTGAACCCAATTCATAACACAGTAGCAAGTAAAAATAAATTTGTACTACTACTCCTTACTTAACCTTCAAAACTGGCTTCCGTTTTGACTCATCATTCCATATATAAGTCCAATAAACTTATACTAAATTATTTTTAACTCAAATATATAACTTAAAGTAAGATTAAAATAACTTATACACCTTCTCTCTATTCACTCTTCACCATAAGGAAAAAGAAAGGAACCAACAACACCTACAATATTTAAACACTACTCTAAAACGTGCCTACGAGCCATCCTTACTCTCTCTTAAATTCACTTAAGCAAAGTCTACTCTAACTACCTCTTAGGCTTAGTTAAAAACGTGACAACATGTAGCTCTTCATTCATGTTAATATATAAATCCCAACACCTCTTTTTTCCCTCTCCCGTAACTATGGTTCTATCCTTCCAATTCTAACCTAATCACCCTCTCACAACTGGGCCCTAACACTTGGGCTCTTAACTCTTGTTGTGATAGCAACAGGTGGAGGGTTTCATCCTACACCTTCAAACCGTTCATCCTGTATTTCTAAATTTTTTCAAAATACCTAACTTACCCCGTAATTAAATAATATGAATATTTAAAAAAATTAAAATAATGAAAGATTCTTTTTGTAGCATTGTCTGAGATATTTTCTCTCTTATCTCATTTCTGTCTCTGAGTTCCTTCTCTCTTATAATACTGGTAGTTTTAATATTCTGTTTTAAATTTTTTTAGCCATTTAATGTTCTGTTTAATTTTTTTTAAGTTATTTAGGGTGGTTTTAATTAATTAATTATATTAATTAATTAATAATTTATTTTAAATTTTCGATTATCCTATTTTTGAATTTTATTTTAATTAAATTGTTATATTTTAATAATTTATTTATTTATATAAAGATTTGAATTAAATTTATTTATTTTTAATGAAATAATAAATGTTATAGAATGTATAGTTATTTATTTCAAATAATATATTAAGGAATTAGTTAAATTCATTAAATTATTTTGTTTTAAATTGTTTTAAAGTTTTTTTTATTTTTTTATATTTTGGTTTTTTTTCTAAAATATTAAATTTTCTGTTTGAATGATCTGAAATATTTTGTTTTAATATTTTTTTATAGTCATTTCTTTTATATGAAAAGAATAAAAACCAATTATGAATAAAAAATATATGTTTATATGAATCTTTTAAAAACCGTAAAAAAAACTGTCAATACACCAATATTATACATAAATTTAAATATAATTATAAAATAATAAAAGATATATATAATAAAAGATATCCGAACCTATATGTATCAGATATGCATATCCGATGGGTCAGTAATTTTTTTTAATCTAAATTACTTTTATTAATTTTAATAAATTCATATAAATAACTTATATTAATTAAAAATCATATTACTACTTATAAATATATAAAAAAATATACATAATTTTAAAAAAATTATAAAAAATAAAATAATTAAAACTGTATATAATTAAAGTTTTATATATAATATATTCAACATGCATCGGATATTGATATCTGAAATCTTTACTATCGGATCTCCACAACCGATTCTACAAATTCGGATTTTCATATCCAATACTTTTATTTTCAGTTTTTTTATTCAAAATTGATTTTATTAATTTTAATACATTCATAAAATTATTTTATATTAATTAAAAATTATATAATACATTATAAATTCATACATTTCAAAAAAAAAATATATAAGAAGCATTGAAAATAAATTAAAATTAATATTAAAAGTATAAAGGGGTGGAAGGGGTGTAGGGTTTTTTAATAAAGATGAAATGAGGTGCAAAACGAAGAGGTGTAGGGTTTTTTTTATAAAGAAATGAAATGAGGTGTAGGGAATGCAAGGGTGCAGAAATGCAAGATTAGATGTTAGGAAGTGCAGATGAAATTCTTGGAAGTGCAAGATGAACTCATGCACTATTCTACGTAACCACCCTTTACTTTAATTAGGTTTCTCTCTCTTTGATTCAAACTCATGAACTATTCTACGTAAGAGTGCACCAAACTCTCTTTCTTTCATGTGGAACAAAAGAAAGTCCAAACAACTCCAAGAATCGAACTCATGATATTGTAAGACATCATGATAAACAACCAACAAACAACCACTAAGCCAAATCAATTTTATTGAGACACTACAAATACTAATATTGAATATATCTCACACATTTTACAAAAATTTCAACAGCTATAATTAATTTTTATCTACTCCTTCAACACTTTTTAATCCACAAAACACAGTCATAATACATTATCTTAGTATAAATAAATAAAAATATATTTTATTTTTATTTTCTACGGGTCTTACATTAGCCGTGACGTATACAATGTTAAACACTGCTATAAAATTTTAATTTTCATAATGTTTTTATGATTAAAATGAAAATTATATATTATTTTTATAATTATTAAGTAATGACTAATAAACTATTAAGGTTTTCGTAATTTACATTAAATAGATAATTATATAAGTTATATGATCAAAACTTAATTGAATTTCACTAATGTTAAAAAAGTCTACATCTTAACTTGTATCATAATTAAATAATTAAGTTTTATATTTATAAGTTTGTCTGAACCCACTACAAAAATTTAGTTTTTTTAAGGGTTATTTTTTTCGTTTCCAGCAATTTTATTCCTCGGAAAATATGTTAACCACAGCTAGGAAAATTGCTAGGAAAAGCTGCGTCGCTAAATAATTACCGACGGTTTTTTAGAAACCGTCGAAATTAGGGAGTTTTGAGAAAATGACCAGAATTAACGGAGGGCTTTCAGAAAACTGCTGAAATTAGCAGGGGTTTCGCTAGAATCACTGGAATTAACGAGAATTTTGCTGGAACCACCGGAACTAACCGGGGTTTGATAAAACTGCCAGTAGAAACTAATCAGGGTTTGTTAAAACCACAAGTACTAAATGAGGTTTCTAAAACCGTCCCTATTTGTAGGACTTACCTAACCAGAATTCTAAAACCGTCGGAAATGTGTACATATTATTTTTTTTTAGTTTTTGATTGTAATAAAATGGAATTATGATCAAATTTGTTTTATTAACCAAACAAAAATAATATGAATTAAAACTGAATATTATATATAAAATAAACTACATTGTTCAACTTACTAATATGTTCATACAATTAATTGTTCATATATTAAAAAGAAAGATGTTCAATAGTAAATTAAAATACTAAAAATATGACTAAGATATTTATTACATTACTAAAAAAGAAACAATGTCTAATTTTGTTCTTCTTCGTTACTTTCATTGCTTGGCATGTTGCTTCATCAGATACCTACAATATAACATAATAGTTAGTCTGTAATATATTTAATAAAAAGAATTATACAAATGAATTTAACAATTATTACCGATAATGATTGAAACATGACAAACTGTGAAGACAATAAACCTTGATGATTTTGCAACAAAAGTGTCATCATTGTCTTCATTTCATTGACTTATGATTTCAATGAAGGTACCTGTAATAGAAAAAATTATTTAAAAAATAAGAAAAATAATACCTAACAAATTAATCGTAAAAGTAAAAATCTCTAACTGTTTTAACATATATCTACAAACTATATCAGGTTTATTTCAAGATATTTCAGTCCACATAATCATTCGTTTCGATTACCATTCACAACAATAATTTATCAAACTTTATCAAACTTGTTACTTAATATATCACAATGTTCCATTCAAATTCAAAACTGAAATATTGCAACAACAATTATATTTTAAACTGAAATGTCACGGTTACAACAGCTATGCAATTAAAGCATTATCGAAACAAAGCAATTAAATGAACTCTTGTAATGCAGAAAACATCAAAATCTCGAGTAAATCTTAGTTATAAACACCCATCCATTTCCCTGAGAACATGTTACTATCAGAGTATATGTACACAGTTGATTCCAATATAAGTTTTTAATCAAATAATCAAGACTCAATTTTTAATATATTAAATTCTAAGAAATTCTATTAAAAAAAATTGTAAGAAATTTAATCAATTTGAAATCTATATGATGCTACTACTACTTATTTTAGGAGCACTTAACTTTGTTACTGATGGTAAAAAATCTATATTACCTCAATGTTGCAGCACTGTGTTGTTTACTTGTATTGTTTAATAGTCTTGTTTACAGCATACCACATTTAAACACTTGAAATAGATAAACTTACCTGACATGACATGGTTTTGGAATTAAGATTTTCAAACAATTAATAGTTATCACTTCATAATAGCAATTGAAAATTTGAAAATTTTATTGTATGACATATTGTTAGTTTGAGTACAATTCTTGTTATATGAATACAGGTGTGACAGATGATTGCACAACTCCAAGGAAAAAGGCCAAAATGAACAAGAAAAATTAACAAAAGGTTGCATAATGCAGGGGTGTACCATAGATACACATTATCAGATATAATGATTCTTTAATTAACAATCTAATCTAATCTAATCTAAATTAAAAAGTGTTGGAAGTCCCACGTCTACTAGAGATAAGGCCAATTCATAGTATATAAGTGGGTGCAAACCTCACCCTACAAGTCGGTTTTGTGGGGTTGAGTTAGGCTTAAAAACCCACTTTCTAAAATTGTATTAGAGTCATCATTAAAAGCCTATTCTAGCGATATTTGTTGTTTGTTGGACATATTGTTTCTGTTACCAATGAAGAACATTGGTAAAACTTGAAGATAATAGTTTTGATGATGCTCCAAGAAGTTAGACTTGAAGAAGATGTTATAACTTGTCTTTAAAAGCACTTTGTAGAATATAAATGTATTAGGAATGACTTAAATATGTAAATCTCGTATTTTTAGTACTGTTACGTATTTAATCGATTATGAGGAACAATAGTCGATTATCCTGAGCTTTTCTGAAAAACCATGTTGCTCTGGAAAAATCGATTATCACTCCAAATAATTAATTATCACAGGTCTGTTTTTGAAAATTGCCCAAATTATTTTGAAAACCGGTAGCGGACCTAAATAATTGATTATCACTTACAATAATCAATTGAAGAAGAACATACTGAGACGCATGAGCCCATGCAAGTTGAAGACAACACTGGAACCACGTGGTCAGTAGACTGTGTGTCTAGACCGAGAAGACTAGTTGTACGACCTTCACGATTGTCTGACTACGAGCTGTATTCGGATGCTAGAGTGGATGAGGAGGGAGATATAATACATTTGGCCTTGATCGTTGGGAGTGAACCTCTGGATGTTAATGAAGCTCTGTCACAACCAATTTGGAGAAATGCTATGGTTGAGGAGCTAAGATCAATTGAGAAAAATAAGACATGGAAGTTAGTCGATTTGTTGCATGATAAACAGAGCATTGGAGTAAAGTGGGTCTTAAAGACCAAGCTAAATCCGGATGGATCTGTACTGAAGCACAAGACTAGACTTGTGGCGAAGGGTTTTCTTCAGAAAGAAGGTGTACATTTCACTGAAGTATATGCTCTAGTCGTAAGGTTAGAAACAATTCGATTGATAGTTGTTATAGCATGTGCAAAAAAATGGTTTTTGTTTGCTCTTGATGTCAAATATGCTTTTTTGCATGGCTTTCTTGAGGAGGAAGTGTACGTCCAGCAGCCTCCGGGATTCAGCAACAAAGGGAAGAGCATCAAGTTTATAAACTTGACAGAGCTCTCTACAGGCTGAGACAAGCCCTCAGAGCTTGGAACAAAAGGATCGACACTTTTTTTGCCAGCAAAGGTTTCAAAAGGTGCACTGTAGAACATAGTTTATATGTGAAGACGAATGACAGTGATAATGTCTTGATTAGTCAAGGTGTGTGGTTGAGTGAAATTCTGAAACATTTAAAGGTAAAAACAACAAGTTGTATTGAGTTAAAGATGGACAACACATCAACTATTAGTCTTGCTAAGAATCCTGTAAGTCATGGACGAAGCAAGCACATTGATGTGAAATACCACTTCTTACGTGATATGGTTAGTAAAGATATGATCGAGTTGCAATATTGTAGGACTGAGCTTCAACTTGCAGATATATTTGCAAAAGCCCTTAACCGTGAAAGGTTCAAGTTTCTCATAACGAAGATTGATGTGCAGTCACAAAAAACTTTGAATTAAGGGGGGTGTGTTAGAGTTAATTCAAAAGTTTTGTTTCCTTAATGTTGTGTGTTTGTGAAACTGTCGTGTGTAACAGTTAATTCTGTTTCTTTATCTTTTCCTTCTATACCCCTCTCTGCGTGTATATAAACATGTTCTCATTCTCATTAATAGTACATCGCATATTCAGTTTAAATTCCATTTTCCTTTCTCTCTCCCTCTGCCCTTTATACCATTCTGCGTTAAGATCAACTTTACTGCATTATTTATCTACGTTACAACAGTTTTTGCTTTAATGTGCCTATTAGTGTGTGTTTTTGTAGTTAAAATAGGAGCAAAATTTTTGAGTTAATTTTTGCTTTAGGTCTGAATGAGTCTGAAATTACATAGCTTTAGTTTATAAATACCTAGTTTTTGATGCTTTTAGAATTTGTTTAGGGTTGTAGGATTAGGCTTTATTTTTTCTTTTTGAAATTAGAATTCATAGTTGCTTGTAGGATTTCTTGTCTTCTATTCTTGTTTCTATTTTGGCTTCTTTAAGTCTTGTTTTAAGCATTAGTAATTCTCTTAGTTTTCATATTCTGCTTTAGTTTTTGTAAATAGGCATTTGTTTTAGAATTCTTTCCATTACAGGTTCTATTTAGGTTTCTATTTTACTTTTTAATTTGTTTTAGATTGTTTTTAGGATTGTTTAGGATAAATTCTTGTAGATTGTTTCTGTAAGTAGAACTAATTGTATTTTTCTTTCAATTCTCTCACTTTGTTTCCCTGTTTTAAATTTTCACATTAGGTTTTGTTCTAAGTCTTTCATTTCTGAGTTCTGTTTTGCTTTTTATTAAGAATTTCTTAGGTCCTTCTTCATTCATTATCGTTGTTTTCATTTTTAGGATCTTCTTAGCTTCTGTTTTAGGTTTTCTTACTACATTTAGATTAATCTTACATAGTATATAATTTATATAGCTTAGGTATTTCTATTTAGGTCTTTTTAGGTGCTTTTAGGTTTTGTTTTATGTTTTTCTTCATTCCTTGGTGAATTCACTCATTTCTTAGCTTGATTTCTATAGATTAGAGTTGTCAAAAGTAGACTTAGCTACTTAGCTTTGGATTTAGGCAGAGGTAGCTCTAGCATTAATTTTTGCAACTTTAGTTCATTTCATTTAAGCAATTTTAGCAAATTTTTAAGCCTTCAGAGATTTTTGAGCTAGTTTTTGTCTTTCTTGTGTGATTACATGCATGTTGACTTTGTATTGATTCTTTGTGATGTGCTTGCTCTTGGTAGATTTTAAATATGATCTAGGCATTTATTCTTTTCAGCTAAAGCCACACTAGCTTAACCATTTCAGTTTCTTACCATTGTACCTTTTTTTAGCCTTACCCTGTTTCTTTAGTTTCCATCCATTTCAAGTCATTTTCTCCACCATTAATCAGCCCTTAGAGACTTGTGAGAGGTAGGAAGAATCTAGAACTTGGTGAGTGCATGAAAAGAACGAGGCCAAAGGTGAAAAAGAGAAGAATTAATTGAAAAAAATTTGGTTTGGTTGAAAAAGAAAGAAACGGGTCTGGAATTGAGAGAAATAGAAGAAAAGAAAAACCTGAAATGAGTGTAAGAGAAAGAAAACTATAGAGAAAGAAAGAAAAATAAGCTGACCAAAGATTAAGAGATAGACTGAGTTCTAGGTTTCTTCCTTTTACTTCATATTTCTAAACTTCATTTTAGCTTTGTCTTCTCTGATTTTTTTTTTCATTCCATTCCATTTACATTACAAGCCATTTAAGACCTAGTGATTTAAATGAACTTTGAGTTGAGCACTATTGTTGAACGACTTTTTGTCACACAAAAGCTCAACAAACCTAAATCGAAACCTTAAATCGAAACTGGGAGCTCCTTGGACATCTAGTACTTTGATTGGCTAAGTCCTTCAACATTCTTTCTCTTTGTCCACTAGCCATCTCCTCAGTTTCTAATGCATCTGACACTTCTAGGACTGATCTAGTGCCTTCAGATTCACTCTGATTTCTTTCCTTCTTGATCCCTTTCCTGGTTCTGCCAATCTCTAGATCCAAGGTATAAAGAGGGTTGTGGTTGGCCCTGGTCATGCACTCTCAGCACTCAAAGCTACAGGAGCAAACTGGTTAGTTCACAGGTTCATACACTACAAGCATAACCTATTCTCAGTTCTGGATTACTGTTCAGAAATTTATACTAAAGATCTACAAAAAAATAGCATGAAAAATAGAAACTATGTACAAATTAAAACTGCAGAAACTAACGGTAAAAACAGAAAAGCAAAAACTAAACACACAGAAAAATAAAAACAAAAACCTACAAGGCTAACTCTAAAATTAAAAACTTAAGTTGCCAAATTCCCTGACAACAACGTCACTTGTTGAATGGTTTTTTGTCGCACAAAATCTCAATAAACCTAAATTCCCCACTAATGTAGTATAGGGCAACCTAGGGTCTAATCCAAGGACTTGGTACTTATTAAGCTAAAATGTAGAATTAAACCTAATTATTTATTTACTAAAACTAGATGGGAAAGAAAAATTAACTGGAATATAAAAAGAGAAACTAAGAGAATTAACATCTAAGTAAAACTACTGGAAACAAGGAGGGAAAAACAATGCATTATATCTATCCTATACTACTGTAACCAATGTAAACTATACTAACAAAATTAAAATGATAACTAAACTAGAAACAAGCACTATCCAATTATGAAATGCCTAAAATGATGAACACTACTGCAATGCAATAATGAAACCTAAACCTAACCCTATGAATGATATGATTAATATATGCAAAAGAGAGTAATATTGGATCCTGTAAATGAATGCAAAGAAAAACATGTAATCAACAATGCAGACTACCTATATACACGGTCCAGAAAATAAAAGCACAATGTATTGAATTTGGAACTTCATATAACAGAACAAATTGAAAGCAAACAAGGAATATCAACATTCAAACTAACCTAACCTAAGCTCTACGCAATAGAAATATTAAAAGTTCAAGTAAAAAACTAAAAATATCAGGTGAAATCGAAATTCAGAGGCAAATATGCATTAGAATGGACAAAAGAATCTCAATTACTCTAAGAAAGACATTCTCAAAAGTTAAGTTCTCTATGGAGTCTTTTTTAGTTCATATTTCAGAACTTAGAGTGGTAATTCTCATTCAATCCCGCAATTCTATGCACATCTAACTCAGAATTATAGCTTTAACCAAAATATCAGAGTCTATTTACACAACCCATATGAAAATATCCCATACCTAAACTACGTTCAACAAGAACAAGTAAAAACTAAATGAACATATCAAAACAAAACTTAAATTTCCGAAAAGTAAATCAATTTGAACAGAAAAGATGCGAGAAACATGAAGGTAAGAGATAGAAATCCTAAAATAACAGGACTGGAAATTTAAATGGCATAAGAGTAAATTGAAATAATGGCAATCAAAACTATAAACTGAATCAACAAACTGAAATGTAAAAATACAATTGATACCAGAAATCAAAGATACACGCAAATTTTGTCACCCAATGTGATCATCTCCGACTTCCAGTGAAAAGAACATAGTTCTACCTCTATGAAAAACTGATAAAGTCTAAAACTAAAGGCTGAAAATGATAAATCCTAGTCTAAGTGCACTGTCTGTCACCCAATGCACGTATTTTACATATTACAAGACTTCCCTTTTATATAGGGAAAATCAGAAAAACGAAAAAGAAAAGAAAATGAGAAAGGGGGAGGAACTGAAAACAAACTTGGAAGCTTCGCGACCTTTTTCTTCAACGAACTCTGAACAGTTCTCTGACCGTCAACCGCTTCACACGTGCCAAAGAATGCTTGAATCTGGTCCAACCTTGAATCACTGGTTCGGTTGATGTATCTCAGGTCAACCTTCATCTCGAGTAATGGATATTGCTTCACTGATTTGTTGTTCTCTTCCTCACAGGAACCCTAGCTCGTGGGTTGAATATTGGGGAAAAGCCTTCAAGTGATCGAGCCCTCTCCTGCACAAATGAAGCTCGTAATAGCAAACCCCTCTCACTTTGCCTAAACGCACCGTATCACTAAGTTCTTCAAAAGGGCTTCAACCCACTAAAAGCGTTGAGCGTATCTCAGCCCAACATCATCACAATGGTGCACTCCAATCAATGCTACCAACAAATTAAAACACTGGGCTCAACGTTGTCCCATTCTCAGCACAGGTTTTCCTCTTTTAACAGCGCTGGCCCAATTCCTGACTTGGCCCAATATCCAGCTCAGTTTGTGCACAACAGTAACATCTCTTCTCTTTTTCACTTAAAACGCACAGTAGAGTGTTGCTCCCTCCACCATCCCAAGTATTCCTGTACCTCTTCACTATTATCATTTATTCAAAAAATATTATGCACCTTTCCACTATTTTCTTTTATTCCAAAAATACCTTACACCAACCCACTATCCTCAATAATCTTTCTCTTTCTCTCTCTGTATTAATGGAGCATTTACATGGCTCAGATTTGAACTTGTGATATATTTCCTTAAATAAGTTTGATTCAATCTTATTTTCAATCTTCAATATATATATATATTTTTTTTCACATTACTTAATAAATGGTAAAATTTTGTTCTCAATTTCTAGAAAAATGTTTATATATATGTATTTTTTTTTTTACATTTAATATCTATAATTTTTAACATTATATTATGTTTTAACTTACGGACATGTTTGACTCAAATAACTTGAATAAAGTATTTAATTTATTAGATAAATAATATAAAAATATTATTAAATACTTAAAATATAAAAGAAAAGTTATTTGTTAAAGATTTGGAATTTATTTAGTTCTTTCGTCATTATAAAGTTAGTATATAATAATAATAATATGTTATTATTTACTATTAATATTATTATGTTTACTATTTTGTATTTGCATCTCACTTTTAAGTTTATAAAATGATAGTGGTAGAAGCACTAATATTGAAGTTTCCTCTTAATTTTATATTTTGCAATATATCATAAGTTCAAATCTGAGCCATGAATGTTCATTAATGTAGAGAGAGAAAGAGAAAGATTGTTAAGGATAATGGGGATGTGTAGGGTATTTTTGGAATAAAAGAAAATAGTGGATTAGTGTAGAGTATTTTTGGAATAAAAGAAAATGGTGGGAGGTGCAGGAGCACTTGGGGTGGTGGAGGGAGCAACACCCCGCACAGTATCAACACTATGGGTTGGCCTCCTTACTTTTACCAAGAAAGGTCCAATTGACCAGGGCATATTCAAGCCTCTTTTGTTTCTTCTCATCACAGCAACACAAGACACCAAAACAGTGTGTTTCATTAAAGCTTCCTAAAAAGGGCTTTAGCCCATTCCAAAAGAACAGCCCAAATAAAATCCAACGCATTGATGCAGTCTATATCAGACAAAGAGCTTTCAAGGTCATGAGAGTTCTTCTTCTTGAAGAGGTAATTCAGCTACAAAATCAGCCAAGTGTTGCCCCTGCACATATCCTCGCTGCTCAAACTGCAATCCAAACTCTGATAACTCTACTGAGCATCCTACTATCCTCCCTGCTAAGTCTGGTTTGCACAAGATTTTAGCAATTGGATGGTAAGTCCTCACCACCACCTGATGACCCTAGAAGTAAGGCCCCAATCTTCGTGCGGCTATGACAAGAGCTAAAGCAATTTTTTCAACTTGCTTGTATCTCGTCTCCGCATCTTGCAACGTTTTGTTGATGAAGTACACGAGTTTGAACTCTGGATTCTCCTGTACCGAGGCTGCACTTATCTTTCTTCCGAAACTACCAAGAACAGCTGCAAGTCATGCTTTGGATCATGTCGACCCATAACGGGCGTGCTAGTAAGAATACCCTTTACCTCGTTAAATGCCTCTTCACATCGGTCGTCCCAACTGGACTCGACACCTTTTTTCATTATTTTTACAATTGGCTTTATACGTTCTGCCAATTTAAGAATGTAATGAGACAATGAAGTCAGTCATCCCACCAAGCGTTGCACCTCCTTAAGATTCCGTAGGCTTCTCATTTCAAGCACCTTATGTGTGTCTATGATTGAATGGATGTGAGTTCAAATCCTAAAAAAGAAAATTTAATGTGAAAGTTATGTTTGATTTTATAAGTAAAAATGTCTTTTTCATTTTTGTAATTGAGATGTATTATATTATCAATAGGGATATAAGAAGTAAAGGCTTACACTAAATAAAATAAGAAAAAAAAATAAAATAAAAGACGTAGCCATTAAAAATAATGATTGAGAGATTTTAGGAACAACCGTTACTTTTAAGTTTTATTTTAAAAATAAAACAAGGATTTAAAAAGAAGGAAAACGTAGAAAGAGTAATAAGTAACATTGGACAGAAAAAAAAAAGATAGCAGCAACGTAGAGAAACTAAAGAGGAGAAAAAGATTGTTTTAGAAGATAGCTCCATAATTGACTAAGTATGGGAAGTTTACCATTATCTTATTATATGATAATTTGAATATATTCTTAAAAGCTTGTTTCTTATTTGATAATTTATTTAATTTTGAGTGTTTTATTGAATGCTTGTTTTGTTGGAATGAAATAGCTATTTTTAGTGGTTTCCGTGATTATGGAATGTCAAGAAGAATAAATGTTGATTTCTTTACATGTAAGCATGGAATTAATTTTATGAAGTTTGAATCTTTTAAAATATATATATATATATATATATATATATATAGTTTTAGTAAATCAGTAAATCAGTAAATATGGTAGTCTAACGTGATGATGTTAGGCAATGAATCATGTTTAAAGTATTCTGAGAAAAAGAAACCATTAGCATTAAAGCTAATTAATTATAATTAAATTCTTTCTTTAGGAAAAGAATGGTCTAATAAATGTTTAGATACAGTGAATGTAAATTAACGAGATAGCCATTGATTCTTTCTTTCTATAATTCTGGAAAGAGAAAGGGTTCAAAAATCAGCACCTTTTAACCCCCAAAATTCCTATTTTCCCTTAGCAAAGAGCCCTAATTTCATTTTCCCCAAATTCTTGGTTCTCTGTCGCGGACAAAACAAAACCCAGAGGGCTCTTCAGTTTGGTGTTCCCTTCTTTTTTTTTCGTCTTGATCCTTTATTTCGAGCAAGGAGGGTGGTCTCGCGGTGGCGAAGACAACAGCGCGACGATGGCGCAATTCAGGCGGTGTTCTCGCCTTCTTTGGTGGCTCAAACTTGACCCACCTACTTTACGCACGGTGGTCGTTTTCGGTGTGGAGGGCCGCAAGTGCTCTCCGACGACGGCAACGCGTCGCGAGTGACCTCCGACGACGACGAGGGTGAAGGGATGAGTTTTCCGACAGCGTCAACGATGAGCTGTGATTGGGGATTCTTGATTCTTGCGTTTTAGGGTTCCTGTTGTGATCTGATTTTGGGGATTAGGGTTTTCTGAAATTGGGAAATTAAGATTCTCTGGTGTAATTGGAATTTCAAAATGATTGAAATTGGGGTTCCGATCTTGTTCTGTTTTTGAGTTTAGCGACGGTGGAGTTTTCATTTTTTCGGGGTGATTCTGTTTTCACATTTTGGATTTTCTGGGTTTCACGTTGGAGGGTGTTTCTGTTTCGTTTGGGGTTGTGGTGGCTGTTGGTGGTGGCGCAGGTGGAGCAGCCGATGATGGTTGGTCGTGGAGTCCTTCGTGGACTTTGGCAGTGGCAAGGAAGGTTTTGGGCCAATTGGGCCTGCTGCAGGATTGGGTTTGCAAGACTCATAATTTATGATATTAATTAATAAAAATAAATTGGAAAAGGGAGAAAAAGGAAAACATTAAATTATAATAATTATAAAATAATTATTATTATAATTATAAAATAATTATTATTATAATTATAAAATAATTATTATTATAATTATGGGAATAAAATTATTATTATTAATTAGAAATAAAAGTAATTGAAAATCAAATTGGAAATAAAATTAATTGGGTTGGAAAAGAAAACTAATAAAGTCTTAATGATCAATGGTTTAAAAAGGAAATAATGGACTTAAAAGAACGAATGGGTTGTTTCTTTTGTCATGATGTTAAATAATATATTTTTGTGATTTATTATTTGAGTTGGATCATGGGGGGATTCTTATTGGACTTATGTTGCAATTTATATGTTAATGTGTGAGTGGTAAAGAGGGGAATTAGTTTGTTGATTGTGTTTAGTTGACTTTTTGTGATTGTGAAACCTAAAACCAATAGGTGAAGATACATAAATAGTGTTATGGATTTTAATACTTTGATAGTGAAGTTGAGGTATTGCAAGTGGTATATACGGGAAGAGAGTGATCAAGTAAATTTTGAGTGTTGAACTATCTATCGTATGTTTGAGTCTGTATGGAAAAGTTACAGGTGGTACTGTATGAGAAAGTTACAGGTGGTACGATTATGAGTTTGTATGAGGAAGCTACAGGTGGTACGATTATGAACCTGTATGGGGAAGTTACAGGTGGTATGGTTATGAACCTGTATTGGGAAGCTATAGGTAGTATGGTTATGAACCTGTATGGGAAGGTACAGGTGGTAGGGTTTTGAACCTGTATAGGGAAGCTACAGGTGGTAGGGTTAGGTACAGGAGACAAAACAATGTCCTTCGTGATAATGTTGAGAATTCGTAGTGACTTTGTGTTTAGAGATAATGTTGATAAGGATAAATGTGGATAGTATAGTAAAGATATAGTTAATGAGAATGTTAATGATGAACATGATGATTCTGTTGGTAGGATAGCATTGTAGATAGTGAATTATTCTTAAGTTGAGTTGCTTCTTATGTACAAATATTATTGTTATTGGTCGTGTTATGGTAGCGTACTCATATTTGTTGTATTTGTGGTTATGTGTGTGTCTTGTGATGATCGTATGACTTTTGGTTATAGGGGAGCAGATAATATTGCAGATGCTCTAGATGCATGATAGAGCTGCATGAGTGGGAAAATGACTTGGGATTATTTAAAGCTATTGTGTTATAAATTTTAGAAACAATGTAATTAGATTTACTTTATTTCGCTTTTATTCTATTAATTTCGACATTATATAATTGAATTTCCGCAATGATATTATGATTTTAAAAAATTTAAATTTCACTTGTAATTGGGACATCCCAAAAATCGGGGGTGTTACTATAATTCGATCGCTCGGTAATGAAAGTTGTTTTATCACTATCAGGAGGATACATGAGAATCTGGTTATACCCCGAATAGGCATCCAAGAAATTTAAAACTTGATATCTCGACACCCTATCCACCAAGGCATCAATGCTCGATAAAGGATAAAAGTCTTTTGGGCAAGCTTTGTTCAAATATGTGAAGTCTGTACACATTCTCCATTGCCCATTTGACTTTTTCACCATTACAACATTTGTCATCTAGGTAGTATACTTCACTTCCCGAATAAATCTTGCCTCCAGAAGCTTCTTTACCTTGACATCCACTGCTAATCTCTTTTCTTCACCAAGCCTCCTTTTCTTCTGACCCACCGGGCAGGCCTCCTTGAACAAAGCCAATTTATGCGACATGACCCTCGGGTGAATCCCCAACATATTAGTTGCGGTCCAAGCAAACAAATCTCTATTTTTCTTCAGCTCGCCACCTATTAGCTTGGTTTGTTCCTCCATTAACTCACTCCCAATGGAAGTAACTTGGTCCTGCCTTCGCCCTAGACCGAACGGTCTTGTTTCTCCTAGTGGTTCAATCTGATCGTCTGTATTTTTCCTCGGGTCCAAGTCCACCATTGCCACCTCCGATCATTTAAGCTTTCGCTGCGAGGTTGAGGGCTCAGCTTTTAACCCTGCTACATAACATTCTCGAGCGATTTTCTGATCTGCTCGGACAATGCAAATAGTCCCCTTATCAGAAGGAAACTTGAGTGTAAGATGAGGCGTCGAGACAATCGCCCCAAATGCATTTAGACAAGGCCTGCCTATAAGCACATTATACAGAGTACTAGCTTCTACAAACAAAAACCTGGTTTTCAACTTCGTAGCACTTCGTTCGGTTCCTAGGCACGTTCTTAAATCCACGTACCCTCGGATATCCACTCTTTCTCCCGCAAACCCTACAATTTGTTCGTTGTAGGGTACGGCCAGGTCCTCCGACAAATCAATCTGCTGGAATGTCTTCCAATAGAGGATATTCACCGGACTACCTTGATCGATTAACACTTTCCCACGTTGTACCGAGCGATAACATCGGTGATTACCATTGGATCATCTTGCTCGGAATCAGGAGCATGAAAATCTTCATCAGTGAAGGTAATTGGTGGCATCGAGCATTTCTTCACATCCACCCTATGCACACTTTTCAATTCCCTCAACTCCTTTTTCTCGCCGATGTTGACGACCCTCCTCCGGCAAATCCTCCAGAAATGATGTTAATAACATTGCGCAGTGGCCGATCATGACTTCGACTTCTACTACAACGATGGTCGGAATGATGATTATCTCTGTGATCGGGCCATTCAGATCTTCCCATTCTCGGCGGACTCCTCTCCACCCGCTCGTGCCTCACAAACCTCCTAAAGTGTCCGGCTCTCAACAGTTCTTCCAACTTGTCTCTTAGAAGTGTGCAATCTTCAGTGGTGTGCCCCATGTTCAGGTGATATGCACAATGCTTAGTGTCATCCACCCTCTTAGGCGCCCGTGTTGGTTTTAACGGCGGGAGAAGATCTACGCTCAGGGCTTCTTCTAAGACTCTTGCCCTTGGTACATTTAATGGGGTATACCATTCAAATCTTGGCCCTTTCTGGCCTTCTTTAAACTTTTTCCCTTTCTTCTGTTCGTCCTGAACGAACGACTTCTTTCCCTCTTTCTTCTCTTGGCCTGAGGACGAGGTATGCTCTCCACGTTGTTTTTTCTGTACAACTCGCATCTCTTCAATTCGAATAAAGTCATTCGCCTGGTCTTGCAACTCATCCATTGTCCAGGGTGGCCGAGCGAACAGGCTGTCCGCAAAGGAACAAGGTTTTAGGGCGGTGGATAAGGTGGTCATTATGAACTTCCTACCCACACCCTGCACCTGCCAAGCGGTTCGATTAAACCTGTCCATGAAGTCCTTCAAACTTTCATTGTTCTCCTGCTTGATCTTGGTTAGCTCTAGATACGTAAGATTTCTCGTCTTACTAGAGGCAAATGGCCGCTAAAACAGGCGTCTCAAAGTCGCAAAACTATCGATTGTTCTAGGACGAAGAGAATGAGACCATGCCAACGCTTCTCCCTTTAAAGACAAAGAGAAAACTCTACACCAAACCCTTTCTATTGGTGAATAAATCGTCATAGCATCAGCAAATGATCTCAGATGCTCCTCCGGATCTCCCTGTCCATCATACTTGTCTAAGGCCGGGAGCATCTTATCTGGCATCTGCTCTTCCATGATCACAACAGTGAAGGGATGAAGTGCTCTCTCATGAGCAACATTGGTTGTACAGGCAGTGTTGGCCGAACAGGAAGTGTTGGTCGTAGGGGCATGACTCGAACTATCTTCCTCATCAGATTCATCCTGATCACTATCCGAAAACTCCACTATAGGAGGAGTTTGTGCGCATGCAGACGACTGTTGATGCGATGGGGCCCTCCGCCCCGCATCTTGGTGTCTCAAAGCTGCATCCCGCTCTGCCCTCAAATTCGTCATTTCGACCTGCATGGTCGCCATTCTTCTCTGCATCTCTTGCATCATTGCTATTGGGTCGAATACTGCCATCCATATTGTCTCGCTAGGGTGTCTTCAAACAATCAATCCTCGGCCCCACGGTGGGTGCCAAAATGTTTCTGCTGAATCGGAACGAGGATTACCGCCTATGCTAAGTCCATGCCAAACGTCTTCATTGCCCCGTGCTCCAATCAACCGATCGGTCCAAAAAGGGGAGTGACTTGCAGAATACACTCTAACACTCAGGTCAGAATCCTTCTCTGTAGGTCTTTTGTAAATCGATAGTAAGTCAAAGTGAGTTTTCCTTGAAATTAAACCCCTATTTATAGAGTTTATAAGAACTTGACCAATTAATTTACCTCTTAATGATCATTAATGAAAACCTTAATTGTCTGACCGTAACCGTTATTATGACATTAATTACGCCTTAACTCTGCTCAGCGGTTGTCGGGACCAAGCGGTCAAGAGACGCTTTTCTGAACGCCCACCCGCTCGATGTTATCCCTACAACTTGTTACCTTTCCCGATCGGTTAGCTTCAAGCCCATAATAACAATTATTTAATGTAAAATTGGAAAAAAATTAACTTAATCTTCATATTTCCATATATATCCCCTCTTCATTTATCTTTGTTTGTATGTGATGTATATAAATTAGACTCATCTCACATTGACCTTGTCTCTTCATTTTGTGAATCATTCCTTTCAAAACAATCCATAAAAATGAAATGACTAAGTTAATATATGAATCATTTCAAATAGTTTTTTTTAGGTTAGACGTTGTGATTCCTCAAATTCATATTTTCAAATCCTCTTTTCTTTATATAGATTACAATATGATGATTACAAAATTTTTCCATAATATTTCTCATACTATTTCCTTAATCAAATTCAATCGAACATATCAAAAATACAAACTCAAAACTTTTAATATCAATAGCACTTAATAGACATTACATAATTATAATCAAATTATAATTCAAAATAAAATTTTTTACTAAAAAATTATCCCTGTTCCAAAAACAAAAACGAGTAAAAATTACTCGAACTTTTACACCTTGTTCACTTGAAGGTGATGCATTATTTATGAGAAATAGCGAGGATTGGTTTGCAGGATTTTTCTCGTTCGTTTGTGCTGATTTGCAAAGAAAGAAAAGCGCTGATTTGCAAGATATCACTTTTTTCACTATCTTGCTATGTTGGTAGGATTTGTGCTGATTTATATGTAAAAGTCATATATGTCCTCTAATATTTGTAAAATTCCACATAGTATATTAACCTTTTAAATCTTATTCGATTTGAAAGTTTGATAATCGATTCCAAGCAACAAGCATGCATAAGATAAATAAGCCATGCGTTGTGCTGTCATGAGTAAATATTATTGTCGCTGTCCATGTGAGGATTAAGTTTGCACTGTCTGTGGCCATGCATTTCTTGCTTTTGCAGCTTGCTTTTACAGCCCATTGCATTGTCCCTAGTTGGCGACATTCTCTGCTATTGAGATTTTGATGTGGTTGTTGCAGGTTGGAGCCATGTGATTGAGTTGAATACGAAGAAAGGAGTTCATGGATGACAAAGAAGGCGCTTGATGATGAGGAGGCAACTGGATGAAGATGACAAAAGCTCGAAGCAGCAATTGAAGAAGAGTTAAGTTGTTCTTCATGGCCGTGTATTCGGTTTCACAAAATGGCGTATCCGGTTCCAGCTGTTAGAAGAAATTGCAAAACACGTGTATTCGGTTCCAGACATCGCGTATCCAGTTTCAGTACTTACATGTGTATTCGATTCTGCACCTGTTGTATTCGGTTCTGCGCGCTTAGTATTCGGTTTTGCGGTTTACATGGTTGTGATAATCCTCTATCAATCCAAAAATTGATCTAGCTGGAGAAAAATGAAAAATACTTTGTTCTTACAGGCAACATTTAGCAGGATGGGATTTCAATTTCGGGTGAAGATTTGCACCAACGTTTACAAAACAAAATCCGTGACACTTTGAAGAATACCTATAGTCTTCAATCCCATTCTCCTTTATACTCTTATTATATAAAATATAATGTGACACTGTTCCGATGCAAACATGACCTCAATATGAAACCCCCACCACATTATTTTAATCACTCATGCACTGAGTATGGTTATGATATCTATTATGACAGCCTTCCCTTACCTAAGAATGATGAGGCTCATAAACTTTTCTCATCCTGCTCAGTTCTTCACTTATCAAAAAAGGACAAGCCTGATACCACAGACATTCTATGATTTTTATCTGCTCAGATGGTTGTTCAAGTAGTATTATCTAAGGATTGTGAAGAGTGCTATAATCACAAAGGAGGTCAATGTCGTCTTGACGGCGATCATCAGTTCTACTGTCACAAAGGTCAGCTTGACATAAATTTCTTTATGTTCCTTTATCCATTGAATGTTTCTTTTCGGTACAATGAGTTTTCTGAATCAGACCACTGAAATTGTCACTAATGAAGTATAGTTTTAGACGTGGCTGCGCCTCTTTTTATTATTCTTTAAATTCTTGTTCTTGATTGACCATTTAGCACTTTAGTGGCGACTTGGCAAGAGTCAAGTTGATTACTGAATGTTAACTTTTTTTTTCTGTTTACCAGAAATCAAGAGCTAATTTCCCAACGTAAATCCATTTAAAATACTAATCTCTTTCAAAAACTTTCCATGTACCGTGCTTTACTTTACTGGCAGCAAGACAAATTGGCAATTAGATCAGACTGTTGTAATTTTATATTCTAATGTTAGTCTAAAACTTCATTACTTCATTGTTTACTAAAAACTTTCTTCAATATTGCTTGGTACTTGGACATGTAACAGGTAAGTTAGTAATATATATTTTTTATTTAAGCCATGTCCTAGGAGTGGGAGTTCGTATTTGTGGAAGTATTATATCTTCAAAGTTTTTCCCGATTAATATTTGGTATCCCCTTATTGCAGGTTTATGCGTGATATTATTTTAATGGCAGCAGGCTAGCCTTTCCTTTGTATGTGTTGCATGTTTTTGGAACGATTAATAATATTACAAAAATATTACAATTAAAAATAAATAACTTTTCGAAGAGAGAGTTTGAAATTTCATCCCGAAGATTATTTTCTCCAAGATCCATGGAAGCTAAATTGGTTAGGTTCATTATCCAGGTTGGAATTTGCCCATTTAAATTGTTTTGATATAGGGATAATATGGATAATTGGGTGAGGTTTGTGAAACAAAATGGAATTTCGTGGTCAATATTTAAAAGATAGAGAACAATGCAAGAACGTTAAAATAAAACCTGAGAATCAACAAATTAAAAACATGGATAGAGGGGATGGGGATGAAATTTGAGCAAAATAGAAAACAAATTAATTTGGTTAAAAAGGGAAATGGGATAATTATGCAGCTCGTTAGGAGAAAGAGAGAAAGATATATTAAAAAGTAAAAAGGCTAATTTTGTAATTAAAAGAAATTTATACAAAATTGGGAGATGGAGGGAATAAAAGTGGCCCCTATTTTTTCTTTTACATTAAAATTGTACAGTTTCATGTTTTTAGGGCTTCCTTTTGTTGCACAAGCTTTGATAAATATATGGAAGTGTTTGATTATTGGAAATCTAAAAATAAAAAATGCAACTTTACTACTTAATGGTTAAGTGATTCGTTTTAAGAATGCTAGGATTTTTCCAAACAGTTATTAAAATTATAAGTGCTTCAAAATTCTAAATATTTTGGGTTAAATAACTATGCATATGTTAAATTTTAAAAATAATTATTAATTATTAAAATTGTAAACATCTAATAATTTAATCATAGAATTGATATAACCTTTTGTTTTATTGTGGTTGCAGTATATTATATCATTGTAATAAATTTATATAGAAAATTATGTTAATACATAAACAATGTTTACAGAATTATTATATGTTATAGTTTTTGACTTTAAAGTTTGAACTTTAAACTATATTACTTAGTGTAAACTCTTAAGACAGTAAGATAATTGAACATATATTTTAATTTTCATATTATATCATCATTAATCTATTTGGACTACCTTGCATTCACTGCATACATCTGTATAATTACAAAGAAAAAACACATTTTATATAAAGATGTAATATTATTAAAAAATAAAATGTATATTAGGGTTATAATATTATACAACATAGCAAAGTTGGTAAACTAGCGGCTCTGGCCCACCGTTTTTTATATTTATATATTATTATATAAATAAAAAAATTAGTTTAATTTTAAAATATTTTATTTATTTGACATTCTTCAAAATTGTGTATATTAATCTTCCCAGAAAAATAGTTTTTAAAAATCTGCCACTATTCGTATAAACTATTGATATTTATTCATTCACTAAAAAGACTTATTAGGAATGTGTTTCAGCTTTATTTGGACTGTATTTTGAGTATATTTTGATTATTTATCTTATAAGTTTTGGATTATGAGTGAAACTAAACTTCGTTAAAAGTTTATTTAAATATTGGATTGGGTTATGTTTTAGCTTGATTTTAATTATGTTTGATTTAATTTGATGAATTATGCTTTTGAACAAATTTACTTTGATTTTGAATTATGTTTAAATTTAATTTAAGTTGTTATATCTGATTAAATAATATTGTATTGGATATTATATATAGTGGAAAGTAGATAATGTGTTTGAAATTTTATAGATAGGTAATATTAGGGATTACTATATCCATTGTTAATTTATTAATTTTCTATAGTGAGAGTTGAATTTACATTAATTTCTTCATCAAAACAAAATCAACTTTTAGAGTTCCACATTAGTTTTTGGAAAAAGAATACTTTTATTTATTTGAAAGTAAATTAGTTTTTATAATACTTTTATTTTAGTAGTTTAGGGGCAACATAACATTTATTAGATAAATTAATGATACTAACACATTGTTGATCCATTATTTAATCTAAATTCATATATTTGCATTTCCTACAAAATATTTTTGTCTCGTTCTTACAAACTGACATTATATATGTTTTTAATCATGATTAATTATTAATTATATGTTACTTCGTGTAAAAAAGTTTCTCAAATTGCACAAAAATCCTTATT
The DNA here is from genome assembly GCA_027742785.1 of Vigna reflexopilosa. Classification (NCBI taxonomy): domain Eukaryota; kingdom Viridiplantae; phylum Streptophyta; class Magnoliopsida; order Fabales; family Fabaceae; genus Vigna; species Vigna reflexopilosa. The sequence goes on from CM050932.1 coordinate 11,705,496, forward strand.
AAAGAATGACAAATTGAAAGATAATATGAAAATTTTACCAAAAATATTATTTATATGAATATAATAAAATTCTTCTTATTTATTCTATTTAAAATTTACTTTTTCATCAATCACATATTATAAAAACAAAATCTTATTAGAAAACAAAATTCTTAAAAGACTTGTTTGCTAAAAGAATATTAATAAAATATGAAAATTACTGTAATTTAGTAAAAGTGTGTTTTGAAAAACGAAGATATACAACCTTAAAAGCGTGCTATTCAAGTTTTCAAATGTATCTTAATAGAACAGAAAGACGTTCTCTTCTCCCTTGTCACGGATAACATACATACCACCTCTCCTGACTCTCCCTACTATCTGCATTTTAGTACAGAGATGGTAGACCAAAATGGAGTCCTGAACCGGTCCAACCCATTCCCAACTACAACCCGCAACAACACCTCCCACCTCTACAACGTCACTCTCAAAGCCCACACCATCCACACCCTTGTCACCCATCACCCCTCCCAAGTAGATAGGTGGCTCTCCAACAACGCCGGCCGTCGCCAGGGCCTCATGGTGGGCCTGGACGTTGAGTGGCGGCCCAACACGCAAAACCGCATAGCCACTCTCCAACTCTGTGTGGGTCACGCCTGCCTCGTCTTCCAGATTATTCACTCTCCTTTCTTTTCTCACTCTTTCAGTTCGTTCCTCCAAGATCCGAAGGTTATTTTCTTCGGAGTTGGGATTCGGACAGTCGCAGAGAAACTTTATCGAGATTACGGTATCTCCTTGGCGAACGTGTGTGACCTTGGTTCTTTCCCTGAGCGTACGATTCGGCGTTATCCTCCTCTAAAGGAGGCTGTAAAGAAGAGACTGTGTGGGGTGAACTTTGAGAAGCCTCTGAGTATCAGCCGGAGTTCATGGGAAAATATCCCGCTCACCGCCGAACAGGTTCAATACGCTTGCATTGACGCCTTTCTCTGTTTTGATATTGGACGTCGTTCTCTCTGTTGAGTAGTTTATGCTGTTTTTCTCATCGTTACTTTTGGGTGTACGGATAACGAAAGCCACTTTTTATGTTTGTGAATTATCACCGAAGTTTATTCTGATGTAGGGATTTATTATGCTTTTATCAATATTGGTTTGATTACGTATTGTTTCAGTGTGATTAATGTTCACCTGGGTTTAATTGTGTTTATGTAGATATTATTATTTTTTATGGATCATTGGTTTTCTAACAAAAAAATCTATAAATTAATAAATTATAATTTTTTGTAACCGTCTAAACTAATCCAAAATCATTATAATTAAATTACGAAACGTTTTTTCACATTTACCGACAAATAAAATATACTTTGCTTCATTTTTGTTATCAACCTTAATGATTAACAAAGTTAGTGGCTGATTTTAACTTCTAATTACTTTTAACTGCAACTATTCCATTTAGTTCAACTATGTTTATGGGAAATATATCACACATTTTATATCTATTACAATTTAACTTAGTTAATCTGTATTGTTTTGTAGTACCTTAATTTAAAATAATGTTACGCTATAACAAGTGAAAAGATGATTACGTATTATTTTGTATTGTATGTCACTTTTTTTTTATTACATAGATAGAATAGAAAGAGAATAATTGAGTATATTATACTGTTATACATTTTAATATGTATTTTTATACGCATTTTGTTGAAAAATGCAACAATAACATTCGTTGTCCCCAACGTGTTCGAGCTTCCTTACAATTTATAACATGGTAATTTTTTTTAATCTATTTATTGAATATTAAAATCAATTTAGTAAATTAACATATTTAACGTAGACAACATAATTTAGCTTTGAAAGATTTTGCTGAGTTATTTCTAGAATATATCATCCATGTGTTTATTGAGTTTTAAAATATTACATACAAATCATTTAATGTGATGTATTTATGACATTTAAAATATATGATCTAATATATAATAATTAGTTGAATAATTAGAACATGGGAAATGTAAATATTTTGTTGTTTAAAGTTTTGTAGTGTAGCAATTGTTTTTTGATATTGAATTTTCCTACATTTTATCATTGAGAAAACAATCAATTAGAATATATGCATTATTACAGGTAAATTTGAATAATTAACATAATTAAAAATTTTACATGTATATGTATGTTTGTTACATATTTATCTTTTTAAATAATATTTTTTTTTATATTTGAAAATTGAGTTTTATTTGTTTTCACAATGGAATCCTATTCAATAAAATCAAATTGTAGACGAAGAATTTACGATGAAAAAGTTTATTTATACAGATAAACAATGTTATTATCAACATTATATATTGCATATATGTTTCATCTTATTATTGTAATATTTAATTACTTTTATTACTTATTTTTTTCAATTAGCCCCACTGATGCAAGTGACTTTTTTCATCCTTCTAAGTGTTTTGATTGTTTTTTAAATTTAGTTTTACGGTAAAAATCAAGTATTAAAAAAATTACAAAATAAACATAACTACATATAAAACTATTGTCATTTTCATGTAAGTAAATGTTTAAATGCTTTTTATTCTATCTTCCTTTAACTATAACAGCTTGTATTTTACGTTACTTAAGTGTGATGAAATTTATTTATTATTTAATCAAATGATGTTTAATGTTTAATTGAGTAAAATAATACCGTATATACATGTTTGTTCGCCACACATAAATAAAATAGGACATGTCTAATTTCAAAGAGAACAAAATGTTTTTATAAATAATTTGTTGTTATATGGTTAAATATATTCGGCGGAGATTTTTAAAGCATTTTTAACACTTCAAGGTTTTCAAGTTTAAACTTATCCTTTCTTAGATACTTGCCTTCCTTAAGTCGAGTAGATGTTATACTTATAGAAAATATTTTAACACTCAATAATTCATTGTGTTAGCTAACAATAAATATAATAATTATTTAATGTAATTAACATATCTTATAAAATGTGTTATTTATATTATTGTTCATGAATCTTATCTTGGATCACGTGGTACAATTACTTGTTAATATCAATTATCATAGTTAATTGTGAATAGGATAATGATACTTAAACAACATTTTTTTGACAACATTTGAACATAATCTACGTGTCATTTTGTCATTGGTCCAAAATTACTCCACAATGAATAATAATAATCATAAACACCACCATGGACCAATCACAAAATGACACGTAGATGATGTTCAAATGTTGTCAAAAAAAATGTTGTCTAAGTATCATTATCCTTGTGAATAATACAGTTAGTGCAATGTTATCATGATCGAACAAGTACGGATTGGACACAAGTCAACTTAGTACACTGATATGTACTCATTCAAGGACAACTCTTGCAGTGTCTAAGAAACATGGTACATTTTGAAGACTTACAAAAAGCTTTGTGGTGTTAGATATCAATAATCAGTCTTCAGTCCTTGACTTGTCGATTATGATGTCGGTGCTTGCTTGTTATCTTATTTGCAAATAAAATTTCTATTTCTTTGGCTATGTAACCTATAGGTATAATAGTCCATCAATCTTGAAAAGCGTAACAACAAAGAGGTTGTAATGATGAAATGTCAGATTTAATGCAATAAGAGAGATGAAAAGGTGTGAAAAGTTGTAACCCTTGGCCTTCAGATTTGGAGAGATCTGATGGTTGAGGAGATAGGGCGGGAAGATGAAAGGTCATGAATATTTTGCTATAAATAGGAGATTCATTTGCCTCAATCAGATAACAAGTTCTTGATAAATTTGTTTTGTTGCAAATATTATTGTGAGAAAAGTTATTCTTGTTAGTGTTGTCTATTAAAAGGTATATACATATTGGCCGATTGTTGGGTTATAGGGAGGAGTCAGGTAGTAATAGTAGTTGATCTTTGACATCCTCTAAGACATCGTCATCCAAGGTTATAAGGGTGGTAATGAAGATATTACTGAGAATAGGGAGGATCCTACCACAAGTGGGTTCCTTATAGATAGGGGTGGAAAAATTGGTTAGGTCCGTTGGGCCAACCCGTCTGCCCGTTCAAAGAGGGACGAACCAGATTGAGAATTTCAACCCATCAACCCATTTTGATTTGGCTCGTTGTTTTAAATTAAAAGTAATAATAAAAAATAATTTAAAAGATTAATTTTTCTATATCATAATTTTCAAAAGTGTAAATATATAATACTATTATTATTTAAATAATTAATACTTAGAAATTAAGTTTTAATTATTAGATATAATAAAGTAATTTAACATGTAAATGCAATTATTATTTTAATTATCTAACTAAAAAGATTAACTAATCATCTAAAATTTTAGAAAATATTTTATATGATTAAATATGCTTTTAATATTCATTTATATGTATATATAAACTAATTTTAAAAATAAAAACTCTTAGAAATGATGAGCTTTGTTTCTTAACACCAAGAGTGTGGGTGAATTGGTGCTTTATAAAAATACTTGTTTTTCAAATCTTTTTTTCAATAATATGAATCTTTAAAACTTTCTTGAACAGCAAGCAATGCGTATGCAATATAACAGTATGCATATTCGAATGAACACAAAATGTAACCGATTTAATGCAGAGAGATAGGGAGAAGAAAAATCAAACTCTGAGGTTTATACTGGTTCGGCCAACGCCTACATCCAGTGTCCTTTCAATCAACCCGAGATTGAAAGTCAAATGCACTATAGAGATCTGAGTTTTTACAACAAGGGCTTTACAATGACCACAATGTCAAAATTTAAATCACCTCTCTAACTCACTAATCTAATGTAGCCAAATACAAAAATCTTGCAGCAAGAACAATCCTCTCCTACAGTCAACCCTTTGAGAACCCTCCCAAAGTACAAGAACTCATCGTTCTTCTTCGTGGCAACACGCACAGGGAAACAACAACACTCAGATTGCAGAACTTCTCTTGATCACAATAAGCACCTCAGTTGTGTAGAAAGATCAGTCTCTTCAATTCAGCAAAGCTTGTCTCTCAAGAAATCTTCAAGAATAGTCCATTTCTTCAATTTCTTGTTTCTTAGAGCGCTAGATCACTTCTGTAAAACGTTTAAACTCAATCTGAAATAGATATGAAAATGTTAATCCAATTATCTTACAGAATTCCAATCAATGCGTCTATACATAGTTTTAGTCAATTCAGATGCAATTTAATCGATTGCGCTCTTAATCTAATCAGTTACATTAAACACTTGTAACAGATTTATAACAAACTCAGCTCCTTAATTGAATGTACAATTAATGCAATCAATTTACATTAAATGATTAGTCAACACATTTAAAAATATGACCGTTGATACAATTATGACAAACATGAAACAATTTTCAAAAATCTAATAGACTTAATTGAATACATCGTCTATGTAATCGATTAAGCTTCAACACTTAGCATATTTTTGAAAATCTTTCTTCCCAAAATTCATCACAACACAATTGAGAAAGATATGTGCAAACTCACGTGTTTTAATTGATTCACCAATTAATGTAATCGATTCAAACAAGTTGTTTTGCCTCAGTTTGAAAACAAAAGTTGTCTGACGACTTTAATTAATTGACACAACACTATAATCGATTTATTCATACATATATGCTTTTGTGCATATGATTTTCATATCACCAAAACATATAATATGCATACACAGATATGATCACTTTATAGATACAATATGCAACATTCAACACATTATATGTTCAACAAATGTGACAATCGCAATATGTGCATATGTGCATATTATATAGTTAAGCATATTTTTCCTAGCCAATTCTTCTAATGACCTATTTTTCCTTTCAACAACCCCATTCTATTGAGGTGTTCTAGGAGCTGAAAAATTATGAGTAATTCCTTACTCATCACAAAATTTTCAAAAGATTCATTTTAAAACTCACCACCGTGATCACTTCTCAAAGTTTTTATTTTCAAATCCTTTTCATTTTTGAACATGTTTTGCAAAGTTTTGAATGCTTGAAAGGCTCCACTTTTCAAAGTCAAAAAGAGGGTCCAAATAAATCTAGTATAGTCATCAACAATTACAAGTGCATAATAGTTCCCACCAAAACTTTTAATTCTAGATGGACCAAACAGGTTCACATGCAAAAGTTCTAAAGGTTTTGATGTAGAGATCATGCTTTTGGATGAAAAAGAAGATTTGGTTTGTTTTCCTTTTTGACATGCAGAACATAATTTATCTTTTTCAAACTTTAACTTAGGCAATCCACTTACAAGATCTTTTGAAATCAATTTATTTAGATGTTGCATATGAATGTGTGCAGCTCTTTTATGCCATAGCCAATGATTTTCCTCTTTAGCAACTAAACATGTTATGCTATGACTAGATTGCACTTTCAATATCAATCAAATAAATATTATTATGCCCAACACCTTGCAAAGCAATATCAGAAGAATTATTAAAATAAACAGTACATTTATCACTTTCAAATGTTACCTTGAGACCTTTGTCTCATAACTGACTTATGCTTAGGAGGTTGTGTTTGAGACCTTCAACATATAACACGTCTTTTATGGTCAATGTGTTTCCTCCTCCAATGTATCTGGTTCTAATAATTCTTCCTTTGTTGTTATCCCTATATGTCACAAATCCTTGCTTCTTCTTCTCAAATGAGATGAACCTCTTCTTGTCACCAGTCATGTGTCTTGAACAACCACTGTCAAGATACCACAATGACTTCTTTGACTTTGTAGATTCCTACAAAATAAGTTAAGCAAGAATTTAGGTCCCCAATCTCATTATGGGTCCTTGGGGTTAGTACATGCAAACAAGCATTATTTTACAACTTTAACCCATGCATATTTTCCATTTGGAACTCCAAAATGTTTAATGTTGCATTTGTTAGAAGTATGATCGTGCTTCATGAAATAGAAACAACAAACATCATGCACCTTATTTTTCACAAAAGTCCTTTTTTCAACCCAAACTCTACGAGTTCTCTTAGCTTTAGACTTCTTATGATGGTGCATGTTCTTGTTTTCAACATCTCCTTTTCTAAAATTATTTTGAACATATGAGTTAGACTTGGTTGCATTTGCAAGTAAGTTTTCAAGTATGTCAATATCAAACATATGACTCTTACAAGATAAACATTCAACAAGTTGTTCATTTACATTAGATTCAGACAATTTAGTTTCAAGATTACTAACTTTATTTTTTAAAACTACTTCTTTATCTAATGCTTTTTCATATTTCAATTTTAATTCATTATGTTCTTTCTTTAGCTTTCTATGAGCAGCATCAAGTTTTTCAGATTCATTCCTCAATTGAAAGAAAGCTTTTTGTAAATCAAATTCACTAGACTCAAAGCTAGAATCACTTACTTGATTTTCAACATCTTTTGAGTTCGCCATTAAACACAAGTTTGCTTCCTCATCTGACTCTCTTGAACTTGAAGAACTAGAAGCATTTTCTTCCTAAGCAATGTAAGCTTTCTTTTTCTTGGGAAATTTCTTTTCCTTCTTTTCTTCACTTCTTTTGTTTTTAGGACAATTAGTCTTTACATGTCCTCTTTCTCCACATCCATAACACTTGCTCTGATGAATTTGGCAAATTTCTTTATCATGAGGCTCGTGTTTTCCTTATTATTAGAGTCATCATCCTCGATTCTTCTTGAACTCTTTCCTTTTGAATTTTCAGATTTAAATGCTAAGGCCTACCTTTTGCCTTGATCCTCCTCTGCAGTCAATCTGTTTAACTCAAGCTCATGCTCACGAAGCTTTCCAAAGAGAATCGCCTTTGACATTTGACAGTGGTTTTGAGAGCCTTAATATCAAATTTGGCTCTTCTATTTTCCTCAACAGTCCAGTTAAAGTATGGTTTTTCTACTTCTACACCATCAACAATACTTTTAGGAATATAGGGACCATGTAGTACAGCTTCCCAGATGCCTCTGTCAACAGACCCCATAAATATTTTCATTCTAATTTTCCAGAAGGCATAATTATCACCAGTAAAAAGTGGTGGTTTGCTGATGGAAGCACCCTCGACATATACTTGATTTTGATAACCGACTATTTTTGAAAAATTTGAAAGAATATCAAAGCAAGCTCTGATACCAATTGTTGGAACAATCGGTATCGATTTTGCACAACCTGGAAATAATAAAAATAGAGTACGATACGAATTGTTTAAAAGCGAAGAGCTTGTTTGGTCAAATAAAAAATTGGTTCCTTTAATTGTCTTATATGCGTTTTATCGAATAGTTGATGAGCAAAAAATATAAAGAGTGTAGGGAGTAGAAAAATCACGCAAATGATTTTTATCCTGGTTCGAATCAAAAGATTCTACGTCCAGTCGTTAATCATTATGAATAGTGATTAACCTTTTCACTAAAAACAATTTTATAGTTACAATATAGTGAATGAAAATGAGACTAGCAAAACCTTGCTTCGACAAACGAATTGGAAGAATGCAGCAAGTAACTTCCTTCGAAAAACGAACCGGAAGAGCTTCCTTCGACCCCCGAATCGGAAGCAACAACTCTACCAACTTGAAGAGAACCTAGCTTGGGAAAGGGACATTGATGATATGCATTCATTCATTGCTAGAAAAAGTAAACCTGAATCATATTTCCATTCTAGCAATAGTTCATCTTATGTCCTTAGTCTCTACACATCTAGATTTGAAGTGCATGCAAGAGAGTGGTGGGATGAAAGGCATTATCTTGTTAGGATAGGTATAAAATCCCCCATCCATGATTGGAATGAACTAAAATCTTGCATGAGAAGAGAGTTTGTACCTTCAACCATTAAGATAAACCTACAATCCCTAAGAGCTTACATTGAGGATGGAAAAACATTTCTTACAAGCTTAAAAGACAATGGTTTCCTTCTTAGAGAACTAGAATTTGAAACTAAACTTAAGGAGTTAAAGGTTGATACACTAGAGTTGAAAGTTAAGAGACTAGATGTTGAGAGACAAAAGGAGGAGGAAAGAAGAGATGAAGAAAAGAGAGAAAGAAGAAGAAGAGAGAAAGAAAATAGAGAGACAAGAACGAGAGAGAAGGGAAGAGGAAAAGAAAAGATAAGAAGAAAAGAAGAAAGAGGAGGAACATAAAGAGAAGGGGCTTTTGCTAAAAAAGGAAACTCCTACTCTTACCATAACCATGGAACCTAAAAGGGAAGGGTTCTCATTCTTTACTTCTTTTCCAATTATTTTGCATTCTTCCATTCTTAATTTTTCTTTAAAAACAATTGTCATTCCATATTCTTTGCAAACCTTTTCAAAAGATGGCAATTCAAATCTTGAGTTAATGTTACCCTTGTGTAAACAAGTAACTCAAGATAAAAATAAAAAAACTTGGGATTATGGAATTCTCCATTTTTCCAAGACTAATTTTCAGAAAATCTTTTTCAAAAATACAAGACTTTTCTTTTGTCTTCTTATCTTTGCTTACATCTTCATCATACTCATTTTTGCTATCTTTTGTAGATATATTTTTTATCCAGGCGGACAACACAACCCAAAGTTGTGCTTCTTTATTTCTTTCCGATTTGAGGACCAATCGTTTTTAAAGAGAGAGGGAATGATTGCAACCCCTTTAGGGTCTTCCCATCCAAAGAAGTATCAACTTTAACTAAGACCAAAGAAAGGGAAGTAGAATAAGAATTTAATCTCTTCTTTTTAAAAGTATTAGTATGTTTTTTGTACTTAACATTTACTTTGTGTTCTTATAGGTCATCAAAACAAAGGTAAGATCCATGCTTATCCACCCTGAAGAAATGCCAAGCAAGGAGGCAAAGGAGAAAGCATTGTGCAGCCAAACATGTAGCTAATTTGAAGCACATTTTCTACATACTAGCTGCCACGTTTTCCACACTTTCCATGTGCAAAACAGCCAGTCGTGGCTTCCCCTTGTTGCAACACATTCTCCATGCTTCCCACATGATAAATGAGTTTTTCATGGAAATTGAAACACACGTGGACCAAAGCTTCTGCTGCACATGCTTGTTAATCTCAGTAGCTTCCCTAGCAAGATTCATAACCTCTCTTATTCTATAAAAGAGAGCTTCCTCATGTGTAAATATCAACTTGATTATAAATGTGAAATGCTGTCAAAATTCAGTCACTTCTTTCAAGTTCACACACTTTGCATTGCTTTAGCTTTGCCTCCTTTAGCTTCTAAACCATAGCCAAACACATTCAGTCATTCCATCGAACACCTTTTGTGCATCAGCTTCATTCAACCGTTTCATCATTCCGCTGCCACTTCTGAAGCTTGAAGCCACTCCATTCTTGAAGGTGGAGACCGCTTCTATCAAATTTCCTCTTCACTTTCTTCTTCTTCTTCATTCTCTTCGGCAATACCCTTTTCTTCACCACTATTTTCTGAAGCCTCAGGCTCCTCATTAGAATCATCAATTTTCAGATGCTTTTTTATTGTCATAACATCTTGACTTGTGTTCTGGCAGAGAATTTTCAGAGAGCATATTTCCTTGACTATGTATTTTTCAAATTCAGAACATGGTCAATAAGGAACTGATGATGAACCAACTGCTTCTTCTTCTTCATCTGCGTATTCATCCTTGAAGAGCCAACCATCTGGACCATGTTGTAGTCCCATATGATGTAATGTAGACTTGTGTATCACACTGCTCTTTCCATATGATTCACAAGACTCACTAACACATTCTACTCCAAAGTGGATCAGTACTTTAGAGATAAAGACACAGTATGGTAGCATTGCAGACTCAAGTCTAGTCACCTTGAGTATGTTTTCTAATATAGCAGTAGGCCAATCAATCTGGATGTTCTCTTTTAGAGCATACAATAGGCATAAGTGTCCAGTAGTTGCTTAAGCGTGGTTGCTCCCTCTAGGTATTAGAATCCATGATATGATGAATGCACATAGGCGATCATCCTTCTTCATGTCGCCAGTCTTATAATGGGAATAATCCCTTACTTTATCTGGATTCCTTAAACAATCTTGATAGACGGTGAACTTGTGGAATCCTTTTACACCCAAATGACATTTTTCACCACCCAGTCTGAAACTAGCTATCTCAGTCCATACTTCATCAGTAAGCTTAATGCCAATTCCTTTCACTCTAGAACATTGAGTCTCATCTCTTATCTTCATATTTGAATAAAAAGCTTTTACCAGTTCGGGATACCAGGGACCTTCCATTTCGATGAATTCCTTTAGCCCTTGTCGACTAAACCACTCTGGAAAATTGAATCCTTCTCTTCTGAAAAAGCTCAGCTTAACGTACTTGTGAGCAATCAGTTTTCTCATCTTCCAATTATCCAAGAAATTTGACTGCTCACTTTCATCGCTGATCCACCCATCAATAATAGGTCCTCTATGCATACTTCTTTTCCTAAGAGTTTTGATCCTCTTCTTTTGTGCCGAAGACGAATCCATTGATATAGAATGTAATAGACAATTTTAGAGAACCCATGAAGGAAAGATTACAGAACTTGTAGAGAAAATGTTATTGACAAGCTTCTTGGTTTAGAGATTTTAGGTCAGAAATATAATTTGGAGGGAATAGAAAAATTACACTTTCACGCTATTAAAAAAACGGATTTCATAAGGTTTGATTTTTCAAAAAAAATATCAGAATATTTAATCAATTTTATTAAAGCTATAATTGATTTCAATTTTGACAGTTTCAATCAAAACAGAGAAACACATAGAACCTCTAATCGATTTCATTTACAACATAACCGATTAAAAGTCGTGAAAACAATTTTTCATACACAAACATCAACCAAACAAGCAATCACCAATCATGCACACAACTTACATTTACATACAAATACTTATGATGCATGAGTGCATGAAATTGACAGTTTTCGTTACCACATTTGAGTCACTCAAGAATCTGTGATTTAATCCACTGAATTCCATCATTGAGCACTTCTTTGCTTCTGTAGCAGTCTACTTCCCTACAAAACATTTAAAAGGTTTCAGTGCAGGTACCCAAATAAACATTTAAAAGGTTTCATGCATAATAATTATTAGTATGATTGATTTAAGAGGAAGCCATTGAATTCTGCTCAAGTTATATGCCAAGTTGTGAACCAATAGGACTTCCAAACAAAACAGTACATGAACACAGACAAGAAGGAAAGGGAGTTCGAGGAGTAAGGATTGAAAGTCTTGGTGGAAAAGAAGTTAATCAAGCTCATTTGTACATTTTAAACAACACAGAGGATGTTATTCCTTACATTTCACAACACATTGATGAAATTAAGTCAGCACATCCACGTATGAGTGAAAAGTGGACACTTAATGAACATAACAAATCCTTTTTAGCTTGGTTTAAGAAAAAGATTTATGTCACTCTGAATGTTTCTGAAAATCTATTGAGACTAGCTCATGGACCTAACACGGATGTGATCACTTTCGGCGACTATTACATAAACAATTACCTGTTCTATTCAAAGGAGGAAGACGATAAAAGTAGAGTTCAAAATAGTGGAGTTACCCTACAAGCCGAGGTTGTACACTTTTCCAGTTCCAAGGATAAGAATCCAATTACAGCATCAATCAGTTATTTTGGAATAATACAAGAAATTTGGGAAATTGATTATGTCACTTTTAGAGTTCCAGTTTTCAAGTGTAAATGGGTTGATAGTAAATCTGGTGTCATGACAGAAGACCTTATATTCACTTTGGTGGATCTTAACAAAATGAGTTACACGGATGAACCATTTATTATGGCTAGTCAAGCAAGACAAATATTCTATGTCACTGACCCAGTGAATCATAAATGGTCAGTGGTATTGGAAGGTAGAGCCATGTACACATCTGATGATGAATACTCTCTAGATATACTTGAGACAAACTCCTTCTCATTGAGAACCATTTAAAATAAGGTTGATGATGTAACCGATGAAATACATGCAACTCGATGTGATCACAACGAAGGCATGTGGGAGAAATAGGTAAGTATTACATTCATTCTTATCAATTCATTATGATATCAATATATTAACTTATGTTTCTAATGTTTCAAATTTTTCAAATTTGTTTAGAGTTCTGACTAGGACTAGAGGACAACAAATTGAGATTATATATCCTAAGGTTGGAATTCGTTGATCTTTAACCATTAATTTTCGTAGTCAATTTTAAACCATTACATTTGACTAGGTTCATTCACATGTTTAGTGTAATAAGCAGAATGATTCCTGGGCATGTGGCTACTACATCATGTCATGGATGAAGACAATCATCCGAGAAGGAATCATAGGAGATTGGACTGAGGTAGAAATTTACATTTGAAATTCTTTAAAATATCAATAAACTTTTGACATTAAAATGAATATAATTGCAAAGTTTCCTTCCTTGATTTTGCAGCAATTCAACACTACCTCTGCATTGCCCAATGCACTAATAAAGACGATAAGAGAGGCATGGGCAAGATATTTGAATAAACATTTTAAATACCTATAGTTTTAGGTTTTTCCTTTCATGATAGTATCATTTGCTTACTTGTGCAGCTTTTTAACTGTGAATACATGTATACTGTGAATAGATTATTGAGAATAAATGAATACTGTGAATAGATGAATGGAAAAATGGGTTCTTTTAAGTTTTGATGATAGCATTAATGTCTTTTACTTTTACTATTTAATTGGAATTGATGATAGCATGGTTTAGATTAATTAATTCATTGCATTTAGGAATTGGAAAACTGGTTTCTGTATTTCAGGTTTGGTTAAATGAGCTAAAACAAACGAAATTTAATAAAAAAACACTGAAGGTAACGTCAATTTATAAACTGTCCGACGTTAATATATGTTGGGAAACAGGTAGGCTTCGTTTTTACACCAAGAGGGGGGGGGTGAATTGGTGTTGTTTCAAAAACAAAATCTTTTCGCAATCTTTAATCAAAAGTATGAAGCTTTTTGATCTTTCTTGAAATGCAAGTAATGAAAATTTCTATGCAGTGGAAAAACGTAGTTGACTGCGTAACATATATAGTCGACTGAAATAAAGAGTGCAGGGATAGAGAAAAACAAACACTGGTTTTTATACTGGTTCGGCCGACAATGCCTACATCCAGTGTCCTTCCAACCCAGGAAGCAAATGCACTATATAGGTTGCGGTTTTTACAACAAGGAATTTATAGAAGACCTCACGTCAAAAATATAAATCTCCTCTCTAACCTAAAACCAAAATATAGCTGCAATAACCAAAACCAGACTTGCAGCAAGAATCCCTTCTTCTGCAATCTAAAACCACATCGAACAATCCTCAACGTGTAACCCCTGTATCACAACAGGTCAATTCCAGCACTTTTCACAGGATGCCAAGCCTTCAAACAACATAGGAGTCTTCACAGGATGTCAAGCCTTCAATGATCAATCAAGAAGCACCTTCTTTATGCAGTTTCTGATCACACAGTCAGCGTATAAGCCTTCTCCCTTTGAATCTCTCTCAAGATAGATCACCACCGTCTTCTTGGAGAATTCTTGGAGCTGTTAACACAGAGAATTCAATCTGAAACAAGAAATGAAAATGTTAGAGCATCAAAAATCTTTGAACAAATCGTGTTCAACCAATTTATAGATTTCTGTCAGTCAGATTGTTTCTCAGTCGAATTCACTACTAATACAGTCGAGTGTATTAATACTGTTATAACAGACAGTCAACTTAGTAGTTCTCAATCAACGAAAATCAACACATATTTAATACAGTTGACCAAGTAATCAATGCTTAACTAACTTTTAAAAAAATATAGCCGTTGGAGCGTGTAAGCATAACAGAATTCCAAAAACAGATCAATAATAAAGTCGAATGTACACTAGACAAAGTCGATTGACACATGGCAAAACATTTTGAAATTCTTTTCAATTCAAAACATCACAGAGCACTGATTCTCAAATTCTGTACAAAGGTTTTAGAATAGTCGAATCCATTAGAGATGTATTTGACTGGACTAGAACTTTGTCACATAATTATAAGTTTATAAAAGTGCTTGTGATTTTTCACTTTCCAAAATGTGCAGTAAAATATTTTTGATAAAGCAGTTCACATTGCACATAATCATACAAGCATGTTCCACAAATATATCACACAATTAACATAGGAACATACATCACAGTACATCAAAACATTTCAGCAGATATAACAATCAGTTCAGAATAAGAACATGTAATACAACAATATGTGTACTGTTATTAAGCATAATGTTGTCATCATCAAAAACTAGATTGATATAGAGTTTGTGTTGTCAACAATCTCAACAATATATATATCTTAACGTCCATCACGGCGACGAGTGATGTTGATATAATGCAGTGGATAACGATAACAATAAAACGCTGGGCGAGGATCTCTATGACTCAACGATAATAACGTCGACTGTAAACATGTTCGACGTCGACCTTACATCAATCACCTTAAAATAGACGTCAAATAATCCTTTAAATATAAATATTTATTAAAAAATTAACGTCAAATTTTCTCTTCGATGTGAATATTACGTCATCATTCTTCAACGCCGACGTCAATGTTGCGTCAGTTTCCCGGACGATATGACGAAAAATCTTTCTTTAAAAATAAATATTTATTCAAATTCTTGGACGTCAAGTTCTATTCTACAGGACGTACTTTAACGTCGACGAGCATAAAAGACGTTAACTTTACGTCATTTACCTTTGTGTGCGACGTAAACCAGTTCGATTAACGTCACCCTATAATATTCGACGTTAATTTACGTCACCAGTTATAACGTCAGTAGCAGTTGCGTCGTTAAAGGCCAAAAATAAACGACGTAATAGCCGTTTTTGCACTAGTGCTGTAACCAAAATATAGACAAACAACATAGCAAGACTTGCAGCAAGATATCGCCCTCTCCTGTAATTTGCAACCCACTTTGAACAATTCTCAAAGTGTACCAGACTCCACGAGTCCAACCCCTGTAGTCACAATAGGTCCAACAAACACCACGGAATGCAAACACGAATCTTGAGCAACTCAGAAATACCTCAATTGTGCAGATTCTGATCAAGCAATAAGCGCAGTCTCAATCTCCTTCAGAAACTCTTCCAAGAAAGATCACCACCGTCTTCTTGATGAGTTCTTGGAGCTCTTAATCACAGAGAACAATCTGAAACAAAATATGAAAATGTTAGCTTTCCAAAAGTTCTCTTAAAATGATCAGGTCTCGTCTATTTACAGATTTCTATAAATCAGACGCTCCTGTAGTCGAATATTCTACTAATACAGTTGACTGTCCTACGACAGTTATAACAGTTCAGTCAAATAGTAGTAGTCCAGTCAAACAAATTAATTCCTCATTCATTACAGTTGACTTTCATTCAATGCCCAACTAACTTTTAAAAATATAGTTGTTACGGTTCATGAGCATAACAGAATTTTCAAAACAAACAACTAATACAGTCGAATGCATGGCGCACACAGTCGACTACCACATTTTTGTCCCGATTGAAATTCTCTTCAGAGTAAAATCTCACATAGCAATGTATTTGAAAATTTGTACAAAGACTTCACTTACAGTCGATTCAATTAATAATGAAGTCGAATTTAACTATCAGCTTTGCCACACAGTTTAAGTTTACAAGAGTGCATGTGGTTTTCCTCTTATACAAGCTCAGTAAATGTGCATTCACATATCAAGATAATCACAAAAACATGTTCAACAAAATATCAATTAATAAGCAGTAGAACATGTAACACACCAACAATATATGTGTTATTAAAAATGTGTTGTCATCATAAAAAACCAGAGTGATATAGATACTTCGTCTTACCATTTATATTATTTGATACGATTCGGTACACTTACCGAAGTCTTAACAAGAGCCCATCATCACCACACCATCACTAAAGCCATCTCTCCCAACCACTCGCCCTGATATGTTATTTTCTACAATTGCCCAGTATGAAAGGTATTGCTCCAAGTTTTTTTAGCGTGACATTATTGAACCCAAATACCTAGATTCATATTTTTTTTGTGGAAAATAATTTTGAGTTCTTCAATTTGTTGACAAATGTTGGTCTAGTTGACTTTATTTATCTCTCACAAAAAAATATTATTATCCAGAATTAGTGCGAGTCTTCTACAATAATATACGTATTTCTGATGATGGAGTCATTCATACTAAGGTCAAAACTATCACAATGACCATAACTCCACTACTTTTTTATTACTTTACAAACATACCTTCTCTAGGAGTGTCTTTTGAAGGAAATATATAGATGAGTGGAGATACGATTACTCTAGTGTAGATGCTTGGCTAATGATTTTTAACCCGAATGCAAACATTACAGGTAGAATGTTGGCTGGGTTGATGAAGGTTGATAGTAGAATAATCCATTACATTATATTTTGCATTTTGGTTCCTCGTTCAACTAACTTTGCATAGTCTACAAATGAATATCTTATTTTGATATGGACACTGCTCACATTAAGGGAGATTAACTAGGATCATCTCATTAGACATAAAATGAAAAAGACCTTAGGGGAGAATGCTCATCTACCGTATCCACAAATGATTACCACTTTTATGGAGTACTTTGAAGTTCCTTTGGATGATGACCTTATGTACCAATTAAGAGGTCTTTCAAAATTGATGTTGAGTTCGTTTGATTTTGTTAGAAACGTAGATGGACACTGGGTTCACAAACAAGATGATGGTCAGCCAATTCCTAATGACCACCTACCATCTCCCCCTTGGAAAGATACTTTTTCTATTATTCTGATCGAAATTATGAACGAGATCCGTGATCTTCAGGCATTTGTTGGTAGCATATTTGACAACATTGATGCTCGAGTTAGACAACTCGAGGAAGACATGGATTATCTACGCCATCACTTTGGGCCACCATGACCCTATTTAATTTTATTGTATTATCTTTTAATTTTATGATCATGGTTTTGTAATGACTTTTATGAATTAATAAAATACCTTCTATTTTAGTCCATGAATTTCTTCACTCCTATTTGTGTTATTTTGTTCTATTCGTCTACTAAAAACTTAAATCATACTCAATTATAACTTGATTATATGCTTAGACCGCAAATCATAAATCACATTATCAACCACTACATTAACTTTTTTTACCAATATTTGTCTTTGGTAATCGATTACAAGATTAATGTAACCTATTACAAAGGCCTATAATTTGAATTACAGTCATTGGTAATTGATTACACAAATGTCGGTGCAAAAGAAATTTTAAGGACATTTTTTCTTAAACAGAATTTTATAATTAATTTAAAAGAGGTATATTAATATTAAAAAAAGTTTGAAACTTTTTTTATTAAACATAATTTTATAATTAATTTAATAGAGAAATATTAGTTGTAAAAAAATAATTTTGAAGCCTTTTATTTTTAGGAGACTTAGAATAAGTGTTTTATTTGTTTCACCCTTAAACCAATACTAGAAATTGTTAGAAATAAGGAGACTTGTTTCTCAATACCAAGAGGGGGGGGTGAATTGGTGTTTTATAAAAACTTATACTTTTCAAATCTTTTTGAGAAAATAGAATGATCTTTAAACTTTCTTGTGTTGTAAGTAAATGTGCATGCAAAGAAAGTAAAGAGATAAGGAAAGAAAATCAAACTCAAGATTTTTATCTTGGTTCGGCCTCAATGCCTACATTCAGTCACTCTTCCAATCAACCTTAGATTGAAGAGTATTTCACTATAATGATTAAAGAATTACAACAAAGGTTTTACAAAGCTCTCTCAAATGTAAACACATTTCCAACTCTCAATCAAATATATAAACAAAATACACTTACACACACAAAACCACTTGTTCTTGTTGTAGAAACCCTTTGAGAATCCCCTCTCAAAGTCCAAGAGCTCCTCACTCTTCTTCCTGACATGCACACGTCTAGGGAAACAACAAATCAAAGACTGCAGAAACTTCTCCTGATCAAACCAGATACACCTAAGAAGTGCGAATGTGATCAACCAATGCAGTTCAATAAAAGGCCTATCAAGAATGCTTCAAGATTCTTCAAAATTCTTCACGTTCTTGATTCTTTGAGCGTATCTACAATCTGAAAACTTTCTCAGAGAAAAATATCATATATGACAGTTTACAATTGATCAAAAGTTCTTAAAATTTGATGTAATGCGTCAATTTATATATTTCCTCATGACAGACGCAAAACAATCGATTACGCTACTTATGTAATCGGTTACATTAAAACAAATGTAACAGAATTAGAACTTGTTATCAAAATGATGAAGGTGAAGTTTTGATGATGCCCAAATCAAGTCAAGATATATCAAGATTCATGAAGATCCTTTGAAGACTTATTTTTTTTAATAAAAGCTTTTGTAATAATTGTAGTTTAAATGTTTAAGACTTAGATTTGTAGTAGGTTTTGATTCTTGTACCTTCATACTTTATATTTGCTGTTCAAAATAAAAAACGCACGGCTTTAATCGATTAAATCAAGTATTAATCGATTAAAACGTTACAGGTGCTGAAAACTCAACTGGCAAGGGAATAATCGATTAATACCTTTTTTAATCGATTAGTTAATCGATTAATCCTTAGAATAATCGATTAAAACTAGCCGTTGGAGTTTTCTGGTTTTTGAAAACTAGTTGTTGCACTCAATTTAATCGATTAACAGTAATATTAATCGTAAATGGCCAGTTTCGAAGAATGGAAGAGTATTTGCTTGAGTCTATAAATAGGCTCTCTTTATCCATCATCAACAACTATTCCCTTGCGTTAAAATACTCAGAACTCTTTGAGAATTGTGTGCTCTTGCTTAGCTAAGGAAACTCTTATCTGTGGTGTTGGTACATTGCTACTACAGTGACAGAGGAATAGCTGGTTCATCCTTGGTGCGTCTGAGGAGGTGTGTGGAAGACGATCATCCTTCGTGAAGTATTCGGAGGAGGTGTCTCATCCTTTGTGAAGATTCAAAAGAGGTGCAGGTTCATCTCTTGTGGTATCAAGAAAGGTGGTTTCTAAACTCTTATAAATTGTTTCTTTGTGATTGTAGTTTGTAATTGTTTTGTGCTTAGTGAACTGTTTATCTTGATTTGAGATAAGCGATTGGATGTAGGATTGGTAAGATTCGAACCAGTATAAAATTCATCTGTGCAAATTTCTCTCAACCTTACTCTTTTATTTATATTTATTATTTGCATAGTAAGATAAATCGAGAAGAAATTAAAAGGCACACGTTTATATTAAAACCTCTCTTGGTTTGTTATTCCACGCTAACCATTCCGCTGCAGCCGCTCTGACAAAACTTACACAAATCAAATAGAATGCACAATAAATATAATCAATTTGCATTAAATGCTGGTCAAAAAAATTCAAAAAATATGACGTTAAGGCTGTTATGACTAGCATGAAACCAATTTTCAAAAGATAACAGACTTAATTGATTACATAAAATGTGTAATCGATTAAGCTAAACACTTAAACACTTTTTGAAAACTTTTCTCTTCATAAACTCATCATAGCACATTTGAAAGTGATGTATGCAAAGACAGGAGTTTCAATTGATTCAACAACTAATATAATCGATTCAAACTTGTTGTTTTGCCACAGTTTAAAACATAAGTTGTCTGATGAACTTAATTAATTACAATATCATTGCAATCGATTAATTCACGGAGATATGCTTTTGTGCTTGTGATTTTCATTCGCACAGTAACACACAGTATGCATACAGTCATATGAACATTTCAAGATCAGTAGTATGCAGAATCAACAATATGTTCACATATGCATTTATCACAGTAGGCATATACATATACACATATGTATCAATCAATGCAAACATATTTCTTGTTGTGTCATGACAACATCCATGTGTTATTACTATCAATGTGTTGTCATCGTAAAAAACAAACACATCAGGAAGTGGGTTCATGATAACGGTTGAAAATATCGTTATCTATGATGTAATTTTGATACTAAATGCACCCTTTTCTACTTGGAACCTTGCTTGAAATCATGTTTTTCTACTAAGTTGTGTGAATAAGAGATTTGAGGTTGAACTTGATTATATTTTGACTAAGTCCCCTTGTTCTGGAAGAAAATGAGATAATAAGGAAAGCAGAGCTGAAGTGTCAAGGAGATGGAGCTTAGAAAGGCCTGAAAAAGCACCAGAAGGGAGGAAAACACGAAGCTTGAGCGCCCTTTTAGGAGCCCTCAGCGCCAGAAGATGTCGCACACCGCCTGGGCGCCCCTTTTGGGGCGTTGAGCGACACTTTTTCTGAAGAACCATGCCTGTTTTCCCTTGAGTGAAGCTGAGCGTCAAGTTTGAGTATCGCACACCGCCCGGGCGCCCTAAGTGGGGCGCTGAGCACCAGTGACATGGGCCTGGGCCTTGTTTCTGTTTTGTTTCCGCTCTATTCAAAGGACCTAGACGCCCTAGGTTTTGTATCTTTGGAGAGGAGGCGCAACAACACACTCTTTCACTCTCTAGAGGCGGATTTGGATGCGGGAGCTTCCATCTTCACCTTTTAGGGTTTTACTATCTCATTTTTCTCCATTGTTCATCTAGTTTCACCATGTCTATGGTGAACTAATTTTTATTTGTTGTTGGGGATGATGTAACCTTGTGAACTCTCATGTATTTGAATTGATTCTTAATAATATATGTTTCTTTCATTAATTGTTAGAGTAATTCTTCTGTGATTAACACATGCTTTGTTTAACTCATGCATAGCCTGGTGTATGAATTGCATGAGTGTTGAAAGGTTCCTTACAATTCAGGTTCTTGTTGAATTACTCCCAAGAGCATATCTCTCAGGGATGGGGTGATAACGGTTGAAAAACCGTTATTTTCATACTTAATTTTGATATCAAATGCACCCTTGTTGACTTAGAAACTTGTTTGGAATCATGATTTTTCTTTAGTTTTGTGAATAAAAGAGTTGAGGACATGTTTTATGATTTTATCATTAAATTCCCTTGATTTTGTAGGTTTTTGGAATGAATTGAAAGAAAGGTTGAAGTATCAAAGGCAGTGCAGAAAAGTCAAATAAAATGCAGAAAACTCAACCAGTCAACCAGAAAAGTCAATCAGTCAACCAAAAAAGTCAACCAGAGTACAAGAAAAGTCAACTAGTTGACCAGAATGTTGACCAGGGCTCAAGCGGTGAAATAGAGGGCTTGAGCAGTCCTGCGATTAGAGGCAAACCGCTCGAGCGGCCAATTTTGACGCTTGAGCGGTTCTCAGCGGGCTTGGATTTGTTTTCTGTTATTTTTATGCCCTATTTAAAGGCCAGAACGTCTTAGGGTTTTTATATTTTGATGGCTTAGACACAGAAACACATTTTTCTCCCTTTTAGGGTAGATTTGGAGGTGGTGACAACTCTCCTTTTCTCTTTTTAGGGTTTCTATCTCTTTCATTCCATTGTTCACATAGTTTTTCCATGACGATGGATAACTAATCTTATTTGTTATTGGGGAAAGATGTAACCTATAAACTCTCTTATATTGAAATTCTTGTTTTATTTATATGCTTGCATTTGCTTTTATTATCAATTGTTGGGTTTCTTATCTATGCTTAATGCTTTTATCGTTTAACTCATTCGGTAAAAGATCTTTGCCTTTGTCGATACGGGGACGTACAGGGAAGTCATGAACTGATAGGAAATTCCTTGATTAAGTGAATACCGCCTAGGGATAGGGTTAGGACAATCAATTGTATTTGGCTTTTGTATATAATGCATTGCTAGTTACTAGGGGAGACTATGGATAGTAAGCCAGTAACTAGTAATAGGCTCTTTTCACCGAGGGATCGGGTTTAGGGTAGACTAAGAAAGTTTGCATGACAATTAGATAATAAAGCGAATTTAATAAGAAAAGTAGATATATGAGAGTGATTGGGTGAAATCTGAATCCTAGCAACAAACCCATCTCATATTATCACCATCATCCATCCACTTTTGAGTTTAACCTCAATTGATCAAATTGGATTCATGTTTATTTTTCCGTACTTTATATTCAAAAACCCCAAAATATTGTTTTTATAGTCTTGATTGGTTAAGCAAAAGCACAACAGTTTAGTGCCATGAGTCTCTTGGGAAAACGATACTTGGACTTACCATTTTATTATTACTTGATACGATCTGGTACACTTGCCAGAGTGTTAACAGTTATGCTTACACGCTCCAACGACTATATTTTTAAAAGTTAGTTAAGCATTGATGACTTGGTCAATAGTATTGAATGTGTGTTGATTCGTGTTGACTGAGAGCCTCTATGTTGATTGTCTGTTATAACTGTAATAATACAGTCGACTGAATTAGTAGGCTATTCGACTGAGAAACGATGGAGAATTAACCTTATTTGTTGGTGGGGAAAGATGTAACCTCTAAACTCTCTTATATTAAAATTCTTATTTTATTCATATGGTTATATTATCAATTGTTGGGTTTCTTATCTATGCTTAATGCTTCTATCGTTTAACTCATTCGGTAAGAAGATATTTGCCTTTGTCGATACAGAGACGTACAGGGAAGTCATGACTTGATAGGAAATTCCTTGATTAAGCAATATCGCCTAGAGATAGGAGTAGGACGATCAATTGTATTTTTCTTCTGTACTTTAATGCATTATTAATTACTCAGGGAGACTAGAGATAGTAAACTAGTAATTAATAGTAGGTTATTTTCGCCAAGGGATTGGGTTTAGAGTAGATCAGAAAGTTTGCATGGCAATTTGATAATAAAGCGAATTTAATAAGAAAAGTATATATATGAGAGTGATTGGGTGAAATCTGAACCTTAGCAACAAATCCATCTCATATTATCAAGATCATCTGTCCACTTTTGTGTTTAACCTCAATTGATCAAATTGCATTCATGTTTCTTTTTCCGTACTTTATATTCAAAAACCCCAAAATATTGTTCTTATAGTCTTGATTGGTTAAGCAAAAGCACAACAGTTTAGTGCCATGAGTTTCTTGGGAAAACGATACTTGGACTTACCATTTTATTATTACTTGATAGGATCTGGTACACTTGCCAGGGGATTAACAAGTTTTTGGCGCCGTTGCCGGGGACTCGTGGTATAACTATTCTATGTGTGTGATTCTTAACCGATTAGACTTTCTATCTTTCTATCTTTTAAAAAAAAATCTTTTACTGTTTTTATTTTTGGGCTAATTTTGTGCTCTAGTGCAGTGTTCTTTAGTATGTGCAGGATAAAATTTGTACTAGGAGCACAAGATCATCAGGAGGCAGATAAGAAAGGAGAATTGGTTCACAAACACCCTTATTTGAAAAGTGACAAACCCAAACCTGACACACCAATGAAATTTTAGAATAGGTTATTGTTAAACCCCTGGCAAGTGTACCAGATCGTATCAAGTAATAATAAATGGTAAGTCCAAGTATCGTTTTCTCAAGAGACTCACGGCACTAAACTGTTGTGCTTTTGCATAACCAATCAAGACTATAAAAACAATATTTTGGGATTTTTGAATATTAGGTACGGAAAAGTAAATATGAATGCAATTTGATCAATTGAGGTTAAACACAAAAGTGGATGGATGATGTTAATAATATGAGATGAATTTGTTGCTAGGATTCAGATTTCACCCAATCACTCTCTTATATCTACTTTTCTTATTTAATTCGCTTATTTATCATATTGTCATGCAAACTTTCTTGGTCTACCCTTAACCCAATCCCTTGGTGAAAAGAGCCTATTACTAATTATCGGCTTGCTATCCCTAGATTCCCATAGCAATTAATAATGCATGATAAACGGAAGCAAAATACAATTGATCGTCCTACCCCCATCCTTAGGCGGTATTAACATAATCAAGGAATTCCCCCCAGTTCATGACATTATTGTACGTTCCCGTATCAATAAAGACAAACAACACTTACCGAATGAGTTAAACGATAAAAGCATTAAATACAGGTACGGAACCCAACAATTGATAAATCAAGCATATGCAAGCATATGAAATAAATAAGAATTTGGATAAATGAGAGTTTAGAGGTTACATCTTTCCCCAACAACAAATAAGGTTAGTTCTCCATCGTCATGGAGAAACTAGGTGAATAATGGAATGAAAGAGATAGAAACCCTAAAGAGGAGAAAAAGGAGAGTTGTCACCATCTCCAAATCTACCCCCAAAGGGGTGAAAAATGTGTTTTTGTGTCTAAGCCATCAAAAGATACATTCTCTAAGGTGTCTAGGTCTTTAAATAGGCTATAAAAATAACAGAAAATAGGTCCAAGCCCAAACAGATCATAAAAATCGCAGAAAATATATCAAATCACGTCTGGTTGACTTTTTTTGAATTCTGGTTGACTTTTCAGCACTCTGATCAACTTTTCAGCATTCTGGTTGACTGGTTGACTTTTCTGATTGACTGGTTGACTTTTCAGCATTCTATTTGACTTTTCTGCACTGCAACCCTTTGATACTTCAACCTTTCTTTCAATTCATTCCAAAAACCTACAAAATCAAGGGAATTTAATGATAAAATCATAAAACATGTCCTCAACTCTTTTATTCACAAAACTAAAGAAAAATCATGAGTCAAAGCAAGTTTCTAAGTCAACAAGGGTGCATTTGATATCAAAATTAAGTATAAAAATAACGGTTTTTCAACTGTTATCACAACCCCAAACTTGAAACTTTTCTTGTCCTCAACCAAACAAGATGAAACTTAGTCTTCCATAAATCAAGACAATGGTTCAATCGCATTCAAAAGTTCTTTCTTTCAAGATAAGTAATCACTCAAATCAACTCATCAATAGAATTTAGTCAAGATGTGCACATGCTTTGAATCACAATAACTCATCATGGTGTTCACACAATCACATAATATCCAACAGATGTTATTCTCATGAATGATCAGTTAGCTAAGCATAGATGTAATCATGAATTCATGGAATCTTTCCTCACCAGATAAAGTGCTTCACTCAATCACATAGGTGTTTCAAGAGGTCACTCCTTCCTTCTACTATCCACATGTCACATAAAACAAAATTGCCTTTCATTTACCACAATCAAATATCATCACACACACATGTCATCACAAGGACTTTTCAGGGCTTATAATGTGGTTGGGCTAACAAGGAAAATTGGTTTTTCTAGATCACAAAATCCTTGAGTTAAGAGAGTTATCTATACATTCATAGTTCAAGCACAAACTCTCTTTTTACCAATCTCACTTATTCCCCACTTTCCCTTTTCTTCACATTGAGCTTTTTTTTTCATGCTTTTTCTTTTTCTATCTTTTTCATCTTTTCTGATGCATTTTCTTTTCAACTCATAAGCTCAATGCCTAACTTTTCTTTTCTTTTTCAATTCTCCCAATAACCCCAAAATTAAACTTTTAACAATTCCCAAAAATATTTCTCAACCTAACTCAAGGCAAAGATTTTCAAAGCAAGGGTTTTCACATTCTGTTTAAGGCTTAGGTTCAAAGAGGGTAGAACATAGAATGTTCCTTTCTCATGTGGGACAAAATTTTTGGCTAGAAAAGGGTTTTTCAAAAACGGCCTTGATCATATGACACATACATGCAATTCAATCAATCACAGAAATTCAGGCAAAATCATTCATGCTTCCAGTAGATAGCAAATATATCAATAAGAACTCTGGAGCTCAAAAACCTCACATAAGCTTATTCCAATCATTCAATCAAATACCCTACTTAGCCTCATAATCACAATCACAAAATCACAATGCATCTGTTCACACAACTTGTGAACCACCACCTGTATGTCAGCATATTGTGCAATCTCAACATCATCAATATCAAAGCATCATCAAGCAATACCCATCATGCACAAATATCAATATCAAACTACTGCATCAGATATAGTGTCCAACAAAGTTCATCAATCCTACACTACTAAACAGAAACAAATAAATACAAAAACAAAGATAGAAAATCCTGTTCTAGTGCAAATAGCATCATCAGTAAATGCTATCTCATCATCTTCCTCCATAGCTGGAGCTTCAGCTTCTCCAACTCTGATTCCTTCCTCTTGTTCCCCACAGTCTTGATCCTCTTTCCTGATGAGGAGGTCATCCCTGCATCAAGTATAATTCACAAAACCACAAGAAAACTCATTAAACGTTAGTTGCACACAAAAGTTCTTCCAAGGAATGTGGAGGAATCAACCCCAAATAGATGGGCTCTCACAAAACTCCAAACTTGGATGAAAAAGTGATAAAAATTGGGTTTTTAAGAGAGAGGATGATAGGAGAAGTGTTGGGAAATCTTTATAGGATTTTGGAAAGTGAAAGAGAGATTATGGGTTTGGTAAAGAGTGCTTAGGCGAACCTGAGGGGTAGAAAAATCAAATAATGGGCCAAAAGAACAAAACCCTCTTTTAAAACGCTTTGACCCCTCAACGTCGCCACCGCCCGATGGTGGACGTGGTTTACACCCCTCTCTTTTTTTCTTTTTAAAACATTTTAACCCTTTAAACCTTCAAATTCAACTTTCAAAATTTAATTTTTATGCAATTCCCAATCACTTATCTCACATATGCAACTAGAATAAGAATTAAAACATGGAAAAATAAATCAATCAACTAGGTTGCCTCCCAGGTAGCGCTTGTTTAACGTCACAAGCCTGACCCAAACCTTTCTAGCACCGATCAGTAGGTGCAAACCTTACAATCACCCATCAGTAGGTGTACTTTCCTGGTATCCTTCAGTAGATACCTAAATCTTCTAGCATCCCTCAGTAGATGCTATCCCAGTAGCATTCATTAGTAAATGTTGTCAGTGACATCCATCAGTAGATGTATAACCATATAGCATCCATCAATAGATGCTAATCTTTCTTATCTTCATTGGCTTCTATCAGTAGATGCCAAATCACCTAACATCCATCAGTGCCATCAAAAGCAGCATTTAACCTAAAAATTTAAATAAAATAAAATCAAATCAAATCAAATCAAAAAAAAGAAAAAATAATAATTCAAAAACGGGTTTAGAAACTGGGTTGCCTCCCACCAAGCGCTTCTTTAACGTCATTAGCTTGACCCGGTAAAGCCCAAACACCCATCAGTAGGGGTTGATATTTTATGTTGGAATTCTTCCTTCCTCTATGACACCAACAACATCTCAGAAATTTCCTTTATCACCAACTCTAAGGTTCCTCAATCTCAAGAGTTCTTGTTTACTTTGATAGTCTTGACAACCCATAACCTATTCTTGAATTTCACTGGTGTGCCAGGTTTGGGTTTGTCACTTTTCACATCAGGGTGTTGGTGAACCAATTCTCCTTCCTTATCTGCCTCCTGATGATCTTGTGCTCCTAGTACCAAAAATTTTATCCTGCATACACTAAAAAACACTACACTAGAGCACAGAATTAGCCCAAAAAATAAAAACAGTAAAAGATATTTTTTTTTATTTTCATTTTCATTTTTTTTATAGAAAAGATAAAGATAGAATGATAAAAAAATAAAAAAAATAAAAAGATAAAAAGAAAAATAAATAGAAAGATAGAAAGATGGAAAGATAAGGAGAAGAATGAGGAAAAGAATGAGGAGAAGAATAAGGAGAAGATATTATTTTATTTTATTTTCGTTTTTTTTTAAATAAAGAGAGAGAAAATAAAAACAGAGAGATAAAAACAGAAAAAGATTTTTTTTCTTTTTTTAAAAAAAAACAGAAAGATAAAAACAAAAAAATAAAAACAAAAAAATAAACATAGAAAAAGATATTTTTTTTCTGTTTTTTTTAAACAGAAAAAGATATAATTTTTTTAGTATCGTTTTTTTTTTTAAAATAAAGAAACAGAAAGATAGAAAGATAGATAAAGAGATAGAAAGTCTAATCGGTTAAGAATCACACACATAGAATAGTTATACCACGAGTCCCCGGTAACGGCGCCAAAAACTTGTTAAACCTCTGGCAAGTGTATCAGATCGTATCAAGTAATAATAAATGGTAAGTCCAAGTATCGTTTTCCCAAGAGACTCACGACACTAAACTGTTGTGCTTTTGCATAACCAATCAAGACTATAAAAACAATATTTTGGGATTTTTGAATATTAGGTACGAAAAAGTAAACATGAATGCAATTTGATCAATTGAGGTTAAACACAAAAGTGGATGGATGATGTTGATAATATGAGATGGATTTGTTGCTAGGATTCAGATTTCACCCAATCACTCTCTTATATCTACTTTTCTTATTTAATTCGCTTATTTATCATATTGTCAGGCAAATTTTCTTGGTCTACCCTTAAGCCAATCCCTTGGTGAAAAGAGCCTATTACTAATTACCGGCTTGCTATCCCTAGCCTCCCCTAGCAATTAATAATGCATGATAAAAAGAAGCAAAATACAATTGATCGTCCTACCCCTATCCTTAGGACGTATTAACATAATCAAGGAATTCCCCCCAGTTCATGACATTACTGTACGTTCCCGTATCAATAAAGACAAACAACACTTACCGAATGAGTTAAACGATAAAAGCATTAAATACAGGTACGGAACCTAACAATTGATAAATCAAGCATATGCAAGCATATGAAATAAATAAGAATTTGGATAAATGAGAGTTTAGAGGTTACATCTTTCCCCAACAACAAATAAGGTTAGTTCTCCATCGTCATGGAGAAACTAGGTGAATAATGGAATGAAAGAGATAGAAACCCTAAAGAGGAGAAAAAGGAGAGTTGTCACCATCTCCAAATCTACGCCCAAAGGGGTGAAAAATGTGTTTCTGTGTCTAAGCCATCACAAGATACATTCTCTAAGGTGTCTAGGTCTTTAAATAGGCTATAAAAATAACAGAAAATAGGTCCAAGCCCAAACAGATCATAAAAATCGCAGAAAATATATCAAATCACGTCTGGTTGACTTTTTTTGAATTCTGGTTGACTTTTCAGCACTCTGGTCAACTTTTCAGCATTCTGGTTGACTGGTTGACGTTTTTGATTGACTGATTGACTTTTCTGCATTCTATTTGACTTTTCTGCACTGCAACCCTTTGATACTTCAACCTTTCTTTCAATTCATTCCAAAAACCTACAAAATCAAGGAAATTTAATGATAAAATCATAAAACATGTCCTCAACTCTTTTATTCACAAAACTAAAGAAAAATCATGAGTCAAAGCAAGTTTCTAAGTCAACAAGGGTGCATTTGATATCAAAATTAAGTATAAAAATAACAGTTTTTCAACTGTTATCAGTTATGGGTTGTCAAGACTATCAAATCAAACAGAGCGTGCTCTTGAGATTGAGAATCCTTAGAGTTGGTGACAAGGAAATTTTCGAGATTTTGTTGGTGTCTTGAAGGAAGGAAGAACACCAACATAGAATATCAACACCTACTGATGGGTGTTTGGGCTTTATCGAGTCAAGCTAATGACGTTAAAAGAGCGCTTGCTGAGAGGCAAAGTAGTTTCTAACTTTTTCTTTTTAATTATTTGTGTGATTTGGATAAGATTTTTCTTTGTGTGTTTATGTTTTTTTTAGGTTATATATTGCATCTGATGGCAGTGATGATAGCATCTACTAATGGATGTTTCTATAACATCTATTGATGGATGTTGTTATGAAAGAGGATGGTGAATAAACATCTATTGATGGATGTCATTAACAACATTATTGATGAATGCATTGGGATAGCATCTACTGATGGATGTCATTAACAACATTATTGATGAATGCATTGGGATAGCATCTACTGAGGGATGCTAGAAGATTTTGGTATCTACTGAAGGATACAGGAAGGTACACCTACTGATGGGTGATGGTAAGGTTTGCACCTACTGATGGGTGCTAGAAAGGTTTGGGTCAGGCTCGTGACATTAAACAAGCGCTACCTGGGAGGCAACCCAATTGATAGATTTATTCTTGCATGATTTAATTCTTGTTCTAGTCGTATATGTCAGTTAAGTGATTGGGAATGACATAAAAATTAAATTTTGAAAGTTGAATTTGAAGGTTTAAAGGGTTAAAATGTTTTAAACAGAAGGTGGCGTTGCTGAGGGGTATATGCGTTTTAAAAAAAGATTATTTAATTTATTTTTTTTCCCCTCAAGTTCGCCCAAGCACTCTTTATCAAACCCATAACCTCTCTTTCAATTTCAAACATTCTTTCAAAGATTTCCAAACACTTCTCCTATCATCTTCTCTCTTGAAAACCCAATTTTTATCAATTTTTCCATCCAAGTTTGGGGTTTTGTGAGAGCACAATTAATTGGGGGTTGATTCCTCCACATTCCTTGGAAGAACTTTTGTGTTCTAATAATGTTTGATGAGATTCCTTGTGGTTTTGTGAATTATACTTGATGCAGGGATGGCCTCCTCAACAGAAAACAGGATCAAGACTATGGGAAACAAGAGGAAGGAATCAGAGTTGGAGCAGCTGAAGCTCCATCTATGGAGGAAGATGTTGAGGATGACGATTTTGAAAAAGGAGATGAGATATCATTTACTGATGGATGCTATCTGCACTAGAAAAGGATTTTCTATCTTTTGTTTTTGTATTTATTTGTTTCTATTTAGTTGTGTAGGTTTGATGTACTTGGTTGGACACTATATCTGATGCAGTGGTTCGATATTGATATTTTTTCATGATGGGTATTGCTTGATGATGCTTTGATATTGATGATGTTGAGAATGTGCACAATATGCTGATATACAGGTGGTGTTCACAAGTTGTGTGAACAGATGCATTGTGATTTTTTGATTGTGATTATGAGGCTAAGCATAGTATTTGATTGAATGATTGGAATAAGCTTGTGTGACATTTTTTAGCTCCAGAGTGTTTATTGATATATTTGCTATCTACTTGAAAGCATGAATGATTTTGCCTGATTTTCTGTGATTGATTGAATTGCATGTATTTATCATATGATCAAGGCCGTTTTTGAAAAGCCCTTTTCTAGCTAAATGAAATTTTCGTCCCACATGAAAAAGAACATCTTATGTTCTACCCTTTTTGAACCTAAGCCTTAAACAGGATAAAAAAAACCCTTGCTTTGAAAGTCTTTGCCTTGAGTTAGGTTGAGAAATATTTTGTGGTATTGTTATAGGTTCAAGTTTGGGGTTGTTGGGAAAATTGAAAAAGAAAAGACTTAGGCATTGAGCTTATGAGTTGAAAAGAAAATGCATGAGAAAAGATGAAAAAAATTAAAAAAGAAAAAGCATGAAAAGAAAAGCTCAATGTAAGAGAAAAAGGGAAAGCTGGGAATGAGTGAGATTGGTAAAAAGAGAGTTTGTGCTTGAACCATGATTATGTGAATAACTCTCTTAACTCAAGGATTTTGTGATCTAGAAAAACCAATTTTCCTTGTTAGCCCGACCACATTATAAGCCTTGAAAAGTCCTTGTGATGACATGTGTGTGTGATGATATTTGATTGTGGCAAATGAAAGGCACTTTTGTTTTATGTGACGTGTGGATAGTAGAGGGAAGGAGTGACCTCTTGAAACACCTGTGTGATTGAGTGAAACACTTTATTTGGTGAGGAATGATTCCATGATTTCATCTATGCCTAGCTAACTGATCATTCATGAGAATAACATCTGTTGGAAGATTATGTGATTGTGCGAACACCATGATGAGTAATTTGAATCAAAACATGTGCACATCTTGACTAAATTCTATTGATGAGTTGATTTGAGTGATTACTTGTCTTGAAAGAAAAAAAGTTTTGGATTGTGTTGGACCATTATGATGATTTTGGAAGACTAAGTTTAATCTTGTTTGGTTGAGGACAAGCAAAGTTTCAAGTTTGGGGTTGTGATAACGGTTGAAAAACCGTTTTCATACTTAATTTTTATATCAAATGCACCCTTGTTGACTTAGAAACTTGCTTGGAATCATGATTTTTCGTTAGTTTTGTGAATAAAAGAGTTGAGGACATGTTTTATGATTTTATCGGGGGTATGAGTCTTCGTCGTCTTAAGCTCTTGATCTTCAGAATTAATTACTAGGAATGCTAGTAATTGTATGAACTGGTAATTAAGGATAGGCTTTCTGTTGAGATTGTTGACAACACAAACTCTATATCAATCTAGTTTTTTATGATGACAACACTATGCTTAATAACAGTACATATGTTGTTGCATTACATGCTCTTATGCTGCACTGATTATTATATCTGCTGAACATGTTTGATGTACTGTGGTGTATGTTCCTATGTTGATTGTTTGATATATTTGTGGAACATGCTTACATGCTAATGTGCAATTCGAAATGCTTTATCAAATATATTATACTGCACATTTTTAAAGTGAAAAATCACAAGCACTTTTATGAACTTATAACTGTGTGACAAAGTTATAGTACAGTCGAATAAAGTAGTACTGGATTCGACTATTCTAAAACCTTTGTACAGATTTTGAGAATCAATGCTCTATGATGTTTTGAATTGAAAAGAATTTCAAAGTGTTTTTACATGTATCAGTTGACTTTGTCCAGTGTACATTCGACTGTGTTTTTAATCTGTTTTGGAATTCTGTTATGCTACTACGCTCCAACGACTATATTTTTAAGAGTTAGTTAAGCATTGATGACTTGGTCAACTGTATTAAATGTGTGTTGTTGTTTTTTTACTGAGAACTACTATGTTGACTGTCTATTATAACTGTAATAATACAGTCGACTGGATTAGTAGTGTATTCGGCTGAAAAACAATGTGATTGACAGAAAACTATAAATTGGTTGAACACGAAGTGTTCACTGACTTTTGATGCTCTGACATTTTCATTTCTTGTTTCAGGTTGAACTATTTGTTTTAACAGCTCCAAGAATTCTCCAAGAAGACGATGGTGATCTTTCTTGAGAGAGATTCAAAGGGAGAGAGCTTGCGCACTCATTCATTGATCAATACCGCACAAGGAAGGTGCTTCTTGTTTGATCACTTAAGGCTTGGCATCCTGTCAAGACTATTGCGTTGACGCTTAGCATCCTATGAAGTGTGCTGGAATTGGACCTGTTGTGATACAAGGGTTACATGTTTAGGATTGTTCGACGTGGGTTCAGATTGATAAAGAGGGGATTCTTGCTGCAAGTCTGGTTTGGTTATTGCAGCTATATTTTTTGTTTTGGGTTAGAGAGGAGATTTATATTTTTGACGTGAGTCTTCTATAAATTCGTTGTTGTAAAAACCGCAACCAATATAGTTTATTTGCTTCCTGGGTTGGAAAGACACCGGATGTAGGCATTGTTGGCCGAACCAATATAAAAACCAGTGTTTAAATTTCTCTATCCCTGCACTCTTTTAATTCCAGTCGACTTTATCTGTTACGCAGTCAACTACATTTTTTTCCGCTGCATATAAACTTTCATTACTTGCATTTCAAGAAAGATAAAAAAGGTTTTTACTTTTGATAAAAGATTGCGAAAAGATTTTGTTTTTGAAACATCACCAATTCACACCCCCCCCCTCTTGGTGTAAAACGAAGCCTACCTGTTTTCCAACAATTGGCACCAGAGTTGGTTTTCATAAGATATTTGAAAATTTAGTCGACTCTGTTTTTATCTTATTCGACTATAAAACCTGGGGATGGCTTCCAGTTTTCAAAATTTTGGTGAAGGTGCTTCAACAAACAGATCACCTCTGTTTGCTGGTGAAAATTATCCTTTTTGGAAAATCAGAATGCAAATCTTTCTTGAATCGCAAGATAAAGGAATTTTAGAGGCCACTTTAAATGGACCATTTGTTCCTACAAAACCTTTTACTGAGTGGACTGCTGATGAAAATAGAAAAGCTCAGTATGATGTTGAAGCTAGAAATATAATTGCCTCTGCACTGAAAATTGATGAATTTTTTAGGATATCTCAATGCAAATCTGCGAAGGAAATGTGGGATGTCTTAGAGGTAACTCATGAAGGCACGGATGAAGTCAAGAGAGCAAGAAAGAACTCACTGATACAAGAGTATGAATTGTTCAGAATGAAGGCTGGAGAAAGCATCTATGATGTGCAGAAACGATTCACTCACATTATAAATCATCTAATGGCTCTCGGTAAGGTGTTTGATAAGGAAGACATTAATATCAAGATTTTGAAAAGTCTGAACAGGAATTGGCAACCAAAAGTCACAGCAATCTCTGAATCCAAGGATGTTACAACTATGAACATGGCTACCTTGTTTGGCAAGTTACGAGAACATGAATTGGAACTTGGTAGATTGAAGGATGAAGAGGAGATTGAAGAGAAGAAGTTCATTTCTCTGAAAGCTTCAAGCAAGAACATCTCAAAAAAAGACATGGACGAAAAAGAATTGATGACCTTGATGGTAAGAAAGTTTAGTCGACTTATGCAAAATGATAGTTAACTGTCTAACCATGCAGGTCAAAGAAAAAAGAAGAACTTCAGTACAAATGTTGTCCAGTGCTTTGAATGTGGAAAGGAAGGTCACATCAAGTCTGATTGTCCTGATTTAAAGCCAAAGCAGAAAGGAACGAAAAGATTCCCTAAAGGTAGAAATCTGAAAAAGAAAGGAGCTTACATTGCTTGGGAGAACTCAGATTCAGAAAGCTCAAGTGATGAAGATTCTGATCAAGAGGAAGAATCAAATATCTGTCACATGGCTGGAACACTAAGTGATGACAGTGACAACGATGAAGATTTTGAGAAGCTCCCTATAGAAGACAAGTATCAGCAGCTTGTGGAAACATTCAGAGAACTGCATGTTGAAGCCATGCGACTTAGTACAAGGTTAATCGACTAAACTATGAAAGGAGAGATTATGAGTATAGAATTAACAATCTTGTTGCTGATAATGAGAAATTAGAAAAAGAATTAAAAGAAGCTTTGTTATCTGCTAAAAATGTTGAAATTAAAACTGTCATAGTAGAAAAAGATTGTGAAAATTGTCCTGCTCATATTGAAAAGATAAGTTACTTGACTAGCACGCTAACTAAGTTTACTCAACGTAAAGACAACTTGAATGTTGTTTTAAAATCTTCTGGCAAAGCAATTTATAGACAAGGAATTGGTTACAAAGCTCAGACTAACAAAACCAATGCTAGGAAATTTACTGACTTAAGTAAACCTGCTAGAAATGGATGTTTCTATTGTAATTGTGTTGGTCATACTGTTAGAAATTGCTATTACAGAAATGTTGTTGTTCCTAAAGGATTACGTGTTTGGATACCAAAGGAACAAGTGACAAGGATTAACAATTATGGACCCAAAGTCAAATGGGTACCAGCAACCAAAACTTAGTTGTTTTGCTGGATACACAGCTGATGCAGATTGATCTCAAGGATGAATATATTATGGAATACATCAAAAATCCTGAGAATCTACAACTGGTAAAACTGTATCTATCTCTTGCATCATGCTTATATTGATTGGTTGTTCCTGTATGATTGTTTATGCTGAATGCTTGATTATTTGAATGATTGAATCTGTTTGAAAATGTTTTTCACGAGTCGCAGTCGACTTTAATTTTAATTCATTCGACTATGATCTGCAAGTGTTTTTTATTTCTGATTTTTAAGACCGTTAGAATTTAAACTTGGGGTTTAATGGTAATCTTTGGCGCGTCTTCCTTCTATATAAGGGTGTGATAGTCTGATGCACTCACACACTATGATAAACAAAACCCTTATTTTGATTCTAGAGAAACCTTTCCCTCATTTTGCTCAAATGGTTGCCTCTTCATCAAGACCTGGAAAGCGTTCTATGTCGGCAAGAAGAGAGGTTGATCCTTTTGGATGATTCAGTGATGATGATCAAAGGACTGACTACATTTGCAAGTGGGGTTTCAAGGTAGTTTTGAGACACAAATGCATAAATACTGCATTCTGTAAGAAAGAAGGCTTCAAGTTTCAAGAATGGCTCGCTAGAGACAACCTGACGAAGTTTTTTGAATTACAAGGTGAATGTTACCTGAATTTAGTTAAAGTATTCTACTGCACTCTCAGAAGGGAAGGTAACAGTTTAATATCAAGGGTCAAAGGAATTGATATTGTCATAAACAATACCGTCTGGGAAAATGCTGTTGGACTTCGACATGAAGGTTTGCCTTCACATCATGGAATTGTTGGATATAACAGCCAAGGGTTATACAAAACTCTGCTAAGGAAACCTACTCATTCAAAATGTTTAGATGACTTCAATGTCAGAAACCTTCTAATGGATGAGTGCATTTGCGCATATATAATTACCTGGATATTGCTTCCAAGAGAAGATGATCACTCTTTACTAATAGATGAAGATATATACCTAATTTGTGCATTATCATCTGGTATTCAAACAAATTGGGCATTTGTTATTCGTGTTGAAGTTCACTAAAAACAAAAAATTATGTCTACCGTATGGAGTACTAATCAGCAAGATATTGAAGATGCAAAAAGTAGACATCACAAATGAAATGGTCATTCACTACAAAAAGAGTAATGTTATGGAAACTCTTTTCATAGATTTTGTCGGAATAATCAAGTTAAGAGATGAGTGGATAATGATTGATGATATTCCATCTACAATTGAATTGGATCCTCTAAACATCGATGCCTCAAGATATAAATTTCATCCATTAAGCATCTTTGAAAGCCATGTAGATAGAAGATTTGACAGATTGGATAACAAACTAACTGTGATGCAAAAATACCTATCTGACCTTCATAAGAAAATAGATTATGAACTCGGGATAAGGGTGTTCGAAGAATCATCCATTAGTGATACTGACAGTGGTATAAACAGTGTTGATAAAAAGATTGAAGAATCATCTGAATCAGAATACAGTTCTGTTTATCCTATTGTGTCTTGAGTCATAGACTAAGTCTTTGTTTTGTATGGCTTATAATGCCATATTTTGTTGTTCTCTCTTTTGTTTTCCTTGTCTGATCCTATCACTGTAATATCTTTTTCAAGGAAATGAAATCAGTATTTTGAATCAATATCAGTTGCTTTAATCTGATTGTTTAAACATTTGTATTACTGATTGATTGATTCGACTATGCCCTATTTGAAGTCAACTATGCATAATCTGTCATATATTTTTACATATTGACTTCTGTTATTTTGATTATAATTCTTGCTTAACCAAAATGCTTGATCTAGAAAAGGTAGTTGAAAGGTTTTGCATGAAGGACATTGCTTTGGAAGCTACAAATGGAATTCAACATTTGAGAAGCAATGCATTCGACTGATGATTTAATGCATTCAACTGCGTATTACAGGATTATAAATTCCACATCTGGAATTTGGTCTTATCTTTACTGATTGCTTAAATCCTATATATCTGCAATTATCTCTACTTTTATCTGTTGCAAATATCTTAATTGAGATAAGACTGTGAGATTGTTGAAGTGTGTATCATTGCATATCTAAATTGTTTTCTATTTTGTCTTTGATACAACTATGTGCTTAAACTGTTGTTCAATCTGTGATATGATGCATTGTGCATCTGATTTGATTTTATTACTTATTCATAATGACAGGGGGAGTATCACTCTTTACACATTTTACATCACATGCTTGTATTTCAAGGGGAGTTAACATTGTTATGTGATTAAATTGTGGTTGTGAGAGCATCATTATGTTTTATACTTTGCATATCTTTCTGATGCATCTCTGTTTTCAAATCTGCATATATATCTAGAGCATTCCTTTTTCGTTAAAGCACAAAGGGGGAGAGAAATATGAAATTTGAGAGTATGAGAGAAATTATGAAAGCGTTGTGAAAGGGGGAGAATAGTTATTCTGTCTCATACTTCTTCTGCTTGATATTGTGCTACTACTACAGAGTAATTGAATTGTGTTAAATCGTTTGTTAAATGCTATTACTTTGTTTCTTGAATTGAATTGTGCAAACATGGTTGAGTTATTAATCATGGTTGTGCATCATCAAAAAAGGGGGAGATTGTTGACATTGTTGACAACACAAACTCTATATCAATCTAGTTTTTGATGATGACAACACTATGCTTAATAACAGTACATATGTTGCTGCATTACATGTTCTTATGCTACACTGATTATTATATTTGTTGAACATGTTTGATGTACTGTGGTGTATGTTCCTATGTTGATTGTTTGATATATTTGTGGAACATGCTTACATGTTAATGTGCAATGCGAAATGCTTTATCAAATATATTATACTACACATTTTTAAAGTGAAAAATCACAAGCACGTTTATGAACTTATAACTGTGTCACAAAGCTATAGTACAGTTTAATACAGTAGTAATGGATTCGACTATTCTAAAACCTTTGTACAGATTTTGAGAATCAGTGCTCTGTGATGTTTTGAATTGAAAAGAATTTCAAAGTGTTTTTACATGTATCAGTCGACTTTGTCCAGTGTACATTTGACTGTGTTTTTAATCTGTTTTGGAATTATGTTATGCTACTACGCTCCAACGGCTATATTTTTAAGAATTAGTTAAGCATTGATGACTTGGTCAACTGTATTAAATGTGTGTTGTTTTTTTTTTACTGAGAACTACTATGTTGACTGTCTATTATAACTGTAATAATACAGTCGACTGGATTAGTAGTGTATTCAACTGAGAAACAATGTGATTGACAGAAAACTATAAATTGGCTGAACATGAAGTGTTCACAGACTTTTGATGCTCTGACATTTTCATTTCTTGTATTACATTGAATTCTCTGTTTTAACAGCTCCAAGAATTCTCCAAGAAGACGGTGGTGATCTTTCTTGCGAGAGATTCAAAAGGAGAGAGCTTGCGCACTCATTGGCTGATCAATACCGCACAAGGAAGGTGCTTCTTATTTGATCACTGAAGGCTTGGCATCCTGTGAAGACTGCTGCATTTTGTGAAGGCTTGGCATCCTGTGAAGACTGCTGCGTTGAGGCTTGGCATCTTGTGAAGTGTGCTGGAATTGGACCTGTTATGATACAGGGGTTACACGTTGAGGATTATTCAACATGGGTTCAGATTGCAGAAGAGGGGATTCTTGCTGCAAGTCTGTTTTTGTTATTGCAGCTATATTTTTTGTTTTGGGTTAGAGAGGAGATTTATATTTTTGACGTGAGGTCTTCTATAAATTCCTTGTTGTAAAAACCGCAACCAATATAATGCATTTGCTTCCTGGGTTGGAAGGACACTGGATTTAAGCATTGTTGGTCGAACCAGTATAAAAACCAGTGTTTGAATTTCTTTATCCCTGCACTCTTTGAATTCCAGTCGACTTTATCTGTTACGCAGTCAACTACATTTTTTTCCACTGCATATAAACTTTCATTACTTGCATTTCAAGAAAGATCAAAAAGCTTTTTACTTTTGATAAAAGTTTGCGAAAAGATTTTGTTTTTGAAACATCACCAATTCACCCCCCCCCTCCTGGTGTTAAACGAAGCCTACCTGTTTTCCAACACTTTGTTCACCGAGGGATCGGGTTTTAAGTGATTTAGTGAGTGATGTTAACATTAATGCATGAAGAAGAATGTTTTTATACATGAGAATGAACTTGGTAAAATCTAACCCCAACAACATACGCATCTTATATTACAAACAACAATCGTTCATCGATGTGTTAATCTTCTATTGATCAAATTGCATTCATATTTTGTTTTTCTGCAAATTGCATTTGAAACCAATGATCTCGTTCTTTTTAAGTCTTAATTAATCAAGTTATCACACAGTTGTCTAGTGCCGAGAGTCTCTTGGGACACGATACTTGGTCTTACCATTTTATATTACTTTTACGATCTGGTACACTTGTTGTTGACTCAACAAGTTTTTGGCGTCGTTGCTAGGGACTCACGGTTTAAACTATTCTATTTGTGTGATTCTTGATTAACTTTGACTTTATTTTTATTTTTATTTTGTTTTATCTTGTGTTTTGTTTTGTTTTTGTGCTAACAATATTTTCTAGGGTTTTGTGTTGAGTGCATACAAGATGCAATTCGGACAAGAAGTTAACTATATGGGCACTCAATTCCACCAAGGTAATTTCAACCACGAGTGGAAATCTCACTCAAGCATGGGCCAAAGTCAATTCAGGCAAGCTGCAAGACAAATGAATAGACCACTACAACAACAATCATCTCTATCTAAGAGAATGGCAAAGCTTGACGATACACTTCAACAATTAATGCAGATGTCTCTATCTCACAATAAAAGCATTGAAGCGGCACTGATAACGGATTAAAACACCGTTATTTGCTATATGATTTTGATACTAAAAGCACCCTTTTTCACGAAGAAACTTGCTTGAACTCATGTGTTTTCAGTAAATTATGTGAATAAGAGAGTTGAGGTTGGTTTTAACAGTTTCCCCTTGTTTTGACAGAGATTGAAGCAATACTGGAAGAAGAAGTGAAAAGCCAAGAAGATGGAGCTCAAAAGGGGTCAAAAAGGCACCAAGAAGGGAGGAAACCCGAAGCCCAAGCGACAGGAGCGAAAAACAGCGTGTTCCAAATCGACGTTGTTCGCCCGGGCGACGGACGCCCGAAGCCTAGGCGTCCAAAACTGGCGCCCAAGCCTCACATGACCTTCAATTCACGCTTGGGCGAGCTCCCTGCGACGCTTGACCGTGATTTCACGTGGATCGGGCCCTGATTCTGATCTGATTTGATTCTTTCGGACCGGGCCGCGCTTTGGGACGCGTCTGGAACTATTTAAAGGACCCTGGGCTCTAGGTTTTGCATCCTTGGCAGAAGAGAGCATAGCAATACACTCCTAGCCAATTCTTAGTCTTTTCATTCTTTCTTTCTTCCATTATTCATAGAGTTCCCCCATGTCTATGGGGAACTAACTTCTATTTGTTGTTAGGGGAATGATGTAACCTCGTGAACTCTCATTTATTTGAATTGTTTCTTAATCTTATATGCTTTACTTCATTATTTGTTAGAGTAATTCATCTGCTTTATTCTTGCTTATACAATAGCATATTTGTGAGTTGCATGGCTGCCGGGAGGTTCCTTTCAATTCAGGTCCTTGTTGAATTACTCCTAAGGGTTATATTGCTCAGGGATGAGGGTATAAGTCTTAGTCGTCTTAACCTCTTGATCTTCACATCTTTTTATCAAGAATGCTAGGAATTGTATGAACTGGTAATTAGGGACAGGCTTATTTACCAAGGGATTGGGTTTAACTGTTTTAGTGAGGGATGTTGGCATTAATGAATAAAGAAGAATTCTTAGATACATGAGAGGGAACTTGGTGAAATCTAAACCCTAACAACATACTCATCTCATATTAATCAACCTCCATTCATCTTTGTGCTCTTTTTCCACTGATCAAATTTATTTTGTTTTATTCTTTTGCAAATACAATCCATGATCTCTTTTTATTTTTAAGTCTTAATTAATCTTGTTTCCACACAACTATTCAGCACCGAGAGTCCTCTGGGATACGATACTTGGTCTTACCATTTTATATTACTTGTGCGACTCGGTACACTTGCCGATTTGCCCCAACAGGCACTAAGAAGGATGGAGATGCGGATTGGTCACCTAGTTCAGAAGATGGATGATTTTGGGGGTAATATGAAAGTTAACCCTAAGGAGGAGTGCAAAGTTGTTGTTACTAGAATTAGCAGAGTCTTAGATGAGAGAAAAATAAAGAGAAAAGAAAAAGAAGGGTTGAGTGAAAAAGAGAAAGATGTAGAGGAATAGAAAGAAAAATAAGAGAGTGAGAGAAAAGAAAAGGAAAAAAAAAAGAGAAGAAAAGAAAAAAAAAAGGGAAGAGGATGAGAGAAAAAAGAGAGAATTATATGAAAAACCCCTTCCTTACCCAAAGAATTATTGTAGGAAGGAGAAGGAAAAATAGTTTCAGCGTTTCATGGAGATTTTCAAGAAATTGGAGATTAACATGCCATTCTCTAAATCCTTGCGACAAATGCCTTCATATGCTAAATTTCTGAAGGAACTTCTCACTAAGAAAAGGAAATACATTGAAGTACAAGGAAATTGCAGTGCTATCATACAAAAGCTTCTACCTCCTAAGTTAAAAGATCCAAGAAGTTTCATCATTCCTTACACTATAAGGAATATCTATGTTGGAGGGGCGTTAATTGATTTGGGAGCCAGTATCAATTTGATGCTGCTCTCTATGTTTAAGAAGATTGAAGGTTTGGAACTCAAGCCTACTCGGATGACTCTTCAATTAGCAGTTAGATCTTTGAAATATCCTTATGGGGTAGTTGAAGATGTGCTTGTGAAGGTAGACAAATTTCTTTTTCCTATGGATTTTGTTATTATGGAGATGGAGGAGGATATGAATGTGCCTCTTATTCTTGGGAGACCTTTTATGAAGACTGCAAGAGTTTTGATTGATGTGGAAAATGGCAAACTGGAGGTAAGAATGCAAGATGAAGAAGTAAATTTCGATGTTTTTGAAGCCATGTCTCACCCAAAGGATGATAAGGCGTGTTTCCATCTTGACAAATTTGACGAAATTTGCATGGTGCAAGAAAAGATGGTATGTGGTATTTTTCCTTTAGAAGAAACGCTAGAGGCTATTTGTGAAGAATCGAATGAGAGAGAAGAATAATTGATTGATGAGTGCTTGACTGATTTGGAAGAGTTGAAAGAAGTCTCTTTGCATGAGGCGAAAATGGAAGAGATCAATCGAAAAGAAAAAGTCAAGGAAAGTAAATTGGAGCTGAAGATGTTACCACCACACTTGAAGTATGTGTTTTTAGAAGAAGGTGGGAACAAACCAGTTATCATCAATAATTCTCTCTCCCCCAAAGAAGATGAAAAGTTGGTAGAGTTACTAAAATCCAACCAAGGTGCCATTGGATGGTCAATCTCAGATCTCAAAGGCACAAGTCCAACTTATTGCATGCACAAAATATTTATGGACGGATGACTACAAGCCAGTTGCCCAACCACAAAGAAGTTTAAATCCAGTGATAAAGGAGGAGGTGAGAAAAGAAGTGTTAAAGTTACTTGAAGTTGGTATTATTTATCATATTTCTGACAGTGCATGGGTAAGCCCAGTACATGTGGTACCAAAGAAAGGTGGGATGACAATGAAAAAAATGAGCTCATACCTACAAGGACTGTTACTGGGTGAAGGATGTGCATTGACTATAGAAAGTTGAACCAGGCTACAAAGAATGATCACTTGCCCCTTCCTTTCATGGATCAGATGTTGGAGAGATTAGCAGGTCAAACTTTCTATTTCTT
This sequence comes from Vigna reflexopilosa, assembly GCA_027742785.1. Classification (NCBI taxonomy): domain Eukaryota; kingdom Viridiplantae; phylum Streptophyta; class Magnoliopsida; order Fabales; family Fabaceae; genus Vigna; species Vigna reflexopilosa. The sequence goes on from CM050932.1 coordinate 11,749,491, forward strand.
TCTGGATGGATATTCTGGGTACAATCAAATTGTGGTAGATCCAAAGGACCAAGATAAGACGGCGTTCACTTGCCCATTTGGAATATTTGCTTACAGAAAAATGCCATTTGGGTTATGTAATGCTCCAGCTACTTTTTAGAGATGTTTGCAGGCAATCTTTGCAGATTTAATAGAAAAATGCATTGAAGTCTTTATGGATGATTTTTCGGTATTTGGTAATTCCTTTCATGTGTGTTATTTTAACCTGGATATTGTACTTAAGAGATGCACCCAATCCGATCTTGTTCTCAATTGGGAAAAATGTCATTTTATGGTAACTGAAGGTATTGTTTTAGGTCATAAGATTTGTTCCAGGGGAATTGAAGTTGACAAAGCTAAAGTGGAAGTCATTGAAAAACTTCTGCCACTAACCAATGTGAAGGGAATTAGAAGCTTTTTGGGTCATGCTGGGTTCTACATAAGATTCATTAAAGACTTTTCAAAGATTGCCAAACCATTGAGCAGTCTCCTTGTTAAAGACGCGTCATTTGTGATGAATGATGAATGTTTTAAAGCATTTGATATCTTGAAGAAGAAATTGATTTCAGCTCCAGTAATTGTAGTGCCTGATTCGAATCAAGACTTTGAACTGATGTGTGATGCCAATGATTATGCCATAGGTGATGTTCTTGGGTAAAGAAGAGAGAAGGTACTTCACACTATTTATTATGCAAGCAAGGTTTTGAATGAAACTCAATTGAATTATGCCACCACAGAGAAAGAGTTTCTTGCTATTGTGTATGCTTTGGAAAAATTTAGATCGTATCTTATTGGGTCTAAAGTGATCATCTACACGGATCATGCGGCTATAAACTATTTGCTAACCAAGCCTGATTCTATGTCACGATTGATTAGATGGGTATTTTTTTACAAGAATTTGATGTGGAAATCCGTGACAAAAAGGGAAGTGAAAATGTAATTGCTGATCATTTATCTCGGTTGGTTAATAGTGAAGTTACAAGCAAGGAAGCATAAATTTGGAAATCTTTCTCAGATGAAATACTCATGTATATTCAACAAAGGTCGTGGTTTGCTGACATGACTAACTTCAAAGCTGCAGGAGTAATCCCAAAAGATCTTAATTGGCAACAAAGGAAAAGGTTTTTGTATGATGCAAAACAGTTTATTTGGGATGATCCGTACTTGTTTAAAATTGGAGCAGACAATCTTCTGAGGCGATGTGTGACTAAGGAAGAAGTGGAAGGAATTATATGGCACTCTCATGATTCGCCTTACGGGGGGCATTTTAGTGGAGAGATAACAACTCCAAAAGTGATCCAATCAGGATTTTATTGGCCTACTTTGTTCAAATATGCTCATAATGATGCCAGAAATTGTGATAAGTGTCAAAGGACTGGTACTATCTCCTGACGTCATGAAATGCCACTACAAGGCATATTAGAGGTTGAAGTTTTTTATTGTTGGGGCATTGATTTTGTTGGACCTTTTCCACCTTCTTTCAATAATGAATACATATTGGTGGTAGTGGATTATGTGAGTAAATGGGTAGAAGCCCTGGCTTGTCCCAAGAATGATTCTAGCACTGTTATTAAATTCCTAAAAAGGCAAATTTTCTCCCGCTTTGGAACTCCAAGAGTACTCATCAGTGATGGAGGATCTCATTTTTGAAACTCTCAGCTTGTAAAGGTACTCAAACACTATGGTGTGAGACACAAGGTAGCCACGCCTTATCATGCACAGACAAACGGACATGTTGAAGTTTCTAATAGGGAGATAAAGAGGATTCTGGAAAAAACAGTTGCTTCATCACGAAAGGATTGGTCTCAGAAGTTAGATGATGCCTGGGCTTGGGCTGTAAGACCCGAGAAAATATAGGGCTTAGGAATAATAGTGTAATGAGACGTGAGTAATTTTAATGAAGTTCAATATTATTATAAAGTATCATGTAGCTCAGTGGGTGAGAGCCCTTTTAGGTGTTGAATGATTATGTGTTCTAGTCTTGATTAGAACATAAAATTTATGTTATTTAATGGTTTTGTTAATTTAAATGCAAGTTATTGTTTGTTTGTTACAATTGTAATGTTCAAAATCATCAATGTGATGTGTTGGCTTGTTGGTAGAGATGTGTGTAAGGCTGAATGGAGGTGCGTTCAAATCCTAGAGAGAGAGGTTTAGGAGAAAACTTATTTTATTAAAATTTTATTTTTTTGGCTAAGGGCAAGAGGCTTACACTAAATAAAATAAGTAGAAAAAGAAAATAAAAGATGTAGAAGTTATGTTTTTTTTTTAAATAGTGGTTGAAAAATTTTAGTAATAGTGGGTGAAAGATTTTAGGAAGAACAGTTACTTTGAGTTTTATTTATAAAGAAAGGAAAACATAAAAAGAGTTACGTTACTTTTGTGAGAAAAGGAAAAGGATAGCATTAGAAAGAAAAACTGAAGAGAAGGAGAGTCTGTAAAAGAAAGGGTGAAAGCATATTTTTTTTTATTGGCAAGGTATGGGAAGCTTACCTTTGCGTTATTATATGATGAATGTGATTGTAGTATTGATTTTGAATATTTATTTATTTATTTGTTTAATTGTAAATTAATTTTGGAAAATGGATATTTGTACTGTAATTGTATGATCTGGAAATTTTGACTCTAAAAACAACTTTTGACTCTCATGTAACACAACTTAGGAGTTTTACTTGATTCTAAGCTCATTTTAAGCTACAAAGGGTGTGATTTAATATCAAATTTATGCATGAAAATAACGGTTTTGAGACCGTTATCACAACCCCAAACTTAAAACTTTGCTTGTCCTCAAGCAAAACAAAACAAGACTTGGCCTTCCAATTTTCATCAAATAGTTCTACACTTTTCAAAACCCTTTTCTTCATGACAAGTTATTTTCCAATTCAGATTTTCAGTGGAATCATACCAAAATGCAAGCAAGCTTTCAATCCAATCTAGTTCACATAATCACATATTTCCCACCAGATGTTTTATTTATGAATGATCAATCCTCTAAGCAAAGATGTAAACATGGATTTCAACACTTCTCACCAAGCAAGTGTTTCACTCAATCACTCAAGTGTTTAAGAGGTCACTCCACTCTCTATTATTCACATGTCACATATAACAATATTGCCATTCATCTAAAACAACCAAAATCCTTTCATGAAAATGTCATCACAAGGGCTTTTCCAAGGCTTGTAATGAGGTTGGGCTATCAAGAAAATTTGGTTTTTCTGGATCACAAAATCCTTGAGTTAAGCGAACTATTTCATCATTGAAAATGTTCAAGTTTAAACTCTCTCTTTGTCACCAATTTCACTCATTCCCAACTTCTTCCCTTTTCATTAATTTTACATTGAGCTCATCTTTCATGTTTTTTTTTTCTTTTCAATACTTGAGCTCAATGTTTTCTTTTGCCTTTCAATTTTCCCCATACAACCCGAAACTTGAACCTTTTCATCACATATGATTATTCTCAACCCAACTCAAGATAAATAATTTCAAATCAAGGGTTTTCATCCTGTTTAAGGCCAAGGTTCAAAAGGGGTATAAAATTTTAAACTTTTTGGGTGAAAATTTGGCTAAATAAGGGCTTCCAAACATGGCCTTGATCATATAACATAAGCATGCAAATCAATCAATTATCAAGACTAAGGCAATATCATTCATGATTCCCTATGAACAGTACATATATCAGTGAAAACTCTGGAGCTCAAGATCTCACACAACATGCTTTCTCACACATCATTCAATTATCCTGCTTAGCATCACAATCACAATCATAAATTACTACACATCTGTCCACACAGTTAGTGAACCATTCACCTGGATATCAACATGCAAAACAGTCTCAACCATCATCCACATTCAATCATCATCAAATAACTCATCATGCATTTTATATGTCAAACCATCATCAGAAGCAGTGTACAAGCCAAGTTCATCAATCCTACACTACTTAACAAAAACAAATAAGTTCAAAAACAAAAGATAGAAAATCTTGTTCCAGTGTAGATAGCATTCATCAGTAAATGTTATCTAATCTCCTTTTTCAAAATCATCATCCTCAACATCTTCCTTCATAGATGGAGCTTCAGTTGCTCCAACTCTGATTCCTTCCTCTTGTTCCCCACAGTCATGATCCTTTTTCCTGATGAGGAGGTCATCCCTACATCAAGTACAATTCACAAAACCACAAGAAATCTCATTAAGCGTTAGTAAAACACAAAACTTCTTCCAATGAATGTGGAGGAATCAACCCCAAATAATTGTGCTCTCACAAAACCTCAAACTTGGATGGAAACATTAATAAAAATTGGGTTTTCAAGAGAGAGGATGATAGGAGAAGTGATGGGAAAACTTTGGAAGAGTGTTTGAAAGTGAAAGAGATGTTGGGGATCTTAAAGAAAACATTTGGGCGAGCCATAAGGGGTATAAAATTCATGCAATGGGCCAAGGAAACAAATACCAATTTAAAAAAAAAAAACACTTTGACCTCTCAGCGTCGCCACCGCCCAGCGGTAGGCGATTTGGTTTCTTCCCCCTTTTTGCTTTGCTTCAAATGTCTTTGACCCTGTAACCCTCAATTTCAACTTTCAAATTTCAAGTTTAATGCAATTCCCAATCTCTTATGCAACAATTAAACCCTAAATGCAACCAGAACAGAATTTGAACATGCAAAGCAAACAAATCAATCAACTGGGTTGCCTCCCAAGTAGCGCTTGTTTAACGTCACGAGCCTGACCCAAACCTTCTTAGCACTTGTCAGTAAGTGCAAACCTTACCATCACCCATCAGTAGGTGTACCTTCCTGTATCCTTTAGTAGATACTCAACCTTCTAGCATCCCTCAGTAAAAGATTATTTTATTTTAATTTTCGTTTTTTTTTATAAAGATAGAAAAATAAAAACAGAAAAATAAAAGCAGAAAATAAAAACAGGAAAATAAAAACAGAAAAATAAAAATGGAAAGATAAAAACAGAAAGATACTCCCCTTGCTTGATATTATTTTCTTTTTCTTCTTCCTGCTGAATGTTTTCAAAAAGTTGAAAACACCAAGCACATGTTTCCATGTTTCAACCATAAGAACTTTAATCTCCAATTTCTTGAAGATCTCCATAAAGCACTTGACTTTCTTTTCCTTCCTATGATATTTTTTTGAATGAGGAAGAGGTTTTTCATATGATCGTTTCTTCTTTCCTCTCTTCCTTTTTTTCTCACTATTCTCCTCCTCTAACTTTCTCTTTTTTTCTCTTTTTATTTTCTTCTTTACTTTTCCACATTTTCTATTTTTCTTTTTTCTTTCAACCACTTGAATGGTAAAGCTCCCTGGATCTTGTAATTTAGGAGGTAATGTTCTCTGTATGACTGCACTGCAATTTCCTTGCACCTAATTAGTTTCCTTCTCAATATACTTCCTTTTTTTCATGAGAAGTTCTTTCAAAAATTTCGCATATGAGGGCATTTGCTGAAGTGCTTCAGAAAATGGTATGGTTATTTCCAACTTCTTAAAAATTTCCATACATCGCTCCAACTGCTTTTCTTTTTCCCTCCTAGAATATGTCTTTGGATAGGGCAAGGATTTTTCATACTCCCTCTCTTTCAATTTTACAACCTCTTATTCTATCTTTTCTTCATCTATCTTCTCCTCAACAACAACCTTTTCTGTTTCTATCTCTTCTATCATTTTCACCTCTCTCTCTATCTTGTCCTCATCAACAACCTCATCAATTTGTGTCTCCAAATTCCTGAAGGTAACTTCATAGCTCTTAGAATCGTACTTCTCCAAGAATTTGTCGAACTTTTCATTAAGGCTTTTGACTTGTTCTGTCACATCAGCTATCTGATGACATAGTTGTTGATCATACTCCCACGTTGCTATTGGTAAAGAGATTTGTTTCTGCCACTAATATTGTTGCATCTCTTCCATACTTCTATGAGAAGAAAATCTTGTATACATGCCCTGTGGAAAAAATTCCTCATTCTTTACACTCTCCTCTATGCTTTTGACATGGTATACTTCCAAATTCATGATCCTCTGAAGAAGTTCATCAGAACTTGTATTTTTCTTAAGTGGAGTAATTTGTTGCTCATCAGCTTGCCCAGATTGGCTTTGATCCATGTATGAGTGAGGTTCCCACCAGTGGTTGAAATCATTTTGGTAGAATTGAGTGCCCATAGAACCAAATTCTTGTACATACTGCATCCTGCAAACATTAGGCACAAAACCCTAGAAAACATTTATTAGAACAAAAACAAACATAAAATCAAGTCATATTTAATCAATTTACACTACTCGAAAAGTTAAACCAAGAGTCCCCGGCAACGGCGCCAAAAACTTGTTAAACCCCTGGCAAGTGTACCGATCGTATCAAGTAATAATAATCGGTAATCCCAATATTGTTCTTCCCAGAGGACTCTTAAGGCCTTATCTTTCGTGTAAACTAATTGTTTAAGACTTGAGTAAAAGAAAATAATTTGAATGGTTTGAATGCAAAACAGAAATAAACATGCAAATACAAGAATTCAATTGACTAAGAGAAACTATGAATGAATGAGGTTGTTGGGGGTTACAATTTCATCTTATCCGCCCTCATATATCTACTCTTCTTATTTACTTTGCTTATTTATCATATTGCCATGCAAACTTTCTTGGTCTACCCTTAACCCAATCCCTTGGTGAAAAGAGCCTATTACTAATTACCGGCTTGCTATCCCTAACCTCCCCTAGTAACTAATAATGCATAATAAGCGGAAGCAAAATACAATTGATCGTCCTACCCCTATCCCTAGGCGGTATTAACATAATCAAGGAATTCTCCCCAGTTCATGACATTACTGTACATCCACGTATCAATAAAGACAAACAACATCTACCGAATGAGTTAAACGGTAAAAGCATTAAGCAAAGGTAAAGAACCCAACAATTGATAAATCAAGCATATGCAAGCATATAAAGTAAACAAGAATTTCAATATATGAGAGTTTCAAAAGATTACATTATTCCCCAACAACTAAGGTTTAGTTCACCATAATCATGGTGAATCTAGATGAAAATAATGAAAGAATGGAAAAGCAAACCCTAGATTTGATAAAGTGGAGCCTAAGCATCCAAGAAATATCCTCCAAGGTGTGTAGAGCTGTTGTGGACGTTGTTCTCTGCCAAACGAATTCCATTTGGATTCGCACTAGGGCTATATATAAGCCAAAAAGATAATAGAAAGATCTTAGAATCCAAAATATAAAAACAGACAACCGCCCAAGCACCTAAAATGACCGCTGAGCGGTTTGCCTCAACATACGCCACCGGCCAGGCGCCTAAAATGACCGCTGAGTGGTTTGCCTCTTGTCGCTTTGGACGCTCAGCGTCACCGCCTGGGCGCCACACAACAACTTTTCCTTGCACTAGGACGCTCAACGGTGGAATTTACCGTTGAGCGGTTCACAGACTCTTCTTTTCTTCCTTTTTCTCCTTCATTCTTGAGTCTATGACCTTCCTACTTCATTGTCATCTTCAATTTTCATCAAAAACCCTGCAAAACAATGCAAAACAAGCATAATATCTCTAAAAACAACTTTTGACTCTCATGTAACACAACTTAGGAGTTTTACTTGATTCTAAGCTCATTTTAAGCTACAAAGGGTGTGATTTAATATCAAATTTATGCATGAAAATAACGGTTTTGAGACCGTTATCACAGGGTTCCATTCAAATTGAATTTGGGGTTTCCTGTTATGGTATTTTAATATCGTAATTTCGGTTAAAATAAATGGATGGGATATGGGTTTCGTCTCTAATTTGGGGTTCCTAATATGATTTTGGGTTACTCTCTGGTTGTTCAAGTGGTGGCCAGGGAGGCGCTGATGGTGGTGGCCGTGGATGTCAAGGTGGTCGGCGTTGGCAGCTTCATCCAGATTGGGCTGAAAAATCTGGATTGATACTGTGGGAACCTATTTGGGCCGCAGGCCTAGAATTGATCTGAAATAAAATTATTAGGGTGTTGCTCCCTCTACCTTCCGTTTTCTCCTTCATCTCCCCAAGTTTCTGCTTTTTTTTTATTACAAAAATATCTTTTTTCTTTACTCTTTTAACCCTTTTACTTTTTTTTTATTTTAATGTTATTTACCAGGAATCAATCCACCTCTCCCGAGATTTTGGATCTGCCTCTTTTCCCACCTCTGTGACACTTTTTTCTTTCTGTCCAAACTCTACTTTTGCTTTCCCTGACGGTGTGGTGGTGTGGTGTTGTATGGTGTGATGATGTTTCGTTGGTACTGTAGTGATTCGTATTGGTGATGCGTGATGCAATCTACGGTTGTCGTTCGTCTACCAGTACCTTCAACGGATAACGACATCCGACGACGGATGTGGACTTCCGTTTAAGGTGTATATTTTTTTTTTTCTTTGGATTTGTGTTGTTTGGTCGTTGCCTGTGCACTGTCATTCGACTGGTTCTATTGTTGGTCGCCTTAATAGAACCTGCAAAGGCCAAGGATGCGGGAGATCTGTTTCCGACATCCGTCGAAGGTGGAATCTAAATCTTCAGTGCATGCAACTCAATCTGGTGTTGCACGAACCACAAGATCAAGTGTTACAGTCCCTGCAACACGAGAAGCAGAAGGAACGAAGAACCGTTGTTTACAAATAAACGGATGGTGATGATTAGATGTCGCTTCAAAATGTCCCATCAAAATCGTACAGGAAATGTTGCTTTTGCCTTATCATTGGATGACAAAGAATTAATTTGAAGCCTTATCCAGAGGATGCAGTCTTATCATACTACTCACTTTCATTACATAGTTTGAGGCTCTGATGTTAGTGAATAATAAATCATTTTAGCCCATTTTTTCTTTAATATTTTAATTCACACATCCCATTAATAAATATTTATTTTCGTACTATTATAAACAAATTTTTTTTATGTATATAAATTTATTGCAATTAAAACACAAATTATATATTTAAATTACAATAAAAAATTATATTGTTATAGTTAAACATTTATCATGTTCAGAGCTTACACTGAGTTGATTTCTCTTGCTTTTTTTTTTTTGGTATTTTGTTTTTGGGGATGTTTTGTTTTGGACAATTGTTTTCTGTCCTTGAACCGGAAATAAAAAAAATAAGAGAGTTAAGAGGAAGAAAGCAAGAAGCCATTGAAAGGAAGAAATGAAGGTTATACCAGGATGTGGGGGTGTGGGGGCATTGCGTCAGTGAAAAAGGGAATGGGAATGGGATTAGGTTTTAGATTAAAATAAATAAAAATTTAGGATCTGGTATTAAAGTAAACAAAGAAGGGTAAAACTAAAAAAAGGTTATATTTGTAATTAAAAAATTATGCAGAAGATTAGAGAGGTGGTGAGAGCAAGAGTGGAGGTGAGGAAGCAACACCCAAATTATGCAATAAGAATGTTTATTTGGGTCTAGTTTGGGGTGTGTAGAATTCGTGGTTGTGTGATATTAACTAATAAAATTAAATTGTAAAGAGAGAAAAAAAAATGGTAATAATATTATTTATTATTATAATTATAAGGAGAAAATTATTATTTAGTAATTAATTGGAATCAAATTAATTACTGGAAAAAGAGAAATTAATTTGGAGTAAAAAGGAGAATAATTGATTGGAAATCAAATTAAGTAAAATTAAATTTTGAAATTTGGAATCTGAAATTAATTACTTTCGAGAAGAAAAGTAACGGAGACTTGATTAATTAAAGTAATAAATAAATTATTAATTTTGGATTGAATGATATTTATTTATTTATTTGTTTATTATCTATTTATTTAATTGTAATTTATTGTCGGAGTGAAACCTTGGAGGGTTTAGTTTGAGTTCGTTAGATTTTAAAATGAAACTGTAGATAATGACGAATGACCCAGTATTAGGTGGAGAGTGAGAACGTTTATTGTACTTAAATATATACGTTAGAACGAGTAAGTGTTGAGGTGTATCTAAGGGTGTAGTTGATGAGCACAAGGGTGAAAGATAGGTCCACTTGCTGTACTTAGTAAAGCCTGAGATTATCGACCAGTCGAGATAGCAACTTCCTTTGGCCTTGTGTGCGAAAAGGGAGCGCTCGGGTATTGACCCTCCTTGTGTGGGGGTGATGGTGTTACCTTGTCCTTGAGTGGGAGGAAGCATGTTCTTGAGCCAGGTAGGTGGGACTAGTCGAGCAGACCTGTAGGAGAGACTACAGGGGACCTGTGGGGAGGTTACAGGTTTAAGGTAAGGTACAAGAGTGTGACTGATTCTTTTCATGGTGGAGTTATGGTATTGTGGAGGCTCATGGTGTGTTTCATGATGAAGGATGCATGATGTAAATAGTCTGATGGAGGTACATGTGACGTTGATTATGTATAAGATATAGAAACAATTATGTGAGTAAGAGTAGTATTGTAGATGAATGAGTATTATTAAGTTGTGCTTACTTATCTTGTACATATTTTATTGTTATTGGTTGTGTTATGGTAGCTTACCCATATTTGTTTATGTTGGTGGTTGTGTGTGTCTTGCGATGATAGTATGACCTTGGTTATACGGGAGCAGGGAGTGTAGCAGATGCTCCAGATGCGTGATAGCCAAGTGAGAGTGGGGGGACGACCTTGATTTATTTAAAGCTTTGAGTTATAAATTTCAGAAATAATGTAATTGGATTAATTTTATTTCTTGGTTTATTTTATTAATTTTGGAATTTTGTAATTGGATTATATTTTCTGGTGATGTTAGTACTTCATTTGAATTCCGCTAGACTTGAATGTCAAAATTTTTAATTGGCACCGTTTTTCGAGTTAAGAGGATTTTGAAATATCTTTTCTTAATTATGATTCGTGACACTCTAATTTGGAGCGTTACATACAGCAAAGAAGAGAGCCATGGACGATGAGGTCTGTTTTGACACAGGTTTAATCAAATAAAAATAAATCCATATAATGTATTAGTGTGACATGTGTTTATTTAATGCTAAGTCAGCATGCCACCTGCCACAGAGTTAACGCGGTCCATTAATATTTAACGGCAATAACTGTATTGATTCAATTTTATCCAAATAGAAACTCAATTGACTACTTCCAAAATAAGAAGACCCAATTGAAACGAATCCCCATAAATAGGGACATGCGAACCTATTAAACCAAAAATTAAAAACAAAATATATATATATATATATATATATATATATATATATATATGTGTGTGTGTGTGTAAGTAAGGCATGTTTGTCTGTGAAGAGGTCTCTGCACTGCACATCAGAGGCATCTAGAAAAGCCACCCACATACAGCTCAAGATCCGTGGCACTGGATTCCTCAACCCAATAACTCTTGAAGTGATCTTGACCAACTCAAGAAGGGTTTGCTAGTGATGGATGGTGGAGGCGCCATTTCTGGTGATTTCACTACCTTTTGTGGGAACTTTAAGGACTGGGAACTCCTAGCCCTGGAGGGCACCCTACAATGCCTCATCTCAAACCTTCTTTTAGGACTTCATCCCCTCCTCCAAGGAAATCGGTAAATAACCATTTCTCTTCTTCTTCTCAGTTATTTCTTACAACTTTTTGACGCTCATGGTTTCAACCATCTTCAACTGGATAAAGGTCACTTTCTTCTTGCCACAAATTATGTGCCTGCAATTGTGGAGATAATATGCAAGAGGGTTTAGTTGGAGTCTGCAAACCAATGTGGTCTAATTGAGTTTTGAAACTGCATTACATGAACAAATATATAAAACAGATTTTAAGTCTAATTGCGTACTTTGCATTCCATTTTATATATTATATTTGTTTGTGAGATTTGCAACATAATTGCAACATGAACTGTGACGGCGCTACTAGTACAGTACCTTGAACAATATTGTAAAAATGTCCCATTTTCTACTTTTTTGTGAGAAATAAATAGATAAATGTGTCATAATGTAATGTGGCCCTCCTTGAATGGTTATGATTCAAATTCAAACAGAGATGATTCAAAACATAAGGACAAATATGGGGAAGGATTAGGAAGTATATGTTCATAGTTTCTGATAGGAAACTGGGAGTCTACGAGAGGAGAAGGAAGACAGTTAGAGTAACTAATTCTACTAACTTTCTCTAACTCTACTAACTTTTCTTTCTCCTCTCATAGACTCTTAGTTTCTTATCTTCTTCCCGCTGTGTGATCAATGTTTTGATAGATATTTGATTGTTAGTTTCATCAGGTTTCATACTTATCTCACAACACTAAATGTGGATTTTGAATGAGCTTTCTTTAGTGTAACATCTGTGCAACTTTGAATTTCTCATGGCATATGTATGCATCTCATAAATGTGCACTAACCCTCGTAACACCACCCACTTGTTTAGAGATGTAGATCATTGAATGAAGATATCTTCATAGTACATTTCAAATTTTTGAAGTCAAGAATTTTGGAAATGTTGAATTTGTATCAGGTAGGAGTACTCTGCACAGCTACTACACAACCATTAGAAGCTATAGATCAATCTTCTGAATGCTGACACAAACCACTTATGATTTTCCTCTTAAATGTTTGATGCAGACACCGATTCTGATACTTAGGGTGCAACAACTACACATCCATGTTTTCTTCTTGCCTTTAAATAACAAATACAAATAAAACAAGAATTATAAGTAGTTACATCAGTGCATTTAGTGTTTTTAGTGTTGTTTTCTAGTAATAATTAGAATTTTACTTCGGTAATTTTTGTTGACCTTTGATTCAAACCTGTATTGAACACACTGTTAAAATTCCAATTCTACTTAGAAAATAGGATCAAAACGTGTATAAGAAACGATAAATATGACTTCATTTGTCCATACAAATATTCAAGAAGGAACTTGATCTTTCAAAATATGACTTCATTTGTTTTTTGTGACCACAAAACTGTACAGAAGTTTCAAAATCATGTGCATGCACTAGTATTGAAAGACTATTGTCTAATGGGAGGTAAATAACCATAATCTAAGCAACAAATAATTGTCTGGTGGATTATATCTTCAACTCCATGCTTGTAACTAAAACCCAGATCTCTTAATTTCTTTGAGCAAATCTCAGAAGGAACTTTATCATAGTTTTTCTCAGGTATCCTGCATGTGTATGTAAGAATAACATAAGCACTTGAAAAGAAAAAAATAAAAGCAGTTCAAAGGGAAGAACATTACCTTTTCTTATTTGAGTAAGAATACTCTTTGGTAAGAAGATTGACCAACATAGACAATGGATAGCTTTGGCTGCTGCATATGTATCGACCTTCTGCTTTAGAATGCTCCATTAGGAAAATATGCGCACTGCATATATCCTCAATGTGAACTAAAGCAATTGACCCCATTCTTGCATTTACAGCAGATAATATCTTGGAGAACTCAGGTTCACCTATTCATAAAAGATCAATATGGTCAGACAAAATGACATGACATGACAATTAACTCATAGTTAAGCATATTTGTAACCCCAAAAGTTTGGTGTTATCTATTTTTATGATGCACAAGGAGTCCTAGAGATTCATTCAATGCTTTTGGGGAATTTGGTATGCAAGATGTATTATTTACATGCTATCTACCTTATGCAAAAACAAAAAGTTCATACTCTTTGATGACCACCAAATTTCTGCAATTACATACAAGTTCAGGTAATAAAAATATTTAATGCCTATTAATTTTGGGTAATATGGCTTTCACTTGAAACACTCACAGGAATTCTAGCTGCAGTAATACATCATAATTCATTTTCCTTTCTTGCAGAAATCAGACAACCAGTAGTTTCATATGACATTGATGATTTTTCAGTGGCTGTAGACGAATAACATTATACCAAGACATATGAAGGTGAAAAGATAACCTGTTATTGGTGACAGTAGCAGTTTAACACTTGATGGTACAGTAGCAGTGAAGAATGGGCCTGCAACAGTGGTTGTTATGACTGACACAAGATCAATGTCATTCTCTTTTGCAAACTTAAATGCTGCCTCTTCTGTTAGAAGCTTTGAAAGTGCATAAACCTGTCACAGTGAAGAAGCTCTCAAAAGAAAGCAACATACTATGCAAAAGTGCAAACCAACTAGGAAAACAGAATAGTTTGCATATGATTCAAAGTTCTAACATTGTACACAAAAAGTAAAAGCTACAATAAAAGCTTTAATTACCCATCCACTTGCTTGTGTTTTCAACACATGTTCACTTTGCATTTGGCAAGATTCATCAACAACAGGTTTCCACTTCCCATTGTTGTCTTTGGCAGTAATTGTACTTATTGAAGAAGTGAGAACAACCCTTTTCACAGAATTGGAATTCATGCAGGACTTTAGAAGGTTTAAGGTCCCTTTGATTGAAGGATCAACTATATTTGCTTGAACATAGGCCTCTGCATGTTCAATTCACACAAGGCACAAGTGTCATTAAAAATGTAATCTTTTTTTTTTTCTGTGTATTTCATTGAAGGCATTTACCAATGTTTTCTTTCTTATCCACATTGAATTCCATTGAAGCTGCAACATGAAAAACGCCATCACAGCCTCTTACAGCCTCATCGAAGCTCCCTTCTTCATTCAAATCTGCTTTGAAAATTCTCAATCTGTCACCTCTTGTCCATAACGATAGCAGGTGAAATGACTTTTCTGGTACATTAAATTAGTAAAACAAGAAAAAAAAAGAGGTATCAAACATCAATTTATACAATATATTTAATTTTTATTGGGCAAGTTATTACAGTTAACTTTTTAACTTAAACAGAAGAAAACATAAAATAAAAATTATTTCTTTCTTATTTTATTAAATTTTAAATTATTTTTTAATTAAAAAGGTGTGGGTTTTAGTTTTAATTCCTGTAAAAGAAAATTCTCGCTAAAATTTCAAATTATTATGTTTGTTCCCAAATATTCATTAATAAAATAAATAAATAACATTTCTTTTAAAGATTTTAATTTTTTTTTCAAATGTCATATGTTGATATTATAATGCAACGTGGTTTGAAATAATTACTAGATCATTTTGGTCAGCAAATATATAATTTGCTAATATTATATGTTATATGATATTATGGATTAAAAGTAATTATTTTTAATTACAGAGAGAGAAAATATTAAAGAAGTTATTCACAGTAACTCATTTTACATAAATTAAAAAAAAATATAGTTTATAATTAGATAATTTTTTATGTAGCTTAAAACTTATCCATTAATGAGAGTTATGTTTTTGTCAAATAAAAATAAATTCAAAAAAATAAACATGTTTTACGGATGTTTTATCAGTGTCATTATAACCCTCGTGTACTATTAATGTAACAAATTAAATATGAACGGATTTTAATTAACAGCAATTAAGGAAAATAAAATATCAGCAAAACAAATATTTGACAGTAATTAAAGATGATTTTTGAGAGAAAAAAAAAACATTTAAGAATGACTCTTGCATAGAACGCATCCCATATACTTATTATCTAATTAGTTCCATGACATTTTTAAAATACCACTATTAATATATCAATTATTATTATTTTCCAAACTAAAAATAAAATAAATATATTCAATATACTTAAGTATATTTAATAAATCAAAAGCATTGCTTTAGTAATTTGTATTTAAAACTAACTAAGATCTCACACACATGTTTTACTTAAAGAGATAGAGAGATATCAACTCCCTCCAAGATTAAATTTAGGTAATTTTTTTAATGACTCTTAAACATATTACATTTTACTAATTTTTAACTATCGAATATTTTGATATTAATTCGAACATTTGTATTTATGTAATTTTGTAATCAACATTCAATTGTATTTTTTTGAAAGAATATGTTAAAAAAAACTTAAATTTGCTATAAATAAAGTGTTAAACAATTTTAAAATTTTGACCTAATGACAACTTTTAATTGAGTCGTTATACCTCATTTTTCCTTTTAATTATTTGATTATAAAAATGCACTCATGGACACCCCTTTGAATAATGACTTTCCCTAAATAATGAATTTCAAATACAACTCAACAGATGAAAAAAAGAGAGACTAAAATAATGAAAATAAAAAAAACAGGCTCTTCGTATAATTTATAGACATGCAATAAATTTCTGGAAATTAAAATTTCTTTGCAATTAATTATAAGGTTGTATAAATTAAGCTAAACTCAATGTTTGTCAGCAATTACTGACTACAATCTTATTTAATTGTTCACTGTGTAACACTGAAACTTGAAGGTAATTATTCTGCTTTATTTTCAATATGTAAAAGAAACATACACAATATGAAATCAAAGATTAAGTTAAATTTTTATCAATTTTTGCTTTTCTTTATTTTATGATTAAATTAAATTTAAAATTTATTTCTTAACATATTATCAAAAAGATATGTTATATATTATCCAGAAATTAAATAAATTTATAATATATAAATAAATAAATAAAAGTTTAGTTCGAATTTTGTAAAATGTTCTTTTGACTTAAAATTTCCTTATAGTAGATGCTACACTGTGTAATAAGTAATTTTACTAACCCTTCTGGGTTCAGTTGATTATCTGTGCTCGCAATAACTTAACATGAATTTCACCTTCCAGAAGGGTCTAACCTTCATTTCCAACAAAAATATCAAAGAAAATGGCTACAAAACTCAAGATTTTAGAATCATATGCACTCAAAATTGAGAGGTGCAACATTTTCTATTCGAAAACTGTAGTTAAGAACAATATAGTACTCAGGTTTTGTGTTTCAAAGGCTAACTCAGTTACAAACTTTTGTATGGAAGGAAGGAACAATCATTTAGAAAGTATATGATGAAGATATCAACAATTTAAAGGATATAAGTTAGTATAAATTTTATTTTATAAATAGATTTTGAGAGATTAAATTAAAATAAAATTTAATTTTTTAATATAGACATCAATTAAAAATAGAGCATATGAGTATAAATCGAATTGAATTAGGTTAAAAATGTGAATGATTAAAAAGACAGAAAGTGAAAAAAGTGTAGAAAAAGAAAAGTTATTATGATATGTATGTATGTATATACTGACCAGGATCTCTAACAGTAGCATGAACAGTGTAGCCTTTTTGAAGAAGAGCCGCCACAAGCCATGAACCAATATACCCAGTTGCTCCAGTAACACAGAATGTTGTTGAAGGAGAAGACAAAACTTCAGCTTTCTTCTTCTTCTTCTTCACCTTCATAAGTGCTTCTTCCATTTCCACCTTTTCTTCAACCGTTGCCAATTAGATGTGCCTGTGCCCTTTTAAACTAATATTGCTGCATGATATGCAGCTATAATAAATTATTATTTATTAAATTAATAATAAAAGAGATAACAAGATCTCTGTTAACATTATATATATTAATTGGCTTTGTTTGATTTTTTTTTATTAGTTGTGTTACTAATTATTGACATAGTGAATATGTGGACTGTATATATAGTATATTATTGTAGTGGTTGTTGGCATGCAATAAATTGTTCTAGGGTTGAGTGATGCGATGACTGATTCTGAATGTTTGTACTCAAATTATTATTATTATTATATTCTTCTTTTGAACAGTGTAACATCCATTTTTTTTTAAATATGTAAAATTTAAGAACAGAAGCGTTCTTTCTTTGAACAACAAATTTTAAATATTATAATTTAAAAATATTTTTCCAAAACTCTCAAGTTTCTACATGTCTCCTCACACTTATACATTTTCAAATATATATATATATATATATATATATATATATATATATATATTCGTATAATACACACGTTATACAATTATTATATAAACAAACAAATAAAGGTAAACTAATATGTAAAAGATCACACATAAAACAAACATAAGACTATTATTACACATAATTCATTATAATAACAATTATCTCATCATACAATAATTATATTAGACTCGACCATTCAAATGAAACGTTGATATGAAATCTCGGGGGATCTTATACTTGTGGGGATCTCCATTGCTCCTACATAACCATTGTCAATGTAATATACTATATCATCTACAAGATTAGCCCGTCAACATCTATGTCCAAAACCGACACATGGAATATGACCTCACACCCATCTCACCAAATAACTCATCTTTCTCTACTTGAGATTGAATGATTATTATAGTATCAAGATAACCTCCAACGTTAAGACTTCCAACTCCAAACACAGAATCTCTTCGCGAGACCCTTGACCAATCTCATATCATGTTCATATTCATCAACCAATTCATCATGCAATATATATTTGATCCAAATTAATGTTCGTAGCTTAACATAGAATAATGTTCAAGTCAATGATACAACCAACCATACATACAAAATCAATGATATGATCACTCAAGATTTCACTCAATATGATTAAATGTTATTAACAACCTAAACAATTTGAATATTTCATGGAAACATTATTCTATCTACAAGCCTTTAATTAAATATCTGACCGAACAAAATACATAAAAATATATCTAGAACCTATGATAAAAATTTTAATTAAATCAAACGGTTAATGAAGAGGAAATCTTAATTTTATCTTGATGACCCAAAAACAGAAGATGGTGTTAAATTCCCTAAGAAACACGAAAATAGTTTATCTAAATATAGGTATCCAATTAAAAATCCGAGTAGTAAATGTGAATCAATATGTCTTGGGTACTAGACATACAAATTTTAGGTTAATCTAACGATTAACTAGGTAGGAATTGAGATTTTACCAGGACAACTTAAGGACAAAATTCAAGTGGTTTTGAGCTCCGTCCAAAATGAGAAATTAATTTGTCTAAGTTTAGTTTACCAATTAATAATCTGAATAATCAAGATGAATTGATATGTCTTATGAATTATATATATCAAAATTTGAGGTCAATCTAACGGTAAATGAAATGGAAATTAATGTTTTACCAAGGTAACTTAAGAACAAAAATAAAGTGGTTTTCAACTCTATCCAAAATGCGAAATTTATTTCTCTAAATACAGACTTCAAATTGACGAAATGAGCAGTAAAAGTGAATTAATATGTCTTATAAATCATATATCAAGATTTCAGCTTAATCTAACGGTAAACAAAGTGGGGATTGAGATTTTACTTAAACAATTTAGAGATATAAATATAGTGGTGATAATTCACTCAAAAATGCGAAATTAATTTCTTTAAACACAGATCTCAAATTAATAATTCAAGGAGTCAAATTGAAGTAATATGTCTTAGGAATTATATATCAAAATTTCAGTTCAATTTAATGGTAAATGAAGTGGAAACTGAAGTTTTATCAAAGTAACTTAGAAAATAAAATAAAAAACAAAGAAAACATATAAAAAGAAAACAAAAATCCACACACAATTGGACAGAAACTAAAACCCAACATATTTATATTTCATATAATCAAAATAAAAAATCTAAAATATACATTTATTATACACAAAAGAGTTAATTTCCCTTATTTCTTTTCTAGAAATTTTATCAATTGAAGACGGTTCTCCATATTGTTTTAAAAGCTCTCCTCTTCTTGCAGATTTCATTATCTATTTATCTGTCATATTTGGTCCATGTGCTTAAGTTTCTTCATTTATAATTGTTGCCACCGAAAGTTAATTTGGCCATTTGCATCCAATAAATTGATAGAGAAAGGGATATTTTCATATTGATTTTAGTATATGTAGCTACATTTGAACTATCACAATTTTTTATTTAGCTTATATTTTTTTAATATAAACACGTTTGTATTCATAAAAAAATTATTATTACTAATAATAAAAATTATTAAGGTAAATATTTTCCTAGTTGTTAGAATCAAATCCATAACATTGTAATTTGTTAGCTCTTGCTTTGTTCGTTTATTTGTTTTCTATTTTAATAACAAAATAATTGATGATGTATTATATATTTTTCCTTCTTATCATTATTAAATTTCATTTTTAAATTTTAAAATTAGTAGTTTATTTTGAGAAAATTTGATATTTTGAGTATTAAGTTGTTCGAAAATATTGCATATCACACAAATAAAGAAACTACATATTTATTCATTTGCAAAAGATACTATTACTTTTTAAATTAATAACCATTTTTTTATTATGAACCCTAAATTTAATTGTATGCATTGTTACTCAGGTTATAAGAAAATAGAAAAATATTGGCATTTGTGTGTGAGACTGAGAAGAAGGGTTGCATTTTGAGAAGAAGAGGCTGAGTTTCTAGAAGGTTGTGATTTTTTTTTTTCAATTGAAGTAACAGTAGGGATGACAGAGAAAATGTTGGAGGAGAAGAGATAAAAGAGGAAGGGTTGAGAGGATTCGGGTTTTTTTTTTTTTTTAATTTTGAGAATAAAAATTATTAAAATAGCTTTTACCTTAAAACTTAAAATCTATGATATATAAGGGTACTTTTGTCTACTGAAATACCTTGCTAAAATGTATCCACTGAAAAACCAGCGTAAAACCAGCGTACTTAACAAACCCCATATATATATATATATATATATATATATATATATATTATAAATAAAAGTAAAGCTATTATATGAAGAAAAAATTCTGTTAGTGAAACATACTTTCAGAATTAAATTGACAACTTGAATTAAAAAAAAAAAAACTTGAGCCACATTCCATATACACTAATGTTTTATTAAAACTCTCAACACAAGAAAATTAGTAGAGTGTTTTTATTCTTAAAAGTAAAATCATCAGATGGAAAAGCTTATACACGTTAAAAAAAATTAAGAATTTTTAGAGAATACATCTCAACTTAAAGAAGAATTTACAATTTAAGTGATAAAAATATAGTTTAAATGAAAAAAAAATAGAACTTTAAGAGGAAAGTGGTTGAGAATACTACAAGGACAAGACTATTTTATAATATAAAAATAATGTAAATCTTAATTTATTGTGTTGACTGTTAAACTTAATTATTTTATATTTATCATGGTACAAGAGATAATAAAAATTTATCTTAGTTGATATTTATGTCTATGTTATACTATATATAAGTAGGAGAAAAATAGACACAAACCTAAACTTATTTTGTGACGAAGAATTAGACTTACAAATTCACTTCTTATAAAGTATAAGAATAGTTTATCCTAGTCAAAATTTGATATTATCGATAAGGTAAGAAAGTGCATTAAAGATATAACATCATGACATTGTGATATAAGTATTGAGTTATATATTTAAACGAAAGTATACATATTTTATTTATAACTCAAGCATATAAATAAAAGTAGGGTTAAATATGTTTTTAGTCTCTATACTTTTGGGTGATTTTGGTTTTAGTCCATTTTTAAACTAAGGTACACTTTAGTCCTTCAACTTTAGAAAATTCTGGTTTTAGTCTTTTTTACCATTTTTTTTAACTTTATTTGCTGTTTCAAACGCGTTTCTCAGTTAACATTGAAGCAAAAATGTGTCAAACAGTGTAAATAATCCAAATGCTATAATGAAACGTGTTTGAAACAACAAATAAATTTAAAAAAATTTGGTAAAAATAACTAAAATCAGAGTTTTCTAAAGTTGAAGGACTAAATTGTACCTTAGTTTGAAAATGGACTAAAACCAAAATTGCCCAAAAATATAGGGACTAAAAACATATTTAACCCATAAAAGTATTAGGTGTATTAGGTGATGAAAAAATAATGGAGAATGTTACCCTATTTAGAAGTAAAGAATCACCACACTCAATGTTTAAAGATGTCAAAATGAATTTAAATCTGAGTCAACTTAGTTCATTAGGAATTGAAGCTAGGATTTAAGATTTTTATACAAAGTTTATAATAGGGATAGTAAAAAATTTGCACCCGTAGATTTATAACATATGTTCTAAATGGCATGTAAATAATGGATACAAATATTTTAATTATTTGCTTGTTGATGGAAGGAAAACAATTATCACTACTATTTATATTATATTAATTTATTATTATATGTTTACTATAGATGCACATAAAGTATGCTCACACACAAATATTACCAAATGCATTTTGCAAGTTGGCAATAAAGACAAACATGATTTGCAAATTGAGACAAATATGATACTATGTAGTCACAGGCCTTATAATTAACTTCACAAATCATTTTACAAGTCGGCAATGAAGACAAATATGATTTGCAAGTTAGAAATGAAGAAAATCATGATACTATTTAGTCATAGGTTTTTCAATTCTCTTCAAGAACAATTACTTTTGTCCTCCAATATTTCATTACTAAAAATGAAAAATATTCTTCAAATTCAAAATCATAAGTTATTATAGAATGAAGTCAAGAAAAGAATATTCACTAAAAAAATAGATTTATCCAAGTTCTATATTTTACAATAATAATCACAATTTGTTTGTAAAATAAAATTGTGAATAGTGATAAATTTGTTGATAAAATGTTTATAAAACTTTATTGATAAAAAGAATGTTTAATGTCTCTTTAAGTCCTTATTTTTGTTTAGAATTTCAAATAGTTTTCAGTATCTTAATTGGATTTTTATTTTATAAAAACTGCATCAATTAGACCCTTATCGTTAAATTGAACCTAACGACGTTAATGTATCATTGACGTGTCGTGTTATATATTTTTAATTGAAATAGCTGAATGACCCGGATTTTGATTATTTTAAAATAAAAAAATTGAGAGCCTGTTGGCCCCCTTTCACTGTCTGTAATCCTCCCTCCGCAGAGTGACTGCAAAGACATTTTCAAGGTCCTGGTGTGTCTAACACATTCAAGGTCACTCCCCAAGGGTCTTCAACTCCATGCACACGTCATCAAATTAGGGTTTGAAGCTCTTCCATTAGTGTGCCATCATTTCATCAACTTTTACTCCAAAACTAACCTTCCTCACTCCTCGCACAAACTCTTCAATTCCTTTCCCCACAAATCCGCCACCACATGGAGCTTTGTCATCTCCGCCTTCGCCCAGGACGACCTCCCCCAACTCGCCCTCAGCTTCTTCCGTCGCATGCTCTACCATGGCCTCCTTCCCGACGACCACACCCTTCCCACCACCACAGCCTCTCGACGATCATTGTCTTGTACCTCAAAGTTGCAGAAAAGGAAATCGCAAAGCAAATTGACGAACTCAGATGAAATTTGTTTTGCTTATGAACACAACTTCTGCTACAATCTTTCTCCCTTTTCCTTTTTCAGTAAATTCCTGGGACTCGAAGGTTTCCTTTTGAATTGGGGAAAAAATTAGTTAATATAACGTTTTTCTAATTGAAAGCTGCGATTTTCTCTCATGAACCCTACGAACCTAATTTCGCATTCTTCATGAATCTTATGAACCCTAATTTTGTATTCTTCATTTACAGAGAAAGAAAGGGCTGCCTTTAATTTTTATTTCCCAATTTGCCCTCATATTTTTAATTTAGAAATTACAAAATACTGTATAAAGTGCCACATCATTTAAAATAGGATAATGATACTTAGAAAACATTTTTTTTGACAACATTTGAACATTATCTACGTGTCATTCTGTGATTGATCAATGGTAATGTTTATGATTATTATTATTGATTGTGGAGTAATTTTGGACCAATCACAAAATGACATGTAGATGATATTCAAATGTTGTCTAAGTATCATTATCCTTTAAAATAATACGTTGACCATGCCACATAATCCAAACTTAAAGACCGTTTGTCCAATTTGACAGAAGATCTCTAATTGCTTCAATTTTACAAAAACAAAGACCCAATTGAGACGCCGAAAAAGAAGAGGACTTATTTGAGATTATGGACGAAAATAGGAACTTAAGGAGACATTAAACCTAAAAACAAATCTATTAATAATTATTAACGAACAAAATTTTTTATATATAGAGTTTCTTAAAAAAAATATTTTCCAGTAATTAAAATTTTAAAATCAATCAATAAAATTAATTAATAAATTTTAGTTTATTGACAATTTTTTTTATCGATAATTTATTTTTCTTTCCTATTGTAACATGATATAACATTTTATATACAATATATTAATTATGAATTAAATAAATATTTTGTTGTTTTCTTAAAATATTATCGTTTTATCACATTATGAAAATTCCTCTAAAATCAACTACCAAGTTAAGGTTTGATTTGACTAATTCACTAGTG
The DNA here is from genome assembly GCA_027742785.1 of Vigna reflexopilosa. Lineage (NCBI taxonomy): Eukaryota > Viridiplantae > Streptophyta > Magnoliopsida > Fabales > Fabaceae > Vigna > Vigna reflexopilosa. The sequence goes on from CM050932.1 coordinate 11,773,501, forward strand.
GAGCACCAAGAAACGACCGCGGTTATTTTTTAGTATACGTCGCGATAAAAAGTCTGGGATTTTAGGTCGCGGTTGCAACCGCGGTAAAAAGCTGGGGAAATGACCGCGGTTTCCCCATGAACTACGGCCAAAACCCCCCATTTTAAAAAAAAATCGTTTAACATTAGGTCGCGGTTCGAACCGCGGTAAAAAACTGGGGAAATGATCGTGGTTCGTGTACAACCGGGACCAAAACCCTTTTTAAAAAAACATCGACCAACTTTCTACCGCGATTGTGGTCACAACCGTGGCCTATTCTCCTAGAATTTTTTTTAATAGCAGGTCTGTTTTTGTAATATTCACTATCACAAAAACAGACCTGCATATCAAACAATAACATAATGTACACAGATTCAACAAACTCAACACAATAATCAATATTTACATCACATAATGTACAAAGTCTAATAACTATAAGTCAACATGTTCAAATGTATTTTAAATCAAATAATTATGAAGTATTATATAATCTAACTAAGTATTTTGCAATAGTTTTCCTCGTGAATGAAAGTGGCTCCTCAGGAATTGCTGCAGTAGTCTTGAATCTCTGCACAAGACAATTGATATTAATTAGTGTATATGAATTTCAAATGTTGGAGAAAATCAAAATTTGTTAAATTTAAATATTACCGTTTCCCAGCCTCTTGTGATATGGGAACAAATAATGTGGGTCATTCAATACATTACATAGTATCCACACTCATATGACTCCTTCTGTCTGTTACACTACAATATATCATCACAGTTGTAAATAGTTAGTGAAAATTATTAAAACAAAACAACTATAAGAAAGTATGACTTTAGCATATGTCAAACTTTGAGAGAAATGCATGCAAGCTTTCTACTGTTAGCAATTGATCTCCCAACCATCATCATACTTGCTGGAATAGAACTATATATAAAAAAAAGGGCTTTAGCATTCATTTATATAACAAAGAAATTCCAAACATTGAAGTTCTTACCAATCAACTGCTTGTCTAAGATGTGTGGGAGGAGGAATAGGCGCGACAGAGAGGAATGGGACGACGTAGAGGAATGGGACTCTTCCCCAACCGTAGTGAAAGTTTGACGATTCTGATCGGTCAAAACTCTTCCCCAACGTTGAAAATGGCAAATGCACCGAACAAATTTGAGTTTAAACGGTGCAAAACGATAGAAAATGGAAGCACAGATGCGCCGTCGACGGAGAAGAAGCAATGTTGCGGACTCTGAAACTGTTTCGCGAAGGAGACGATATTGTTCCAGTGTATTTTATTTTTTTAACCTAAAGGGGAATATGCCGCGGTTCAAAACTTAACCGCGGTAATAAAAGGGAATATGTCGCGGTTCCCTACTTAACCGCGACCTATTCTCCTGAAAAAAAATAATTGAAAATGGCATTTCTGATATTTTTTTCAAACTATATGCCGCGGTTCAGAGCCCAACCGCGGTCTATTCCCTGACGTTCTGAATCCCCTAACTGCCTTCCCAACTGCCTTTTGGGAATGTCAGAAGGTTGCAGAGGGAATAGGTCGCGGTTCTCAGAGCAACCACGACCTATTCCCCCTACAACTTCTGAAATTCCCCGCGTTGTCAGCCCCTGTAATAAATTTGCAGAGTTGACTAGTGGGGAATGTCAGAATTTGCAGGAGGCATAGTCGCGGTTGCTCTGAGAACCGCGGCCTATTCCCTCAGCAATTTATTGTTTTTCTGACGTGGCGTCAAAGACAAAAGTTTGATTGGGGAATAAGTCGCAGTTCCCCTATGAACCGCAACCTATACGTTCGATTTATTTTTAAAAATGACACCGCGCAATATTGTTCTGCGGTTTCTGGTGAACCGTGGCATAATGTGCACTGTAAAAAGTCAGTTTTTTATTAGTGATTTGATTATTTGTCTTTGGTATAATATATTATCGAATTTCCTAAAATCGAATATAGATGCTTTATAAAATCTGATTTGATCTGCTTTGAACTTCTGTAATACCTATTATAAAGTTTGATCAAACTATAATTTAGATGTATGTCTTCATAACAAAATATAATATTTATATAATTGATAGTTAATATAATTCCAAATATCATATACGAAAATATTGCATTATAAACTTTTATACTTTACACATATATTTAACGTTACGTGTTTAACGTTTAAAATCCAACGTAAAAAATGACGGTTACAGTTTTGTAAATAAAATAACATTATAGAAGTCGATTAAATGACTCTGACGTCAAATAAGGTATATACGTCGGCTCTCCCAGGATCAGATGTCAAATAGTCTGCATACAGGATTGAAAAATCATTAGTTTATTGCCTTTAAACGTCGGTTACATGGCCCCCGACTTCTAATTACAATTAGACATCGGCTTCTCCCTCCACATATGTAAAAAATGTCCGAAAATATCTCATTTGAGTGCCAACATTATTCTTTTTGTCACTTAGACGTTTGCCCCCCTCCCTACAAACTTAAAAAAGGTATGAAATTACCTCATTTTGGGCGTCAATATTAATTTTTTTTTTATCACTTAGAGGTCGACTGGGAAGGGGGGTCGACGTTTTAGAGCACTTAAACGTCGGCTAAAAAGGGGACCGACATCAAATACTCTGCATTTTTACCCCTTCCAGAACGTGAACACCAGTTACGCATTTTCTCTCTTGTTGCGTTCAACTTCTTCTGATTTCTCTCGTTTGTCATTAACGTTCAAGTAAGTTTTCTTCCACTTTGCACTGTTTAAAATCATTTTACACCGATTATATTACGTTTGGAACCATTATCTTTCATTTGCACCGATTAAAATTCGTTTTCATTGGCTTTTTGTGCAGTTCTTGGACGCGTTCTAGAACAATTGTGGTGGCGATTTTTGAACCGTTATTGTGTGCCTTTTTCTCCTCACCCTCAGAGTCGCACCTGCTTTCTCCCTCACCTTCACAACTTAGTTTCATTTTTGGGTTTTTATGTACATTAGTTATTGCATTTTCATTGGTTGTTACACTTTTAATTGGTTGTTAGTACTTCTAAAATTCTGAAAATTTTTGTTGTGTATTCTGTGTTCGATATTAATTTTTCATGGTTTTAGTGGAAAAAAATATTGGCGAATTTTTTTTAAAAAAATAGTCCATAAATTGATGTCTATTGTAAGAACAACATACGTCAATTAATGTCTGTTATAAGTTATAAGTACAACTGGCGTCAATTTAACGTCTTCCATTATGATGTCGAATGTTTAACAGACGTCAAAATTCTAAAATAACATACGTTAAAAGATATTTTTGTGTTAGTAATTAAAAAATTTATTTGTTATTTATTAGATATTCATTTAAAAAAATTTATTTTTTAAAATTTATGGATATTCAAATACCTACAAATATTTTAAAGAAATATTTTATAAATTTTTAAAATAAAATTTAAATGAAATTATAAAAAATAAAATACAATATAAATTTAATTAAATATAAATTAAAATTTAATTAATAAAATATAAATTAAATTTTTATTTTAATTTTTAACAAATAATAAATATTTATGAATATAAATATCCAAATTAATTTAGGAGAATACTGATTTTATTGAATGAAGTTGAGAGGTGCATGAACAATTTCAAAATCATAGAAACAGGGATGCATCAAATCAAACTCAGTTGAAATTGTCGTAACTTTCACTAGGGTTTATTTATACCAACCAAATAGAGATGGTTAAGATTAAGATACAAAATTTGTTCCTAAGTAAGTTTAATAACATGTTCCAATAATTAATAAACTTATATTTTTTATTAATTAAATATCAATTAATAACTCTTAAAAAAAACTCCTTTAAGAGAATCTTAAAAACAACCCAATGTCAACATAGTTATTATTAATAAATTTTAATATAATTAAATTTTATCATTTAAGTTTGATTATTCATTTTTGTAATATTACTCTATACATTAATATTATTTATTAAACTAACAGTTCACTTAAATTTATTATTTAAAAAAGTTACACTTTTAATTTAAGTTTATAAATATAATACCTAGAAAAAAATTCATATTAGACATATACTTATAAAAATATTGCTAACTAAATTAATAAAATTATATTTTTCTTGACTAAATATTAATCAATAATGTAAAAAAATTAAAATTATCTCAAAATCAACCAATTGCCTAAATAATAATTCTTTTTAAAATTTCAATGTATGTTAACATAAAATTAATAAATATACTTTTTTAATGTTTATATAAGGTGACTATATTAAACTTAAGAAGTCATTGATAATAATAATTTAACATTTAATTTAGCCTTTTAATTCGTTAAGATTTGTAAAATTAATAATAATAACATAATTTATATTTTAATTAATAATAATGATCTTTTTTTAAAACAATTATAATATAATTTTTTTTCATTTTATTAAATAATTAAATTAATATTTGACTCAATATTTTAGTTTATTATATGAAATAATTGTGTGTATTTTGTAAAAATTATTCTGTTAAATTAATACTCTATTACTTAAATCAATAATTAGCTAAAACTTATTATCTAATTTATTGTTATATTAAACTTAATAAATAATAAGTTTAGTTTTATATTAAATTAACATGATTACAATTAGCTTTTACTTGTTATACATAATAAAAAAAAGTATTTATCTAATATAAATAATAATAACTTTAAATACAAAAAAATATAATTTTAACCCCTTTTATTTAACATTGGCAGAAAATTCAAGTTTAATTTATTGACAAATATAGAAGTACGTTTTGAAACTGAAATCTTTAATATTTAGCTGGAAGAAAGAAACATAAGCGACCGACAAATATATCCATATAGACATGCTTTTGAATTTCTTTTATTGAAATTTTCAATGGATTTAGTGACTAATATATATGTAGCAATATCGATCGATTCCATCCATTAGTGATTTCTGTTGGTAAAATCCAAATTTTCAATTAATTTAACTTTGTAAAATATATTTAATGAATTTAATTTAAATGCTTAGATATAACTTAATTAGAGTGAGATCATGTTAGGTGAACTCGAATCCATTTCTGTCAAAGCTAACTTGGAACCAAACCATATTGTATTAATAAAATAAAGCAAAGATGAACAATACATACAAAAAGGTTGGACTAAGATATAAGATAGTGTTTATCTAACTACAGCATGCGCAAATTCTTTTTAATACAAATCACCCCATAAGGTAGATAATGACAAAAATTGTTTTTTTTTTCTAAATAAAACTTAATTTTAAGAAAAGTTTGTCCTTTCATTCATATTAGTATCCATTGGATTACCAAAATACCTGCTTGAATTAAGCAGAGATGCTCACTTTCATGAACAATTTCTTTTCAAAAAGATTCACTTTGCTCAAATAGACATATTTAATCACCCTGGTTTTTGTATATGGAGATCAACAGACAGACCAAAATATACATCAGATGATAAAATGAAAAAAACTGAGCACAGGTACAGCTAGAGTTACATTACTAGAGAATGAATGAACTACACAAGAAAAATTATGCAGCAGCAGCAGCAGCTTCTTCAGGTTTCTTAGTAGTCTCCTCCTTCAGTTTCTTCCAATTTTCTGAACTGTCAATTATTTCTCCAGTCTTTATAAGGTACCGAACTTTTTTACCATTATCAAGGACTTTGTGTCCCACACGGCTTGCTACCTTCTGATCTTTCGAGTACAGCATCACATTTGAGCTGTGGATAGGACCTTCAATCTGGAATTATAAAATAAAACCAATGAACATTTTTTATATGCTTTTGACAAATTTTCTATTGAAAAAAGCTCTACATTTATGGTAGAGAAACTGTCATAAGCACTTCTAGTTTGCATCCAAACATGCCTATAATAACCTACGAACGAGATGTAAAACTAAATGTATATCCAATTATGCATACTTTCTATGTGAAAACAAAAGTTACTTACATTTCTTGAAGAAGTTTCAGAAATGGAAAAGAATTTGTAAAGTGAAGCAAGGGAAATGAGGACAACCTTAATAATTTGGCCCGGTTCCCCCTCTTCTCTACTCTTGACATGCTTTGTCTTCAAATTTAAATCTTTCACTGTTACTGTGCTGTTATGCTTGAAGATTCTAGTGATCTCTCCAACTTTACCCCTTTCACTTCCAGTTATGATTTGCACAGTATCTCCAAGTTTAACATGCATTTTGTGCAAGATAGGAAGGCTGTTTGGTTTACACTTCTTTCGTTCCCATCGTTTAAGCTGCCAGAACAGAAGCAGAAAAAAATGCACCACAAGAGTATGATTATTAAGGCTAGCTACACTATATAATATCAGTGAAACTTTATGATTTGCTTAGCTTCAATTTCCTCAATGTAAGATGCAGTGTCAATGGTAAGCTCTACCTACTATTCATATATGACAAATAATGAACTGCAAATGCCTGCACATGCACTGTTCTTAGTCTATTTTGATTGAGCTTAACAGATTTTGCAAAGAATAAGCATTGGTGATGCACAATCCAAGAATCTATACTAACCTTCATTACAATGGGACATTGCTTCTCTGTTGACTTACCCTACATATCACAAAGATAAACAATTATCAAGTCAGTTTACAAAACTCTTGATGGAATAATGAAATTCAGTTACAAACTTCATTTATTTTATCGTTAATAACCATCAATTCATTTGTCTGACAAAATATTATTGCAGTTGTTATTTGTAAAGAGCCCAAATACAAACTATGCGGAACACAAAATATTCATTAAAAGATGATAAGCAATTGTTTTCATTAGGGCCAAAGTGTGAAAGCTAGTAGTGTAAAGACTAAAGAGAAATGCTAACAACATATTCTCTAACATACTTTTTTTAACAGTCTATTATAGACTGAAATTTAATGAAAATCACAAATTTTGGCAGGTCTCAGTTTTCATTAGTTTCGATAGTAAAGTGTGTTCCTAACGATCCTCAATTGCAAAACACCTAATCCAAAGTTAAAAAGGGCTACAAAGAATTTAAGGTTTTATAACATTATCCACATCTGTACAATATGTTTCTTCAGCCGGAAACCACTTCAACTGAAAAGTTTGCTGAGCCAGCTCTTAACTTCAAAGTACCATATAGACAAGCACCAAGCAAATGAACCCTACAGTTGAGTTTACTGGGTTTTCCACTATAAGGAGTGGGAATATGCTTTGAGATAGGTGATTAGTGAACAGAGAAAACCAGTTTTGAATTCCCATCTCAAATTTTCAAGCACCAGTACTCTGAGGTCTATGAAGCAAAACTTTTGAATACAGCATTACACAGGAGCATAATTATCCATTTTTTCAGACATCAAAGTCAAATTAAATAGCTTCAATAAGAAAATGTACACCCACAAGGGCTTAGTTTGCATTTATTCCCAGTGGTACCGACCAACTATGTTCCAACTGCAGCTTAATGTCAAAATACGTAGTCATTTTAATGAATATGCTCTAACAAATAACGATATCGCCATATTTAAAATGAAAAACTAAAAAGAAAGAAAAAAAAGAAGAGAAAAACTTGAATTGCTAATTTTCATGAATTGTTAAAAAGAAGAAGACCCATTTGATTATTGGGAGAAAGGAAGCACGCGGGGTGGACAAAATTGAAACTTTAATTGAAAAAATAAACTGGGAAAAGCGTGACGAGTGGGGAGAAAGTGCATACCGGAAGAAGAGAGGGGAATGTGATGGGGGAAAAGCGCTGGCCTAAGAAAGAGTTGGAGGAGATGGAGAGACCAGTCATTGAGCTCTGAAGAGCAGCCATGGCTGCCATTGTAGCTGCAACCTCTCGTTATTTCTGCTTCTGATAATAATGGTTTTGGATAAAAGGATGCCTGAGAAGAATGGAGCAATGGTGAGAGGCTAAAATGGACAAAAGAAACGACGACGTACCGGTTGGTTTCAAAATGGACCGTGAGTTTCATATCGGCCTTGCTAAGCCCAATTTTTGGCCCATTTGGAGTTACTTCTATTTTCATTTTTTGTTCTTAAAATTAGATTTTTAATTTGTTGTCGTTGAATAGAAATAATTATCTAAAAATCAAATGCAGGTAGGAATGAAGAAGGGGAAGATGCATATATGAGGATCTAACATTCATAATTGAAGTAAAATAATTATTTTTACTGTAATATATATAATAATCTTACATAATTTAAGAATTGAAGTTAGGTTAAATATTAATTTTTCAGTCAATTATTTAAAGTGTGTCGATAATGAAATTTTAAACTTCAAAACAAATAATACTTAAAATATAATAATTATTTAACAATGTTATCTTAATAGATTTGAAAATAGAACAACTATCTTCATATTCAATAATTAAGTATAAAAATTTTATCGCTTTTATGTTGTTTCCGATATTAATTAAATATTTTTTACAAAAGAATTAAAATCACACAAAAATAATGACTTTATTACTAACTTAATGTCAAATGGACTGTATAATAAAGATTTATGTAATTAAACAAGATATATTTTCATCACAATACAACAAATTTGTTTACACTAAAAGAGTAAGCACCTTACGAATTTGAGTGAATATTTAACAAGACGAAAAATAATTAAGAGAATTAAAAGTTTGTATGACAAAAAAAAAATCCAAATGAAATAAAACTAAAGACAAGAGAGAAGTTTGTTAAGATATTTAATAAACTATTAATGTTTAAAAAATTTAAAATAAATAATCAAACTCATTTACTTTAAATGTTTGTGATACAATTTTAAAAGATACATAAAATGCATACCACACTGTCACTTTTTATAAAGTATTAATTTCTTTCTATTATTTTCTCTTTAATTACCACTTGCATTTGTATTGCATTATTATTTTAGTTATCAAGAACAAAATTAAAAATAAATTTATGTATATAATATATTGTTATTATATTAATATTATTCAAAATTAGTTGCAACATGAAGTAATTATAAGATGGATGTTAACATTAATGGGTATAAAAATAGATTTGGGGCAAGACAGGTAACTTTTTCTTTTGTTGCTTCAAAGTCATTCTTCGAAGGGTTACTATACAAATTTTTGAGTGTCATTTCTGTGAGACAGAACTGAGGTAAGAGAAATAAAATAAAAAATAAAAAAACAGAAACCAAAAAAATGTTATGACAATTACAGAAGATGATGTCTGGCATCATCAAATCACTGGTGCCTCGTATAAAGTTATGGCCAAATGACATCCAAAGGCAAATACAAAAAATTCAATGTTAATGAAAAAACTAAGCTAAATGCAAAAGCATCTTCTACAAATCATACATGTCAGCTGTGCTGTCTATAGATTCTTCTCTTGTGTGGTGGTGAGTGAGAGAAGTCTTGGTTTCTAGCTGATCAACATCAATGGAAACTTCATCACCTGCGGCTGAGAGTGACTTCTCGTGGTGATGATGATGATTCCTTTGGTGCCTTGACTTTAGTATTCGTGTCAAAACTTGCACAATGTCCCTCATGGAAGGTCGTTTCTTTGGGACACGGTTGATGCATTTGTAGGCAAGGGCTGCCACTTCATTCACCTCTTCAAACTCACATTTTCCCTCAAGCTTAGAATCAACTATCTCCTCCCAACCAACTTTCCCCTCACTGTTCATTGCTGCCTGATCATTCATCAACATCTTCATTAGAGTTTAAAAACAAAAAACCATGCATAGTGATGTTCATGGAATCATGGAACAGTTTCATGTCAGGTACAGAAGGAGACAGACACACAGAGAGAGAAATCTTACAAGCTCAACATATTCCATTAGACCTTGCTGAGGATTTCTGCCTGCTATAAGTTCAAAGAGCAAAACCCCAAAACTGTATACATCACTTTTTTTGGTGAATGTTCCTGAAGATATATACTCAGGATCAAGATAGCCAAAGGTACCCCGAATTGCAGCTTGTTTATCCACCATCTCTTCTCTCGAGAGTCCAAAATCAGCAACCTGTTTGATTCAACATCAACAACAACAACAACAGTATAAGAAGCATTTCGACAAACACTTACTGTGAAAGAAATAGCAATTGCATACCCTGGCTCGCATGGACTGGTCCAAGAGAATATTGGAAGATTTGATATCTCGATGGATTACAGGAGGAACTGCCTGAAATATTACAAATAAGATTATAATATAACTATATAGAGAAAGCAGAATTCTTAGAGCAGACATATCTCAGGAAACTTACCCCATCATGAAGATACTCTATTCCTCTTGCTACGTCTAAAGCTATATGAACTCTCAATTCCCAACCCAGAGCACCATTCTCTTCACCTTAATATAGAGACAAGTATATTTGCTTCAGTTATTATTGCAGATGGAAGTTCAACATGAAAAGAATACCATCATTCCTCAAGTTGAACGTGAAAAGACAGCTAACTTACTGTACAAATGGGAAGCCAAGCAGCCTTTACTCATGTACACATATATAAGCATGTGTTGCCCCTTTTCCGCACAATACCCAACCAAATTCACCAGATTCCTATGATGTAACCTTCCCAACAGCATAACCTGAGAAAAATTGAAACAACATGCCAAGTTCGTACTTAAGCAGAAAAATTTATCACACTTAACACAGCAAAACTGTTACTACCAATTGGAATTAAGTTATCTAAAATGAAAACATGCCAAGTTGACAATTATTCATATCGAGTTTAGAAAAGAATTGCACAAAGGTATTTATTACATATAAAAAAAAAACTACTTTTCAGGTTATAGTAAAAATCATCAATCTTCTTCTCATACCAAAACACTGAAAAAACAAATATTATCTTCACCTCTGTATGAAATTCTTTCTCCCCTTGCTTAGAATTAGTAGCGAGAACTTTAACTGCAACAGTCTCCCCAGTAGACATCTGAGCTTTATAAACAGGACCAAATGCACCTTGTCCTATGAGTGTTGTAAAATTATATGTTGCCTTTTGCAAATCCCTGAAGCATAGATGAAAGACATTAACAGAAAGAAAGAAGAAAGAGACACGAAAGAAATTGTTCTTTGTTGAAACTATTGCTAACTTGATTTCCCTAATAGAAACATGCAGTAGTCACTAAAATTACAAGTTTTCAGGCATAAGAATGGAATAAGAGACACCAATCAAGCAGTTATTGTAGTTTAAAGCCATCCAATTCTTTGTTTCCTCTTCCAATATTCAAATGATCCAACCTAATTACTCCTGAGTTTCTCTTCAGAGAACAAGACCACCAAGCAATTAAATTCTATTTAGAAACAATCATTTCATATAAGAAAAAAAACAAAAAAACAGTGCCGCTGATCATTACTAGTTCATATAGTTTCAAGACATGTAGATTTACAAGAACATAAACAAGGATACTCTTAGAACAGGAAGAACGGCACATGAAGTTAACTCACTATAGGACAAGACAACAAACATACTTGTATGAATATTCTGGTATTCCAGATGCTGACACCATGTTGCTACTCTTCTTAAAGCCCTCAAGCCAGAAGGATGTGCCATTTCGTCCAGACCTCACAGGTGATTCTGGACCCAAGGTTGAGTCTGATAGAATAGTGCAGGAATCAAAACCATTTTGGCGGATGGGTATGGCAGCTGCTCTCCGGGAACTGCTATTGCCTATCTGTGACCGTTTCCGATGATATCTGAGACAGAACAACGCAGAAATTGCCAAAGCAACTCCAATCACCACACCTATGGAAATCCCGATGATAAGCCCAGTTGACTCGTCTTTCATCTCTCCCCTTTCCTCTTCTGCGCTAGACTTTCCTATTATTGATCATCCAATCCATTGATATACCTGCCATTGCAAGCAACAAAACATGGTCAATTATATGCCACCAGTAATAGACTAATATACAGATTTCGTTGGTGCCTGGTTTACAACATTGAACTTGAACCAGTCAATTGAAGGCTTTTACTCTTAATTTTCAAAGTCATTGTCAAAAAGTCTTCGGAAGTGTATAACACTCAGAAGAAGAAAATAAAATCTCAGCATGAATAATCAATGCTGGAAGTTGGACAATGACATCAGCATAATATTGAAACAATCGATCAAGCATAACTTATCACCAACAACTTCACCAGTTACCACCCATTACGTCTGTTCAAAACTAGACTTTACCAAAACCACTAGCACACGGAACAAGAAATGCATCAAAGACCCAAATAGAAAGAATCCTAATCCTAATCCTAATCCTCTCCTCTATACCAATCTGAAATGCATAAATCCTGAAACTTTATCAACTTTTTTTCAATCCATCCAATCTAACAAGGAACAAAAATCAGGAAAATGAGAGCAAAACCAAAATCACGCAAAAAGTTTCAAACCATCATTGAAATCTCAACCCAGATTCACATAAGCATGTAACCAAATGACAACAACCTTTTCATTTTTACTCTTCTTTCATTCACCCCACAAAGCTTCCTTTTTTTTCCCCAACCCTTTAGCAGCAACAAAATAAGCACAAAAATTAAAAAGCATGCATATATCCAGTTAAGCAGGCACGTTGAGACATAAAACACACTTTGAAGAAACATAAGATGACAGATCAAAACACTGACAGCAAAAAAGGAAACTGAAACATGTTCTGGGGAAAATATGACGCCTCCACTCACCAATTCACACACTAGAAAAAAAAAACTGAACTGAATGCAAAGCAGTTAGTTACGTTTTTTGGTGGGAGCGTTGCTAAAGACAGAAAGAGAAACCCAGAAGTGAGAAGGAATGAAAAAGGGTAGAAGATCCTGAACGAGATTCCAAAAACAAAAACGAGAGAAAAGAATGTGTTATGTGTAAGAGAGTCGCAGACACGGTGTCTGGACAACAAAATAAAAAGTGCATAAACAAACGACAGAGAGAGAGAGAAAGCGGAAAACGGCGAAGTCGCCGCTAAGAATAATTTTAATATCAATACAATTTGCACTAAAAAAGCGCCAAAGGATGAACAGTACATTAAATAAATTACTAATTTTTTACAATTTTTTCGATCTTTCTTCATTTGACCTGAAAAAAACCTTTTCTTTTCTTCTCTTTATTTCTTTATTTGTGTATCGTGAAAATAAAGTGACCCAAAATTATTGTAATTTTAATAAGTTTTTTTGAATTTAAAATTGTGAACATTCACTTAGATAAAAAAATGTAACATTTATTACATTATCTTGCTTGAGCACAGATGTATCTAATTACTGAGCTTAAAAAACATGTATTTATGATCATTGAAGAAAGTGTTTGGAATTAGGAAGTTTGGTTGGAAGGGTCAAATGTGGCAGGCCCCATATTAAGCTGGACACGTGGTCCATCATTGACCGTACAGTTAGACTTATGATTATTTAAGAACCACTTGATTGCCCTCATCCCTGGTTGGGAAGAAGAGTAAATAGGTTCAACCTAAACACATGCACATCTTTACAATGTGAATCAAATAAATATAATAATAATAATAATAATAATAATATTCACTCATTTTGTGTTTACACTTTATATTATAATCTTATAATACAGAGATGTAACATGTACGGTTACTTGCAGCAGAAAAAAGTCTGAAGTTCTTATTTTTTGATCTGTCATATTTATTTCAATTCAATTCTTCTTATGAGAAAGTGGTCCATTAATTAAAATTATTTAGAATAATATTTGTTATAAAACGTTGGAAATATCATGTTATTATATTTAGTGATAAGTTTATTTTAAGTTTATAAGGAGTATAAATTTTATTTTAAAAATTGGATACATAAAATTGAATTAAGTTTAAAATTTATTTATTAATATGGTATTAAGTTGTGGTTAAAGTTTATTCCATGTATGAAATATATATTTTAATACAAAAAAAGTGTGTTAGAAATCTTGTATGATTAAATATATTTTTTTTATTTTTTATTTTTAATTAATTTATTATTATTTTTTATTTATATTTTAGGTTTAATACATATTTTTTCTATTATAATAGAAGATTTATGTGTATATTTAAACATAAAAAAGATTAATCTTATATATTTTTTTTACTGTATTCAATACATATTAACTAAAAGTAAAGTTAATTTAAAAATATATATAAATAAATATAAATTTTATTATATAAATCAATTTTATGTTATTTTGATAAGTGAAAAGTCTATTTTTTAATATAAAATTTAAAAAAAAAATTATGATTAAGACATTTTGATAATTTGTCTATTTTTTTTTTATAAAAAGAATTGATGGAGAAAGAGAAGTTGGTTGTTTGGGTGATAACAGGTATGAAAAAATGAGAATGGAAGTGATGGACTTTGAACCTAACATACCTAAATGACCTAAGTGGCATCAAACAAAAGGAAAGTGATGAATCCAAGCAATACTTCACTTTTGGGATGAAAACAAAGTGAAGCCCACTTCTCACATTTTATGAAAATGATCACTTAATTTCATCACTTAACTCTCATTATTTTCTCATTATCTTTTAATTAACCCTTACCTCCTTTTCTTTATTCTGCATACTTTGCTTCTACATTTAGAAAATCTACACAATCTTTCTATTCTTTTTTATGGAATAAGATAATCAAACAAACAAGTCAATCTATTTCTTTTGAGACGCAATTTTTAGGTTTTTAAAAGTTTTTGGTTGCATTTTTCAAATCTAATATCTTTCAAAGATTTTCTTAAAATCAATCTTTATCAAATCCAACTTTCAGAAAACATAATTATGTTTGTAATATTTTAAAGTTTAGATGAACTCGGATTTACATAATTTAAAATGTATGGAGAGCTACGTCCGATTACGTCCCAAAATCCTGAAATGTGAATAAATATAAGATTACGTACTAATTACATATTTAATTAAATAAATTAAGCAATAATCATCTATTAGACAACCACACTAATGGGTTTTATACACAGGAAGCTTCAAAATAAATAGATTAACGTCTTAGAAATGTTATGAATACTCTTCAATAACATTTATTACTCATTATGAAAATACGTGCGTTATAATAATAAAAATTAATAAAACTTAGTATTATAATTATAAATATAAAATAAATATAAATAATTTTTATAAATTTACTATATATATTATTTTTATTTATTCGATAAATAAATTTTTATTATATATAGTTATTTTAATTTTAAAAAAATTGTCAAATTTAAAAAAAATTTAAATAAATAGGGTTAAATATGTTTTTAGTCCTTATACTTTGGGGCGATTTTGGGTTTAGTCCCTCTTTCAAACAAAGGTACAATTTAGTCCTTCAACTTTACAAAACTTTGGTTTTAGTCCTTCAACTTTACAAATGTGCTTTCTCAGTTAACCTTGAAGCAAAAATGTGTCAAACAGTGTAAACAATCAAATGTGTTTGAAACAGCAAATAAAGTTAAAAAAATTTGATAAAAAAGACTAAAACCAAAGTTTTGTAAAGTTGAAGGACTAAATTGTACCTTTGTTTGAAAGAGGGACTAAACCCAAAATCGCCCCAAAGTATAGGGACTAAAAACATATTTAACCCAAACAAATATTTAAAGAATAAAATTAGTAAAATAATTATTTTAATTTTTAAAAAATATTAGTTAAAAGATAAAATTAAAAACAAAAATGTGTACAATCTCCTTTGTAGTGTACATTTACTTGAGTGTCAAATAAAATACCACTCTTTAATCATTCAGAAATGTCAATCATTTAAAATCCCTAAAAAAATTACAATATTAACTGATTACAGAAATGGAGAGTCTTTCTCAACTTCTGTAAGAATAATTTTTATGCATAATCATACTCAACTCTATTAAATTTAGAAAATTAACTTATTAAAACTTCAGATTAACTTTTATTCCATCATTGTATATCTTTCTGAAAATGTGTCATAGTCATATTTTTTAAGTGTACTATCATTGTCATATATATATATATATATATATATATATATATATATATATATATATATATATATATATATACTAACGCCAACTGAACTTTGATTTTAAATTTTGGTTGGTCAAAGTTCTGAAATTTCGATAGTATATAATAAATAGTGTTTGGTTGCCATTTCGCAACCTTGAAAGAGCACCAATTGAACCAAAGAGTAAGAAGAAAAAAATATCATCTTTTTGGGCCCCAAAACATCTATATATTATTAGAGCCACACACCAACAACCAGTAGATCCAATGTTGCACAAACATTTGGTGCTGCACACGTTTCATTGGACGAACCATATATTATATATTGCATATTGTTACCAAAAATTAAATACATATAGCAATTAATATTGTATTCTTAATTTTTAGACTAAAGTAGCCAATTTTCTGAAAGCAAATTGCTCTTTTTGTTAGTAAAAGCCGAAGCAACATAATTTGTCTTCTACTTTTTACAAAACCCTTATGAAATGGGACCTTCAATTTAAATAGTATATTTAATTATGCTATTAGGACGAGAATCTCCAAGTGCTTTTTATAAAAGAACAAACAACATATTATAATTAGATTTGTGTCTACTAAAGTATGGGTTAAAGCGTGAGATCAAGTGGCTAAGTCCTAATCTTCATTATTAACTTTAGATAAGTGAAATTAATATAATTTTAATATTTCATTTTTATATAAATAAAATTTACTTTTTAATTAAATATATTTGTAATCCTTTTAGATACAAAATTAAAATTTATTATGTTTATCTTAATTATAAACTTTAAAAATAAATAAATATAATATTATAATTTAATAATATTAAATTTTTTATATATTAAATAATATTTTAAGTTGATATTTAAGTTGGACGTGTCAAATAACATTAACAGTTTAGAAAGATTTAACTAAGTTAGGTTAGAAAAATTATATTTATTTATTTCAAAATTTAAAATCAAATTATATTAAAATTAAGATATAAATAAATTTCAATTTTATAAGACTAAAAACATATTATTTAATTTTGAAATATATATATCATTTAGCTTACTTTTTCACTTCAACTACTCTTCCAAACAAAGAATAAGAAAATGAAGGGTTGAATCAATCAATTATTGCGAGATTTGGTGAAGAGAAATGACACAAAAGATTAGAAGATATACTTTGTTAGAACAGTAAACAAGAGTGGTTGTGGGATCTCATAATAATTAAAAAAGCAAAACCCTTGAAGGTTTTTTTAAATTTGTTTCATGCATTAGATTAATCTTCAAGTAGTTCATCAAATATAGGAATGAGTAGTTTAATATGTTATTATTTTAATTGATTAATTAATGATGACGTCCTGCAATGTTATGGTTTGAGATGATTGTGAACAGAACTTTTTGGTTACCTAAGCTACCTGTCAGAAAATGCTCGAACAAGATGAAGCATGCACACAATCATACCCAGATTTTTTTGTTTATTTTTATAGATGGAGAAGGATCATATGTTTCATGGTTGTATTTGTAGAACCCATAAATTGAAGACAAAGATTCCAACACATTTGGTTGAACTTAAAGCAAACATGAATAGTGTAGTTTTTATCTTCTTTTTCATCTATGATGTTTGGTTTGGATCTATAAGGCATGTGATCTGCACATGTGTAAGCATGTGCTTTTATTCTATTTCCATCTGTATGAATCATAGGAACACCAAAATTGTCTTCTTTTGTAGCTTATATTATAACAAAGCCTATCTCTTAAATACACATACTTCTAGCTTATTTAAAGTTTTTATTTGTCTTTTTCATTAATAATTAGCACCTGTTTTAACTCATGCTAATTTACGAAATGAAATGTAATATTACAATCCAAAAATACTAAAACTATAAATAAATTATTTTATTATATTTTAAGATTCATAGTATAAAGGTCAAATATTATATAATATTTAGGTTTATTATTCAACCATACATAATAATATTCTTTGAAAATTATTTTTTTTGGCAAAAAAATACAAGTAGTTTATTAATAAAAACAATAACATAGAATAAAAGTTTTAAAAAAAATCTTGAGAACAAGTATTTTTAGTAGGTTTCCAAAAAACTATAATAGATTACACTTTAATTGATGACTTCTCACATTTTATTAAGTTCATGAAGTTTAAATATGTAACTCGCAGACATTTAATTTATTTTATTGATTGAAACTTAATTTTATAGTAAACTCAAATGTTTTCGAAATGATAATAGAGTAGATTTTTACTAATTGAATTCATTTTATTATATTATTTTTTTTAGTTTTTTTCTACTAAAGGATTATTTATATATATTGTTTTTAATATATTTAAATAAGTTTTTACTACAAAAATTATTAATATTATTGACAGATTTTTATCGACGAAAATGTATTTGTCGATTTATTTTCATTATTGACAACTTTATCAATGGATTTTGAATTTTATTTATTGACGATAAAAAATTTTCGATAAATCTATCGGTAACTGACATACATATTATTGACGGATATAGATTTTCGGTAAATCCATCGGTAATATCATGTAATCATCACTGTTTTGTTTCATCATCTGAACACCTTGCATGCAATGAGATTTTTGGCATGGCAATGACAAATTGCTCATATTCTGGTACTTGGAGAATGGGAGCTTGGATTATACCCGCAACACCACATACCACAGTGAAATGAAAACAAAACGCATACCCTTATTCAATCGTTGAAGAACTTGGTGCAGATGTTGCAAAGCTTATAAGCCTTCAATGGTAAAGAACGAAAGAAGGTGCAAGCGTAGAAGGAAGAAAGTGAAGCAAAGAATCTCCTACTTCATGATAAATTCAGAAGGGTAAAACGGGCATTTCATAATTTAGGGGCTGCAGCAAGAAAAACATGGGATGCAGGAAGCATTGGCCTATACATGCTTATTTTTTTCAACTGTTTGGGCTGCAAAAGGGAAACTCCTTGAACAGAAAAGGCAGACGGAAACCCAATTTTTCCACAAAGGTAGTTTCTGAATGTGCCCATGGTATTGATACTAGTTGATTTTTTTTTCTTAAATATACTTAATAAACAATATTTTTATTATGTATTTTAATAACATTTATCTCCTATGCAAAGCAAGTTTGTACATTTTGTCAATGGTTTCCTTAACATGAATATCTTATTTATTTTCGGAGAGAAGAGAGAGAGAGAGTTAAATTTATGTAATTTGTATATTCATAATTTATCTTATTTTATCATAACAGAAAATAAAATTTAAGAGTAATATTAGTAATAATTTTTCAAACAAATGAATAGTTTCAATCTAGATACTATTAGTACTGAATATGTTAAATATATAAACGAAATCAAACAAAATAACTCGATGTTTTTTTATTCAAGACTAGGAAGAATTTGAATACTTTTGAAATAATTACATTTTTTTACGAAATCTAAGTTGCCATACTTCATTTTTAAAAGATATATTTTTCTCTGAGAGATTAATTAAAAGTGATAGGAAAGAGATTAACTAGTGCACATTGAGCATGTCCGGGAATATTATTATTTTTAGAAAAAATTAAACAAAGTTTATAAATTTGAAAACAATGCTTGACTTAATAATTTAAACCATTAGTTTTTAATCACGTGATCGAGTTTGATTTAAAAAATTAAAAATATAAGCAAAAAATATGACTTCATCAGTAAAAGTTAATGTAATAAAGGAATATAAAATTTATGAGGCAAAAAGTTGGAGAATTTACTTATGTTATGCAGAAAGAGACAATTTTTCCATACTGATATTTTTCATGCTATCGTCTTTGTCAGTCACTTTTTATCTTCACCCTTCCCATGCACTTTTCAAAGAAAAGGGATCATCAATGGTCCAATTCTTTTTTTTCTCGTATGCAGTATCTTTTGTGGTTGCCAATTTGAAATAGAATTATGATTTTGTTTTGGATTATTATTTGGAAGAACTTAAAAAATAGAGTATTTGAATAGATAGATGTATTAAAATAATAAGACTGAATATTTTATTTTAAAATAATTTTATAATATAAATAAAAATTCTAAAACTCGGTTCATTTATATCTTTTTAAAATATTGTTCTCTTTTCTTTTTCTCACTTCTCTATAACTTGTTGTACTCATAAGTCATTTGTTTAACGATCAGGCAGTGCCTAGACGATCCTGGTGTTGAGGGTTACCCAACTGACTCATCAATTTCTTGATTTGAGTCGGTAAGCTGTTTTTACTCTTTCTTCGTACGTTCTTGAATCTTGATCATGCAATGAATTTTGTTTGCATGTATCTAGTAGCATTTCTCTTCAATTCTTGACTTCAATTAAGTCCTAAGGTTTGTTTCCTTTCACCAATCGATGAGTTGTAGGTTTTTGTAGAGTTTCCTTGCGACACAAGCATTAATCGACGTTTCCTAGAGCTGTCCAGATTTTCTAGGATAAGGGAAGCTAGATTATTGCTTTCATTTATAATTTAGCGTGGACGTGTGATGATTCTATGTGTATGGTATTGATTGAACTAAATTTAGGGTTTTAGAGTAAATATACTATGTTTAATTTGACCTTTTGAAGATGCAATTGTGAAACTGTGATATTGAACTAAATTTGGATGAAGTTTGATTTGTGATTGGCTATGTGGACGGTTAGAAATTGGTGATAATATAGATTGGTTATGAATAGAGTTACATTGTTGTAGTTTAGAATTAGATTTGAGGAAGTGGAGTAGTGAAAATGAGCTTTGGGGTTAGAGGCTCAAATAGGCAGTTGTAATAGTTTAGTTAAGTCATTTGTGACTTGTAAGAACTACTTAGTTGATCAAAAATGTGCCAAAAATGGTAGATTGGGTGGGCCTATAAGTTGATGTTTTGGAGGTTTGAAGTGGAAATTGATTCATAAACACTTGAGAATGATAGTAGCAAGGTTTTGAAACACTTGGTCGAGTCTAATTAGGTATATAACATAATTTAGGGGGATTAGAAGTTGGACAAAGACTTGAGAATTGGTAAATTCTGGGTAGGATGGGAAATTGTGAGTAAATGGGGTCGCTCAACGAATAGTCATGGAGGGTGGCTCTCTATTTGGTGATTCGCACAACGAGTTGGTGCGTTGAGTGACCAGTTGAGGTCTGGGAGCATTGTCAAATTTATTCTAATAGCGAAGGGGTGCGCTCAGTGAGTGTTTGAAAGGTCTAGGCCACTATCTAGACTTTTGCATAGCGAGTCGGGGCACTATGCGAGGGGTTGGAGTCTGGTATCACTGGGAGTTTATTCGCACAGCGAGATGAGTTGCTGTGCGAGAAACCTCTGGATTCGCTCAGCGAGGGTATGCGTTGATCGATTGTTCCTGATTACCATGCTTCCTTTTCCTTCTTTGTTTCTTGTTTGTGAAGTAATGAAATTGAATTGGTTTTGGTTGATATATGATTATGAACCAGTGTTATGTAAGTATCAAAGTAAGGTTTATGATTTTAAAATGGTGTGGAAAAGAATTCCAAGGAGGAATTTCTCAGTGGTGATTGTCAAAGTTTGTAAGTATGAATATTGGAAGCTTAGTCTTAGAGTTCATCCTGACATTCTAATGGTCACTCATTCTTACGTAGAGAGGGGTGAGGCATGTCGTAAGAATAACAGGAGATCCTAGCCTAGGAGTTTTTCCTTGGCCTAAGGTGAGTGATAACGGACTAACCTTGTGTGGTAGCTTGGGGTGGGTCAGTTGTTTCACCACAACAAGTGCACGAACTGCCATAGCTACATATTCATACAAATCCAGATGGTCAAGTCAAGGGTATGTTTAACATAAAGTCGTGTTCTTATGATGTGTGGGTATGCTCCTTATATGAATGTTTAATTGAATTAATATATCGTTAATTTGTTTTGTTTCTAGCTTACCCTTCTATCTGTGTTTGTGTTGTATGTTTTTCCTTGTCTTCTTTCTTTTTGTTATGATCATCCTGTGGGTGTGAGTAAAGGAAGAAGATGTGTCCCTAGAGCAGGCACTGGATGTAGGTGATGCTACAGAGTAGTTATTTTTAGAGTTTTAGATTGTATATAGTTTTGGCGTAGGAGCTTTTGTATATAAAGTTTAAATTCTATAGTTATTTTGGGATAATGGTAAGATTTTACTTTATTAGTTAGTTAATAACTATTTTATCGTATCCATATTATGATGACTCATCTATATAGTTATGTTATATTTTGGGATGTGTTTAATACTAAGAATAAAATAATTAGTTAAATATGTTTTAGGTTGATCCACTTTTTTTTTTATTAAATTTAGTTTTTTCTTATATTTTAAAATTTGATTAATTAGTTACCAAACTTAAAAACATACGTAAAGTTAGTTTTTCTATAAATTTTGTTCCAGTTTAAAGGAAATTTTGTAAAATTATAGAACTTAAAGTGTGGCGGATAAGTTGACGGTTATATTTGAAAAGTCAAAATTTATATAAAAGTATAAGTTGTTACATATGGTATAATTTGTTTTCTTATAAAATATTTCAATTTCTTATTTCTAAAGCATTTATAATTTTTTCTTATACATGGATTTGATTTGATTCTATATCTTTTTGTAGTTTTTAATAATCTTTTGCTCATGGTGACAATAATAATTCATATACTTTAAGATGTTAAAGTATCAAAGTATAACGTCTAACATAAATTTAAAATAAAAATGATCACCAAATATTAAATTTAGTTTCACAACATGACTTATCATATATTATATTAATTTATTTCTTTGTAAATTTGTAAAGTGGTACTAAATATAAAATTTGTAATAACCTAAAAAATATATAATATTTCTATTCTTTTGAATTCCTACTAGTTTAAGTATTAAGCAAATAAGTCATCAAATAAATAAATTATATGTTAAATCACAGTGTATTAAAGTCAAGTCATATTTAAAATCCATAGTATAACTACATATATATTTCTTAGAAAAAAACTTTAAAAACATTATTGTAAAAGAGATACAAACAACCAACAAATAAAGAAGAGTAAGCTAATGATAATTTAGACATTCATATACAACTATTATAAAAAGATTTAATTCAATCAAATTAGAAAATAAGTATTCCTAATAAATGCATAACACTACATTCACATGTCATATCATTCAACTACAGTATTCAGTCACACATTACTTCTCGTTAACCTTGTATTACTTTTGTTGAAAATTAATCACATTTCACCACATATGTCTCTTTAAATGCATTACCTTAAACATGTAGACTCACCTAGCGAGAACATTCATTTGCTTAGCGAGTGAACCCTAGAGGTTTACTCGTCCAACAATTGAATGGCTTGCCTAAAGAGTCTAACACTAGAACCAAATTCAGATTAATTCGCCTAACGAGTCCAAATCCTCTTGACTGTTGGCCAAAAATCAAATTTGACATTCACTCAGCAAGGGTCTTCTTACCCAATAAGAAGACTTCCCCTAACTCTACCAAATTCAGTTTTGATGGTTGCTCAACAAGAACGGAGCTCACCTAGTAAGTATGTAAAAATCACATATATTAGTTAACCCTAATTCCCTTTTCAATTCCCTCTTTCTTTAATCATATTTAGTTCAGAAAACTCTAATACGAAGAAAACAAAATCCCTAATATATTATTTTAACATAAATGACCAATTAAATTTTGTCATGTCAAAATTCCTTAATTTAAATAATAATTAACATAATAAAACCATTAACATAAAGATATTTACTGTGCAACACGTCAACAATTGAGACAATTTTCAACAAAAAGACCCATTAAGATTCTTCAACAAATATGAGAACTATCGCATGACTTAAACCTAAAATAAACTAAAAAAATATAAAAATACAAAATCAAGAACTTATTTTGGGAAAAAAACAAACAAACATGAAGAAATATGAATAATTCTAAAAATATTGAAAATATTAGTTAAAATTGATTTCTATACGAGATAAAAAAAATTACAAATTTATATTAAAAAGTTTTACAAATTAACTTATAACTGGTCTTAATTAATGAAGGAAGTAAGTTTAAATTCTTAGACACTTTAAAAATATTTATAAATAATTTATCTACTTATATCCATGATTAAAATATCACGATTCAATGGAAAAGATCACGTTGAATGATTTTATTTAATTTATTTCGTTTTCATATTCAGCCTTAAAGACCTAAGTTAAACGTATCTATCATAAAAGTTTGCATCGAATATAAAGAAATTAGGAAAATTTTAATAATAAAAAAAGCTGAAATGTGAGATTTAGGTCAATGTCTATGAATGGGAACACAGTGCCAGATCTCGTCTATCACAAATCCCGCACGTGATCGTTTTATCGATGTTTCACGTTTGTCGTTTTCACTTAAAATAATAATATTTGTTTTAAATTAATTTAAAATCAGTTCAAACTATTTTGATAATTTTTTTTTTCTCTAGGGTCTGTTATGTCCGCAGACAGAAGAGACTATGTAAGATTGACAAAGAATTAAACAAAACACATGTAAAACGAGAAAAAAAAAACATAAAAAATCATAAATAATCCTTTTAAATTTTTAACAGATAAGATTTTCCTTTTTTTTTTCTTATAAATAAGGTATATGATTAATTATGGATACTTAATGTTTTATTAATGATTTATGTTTTTAAATGATGAATTAAAACAGTAAATTAATTTAAAATTTATTTTGTAAAGTAATTTATTTTAATATATTATCATTTAAAAATATTAAGTTTGAATTACATTTTCAAAAGTTTAACATTTTTACATTAAATTATTTTTGACATTTTATTTCACAAATGTTTTTCTATATATACTAATATACTGTTCAAGTTATTCTATTACATCAATTAAATTTGTTATATTTTTTTTAATTTATCTTTTTCAATTCAAATAATTTTGTTTTATTTTCATTATTTTTTATTTTGTTTTTCACTTTCTCCTCTATTCAATTAAGTGTTTAAGATAATAACATTTCAGGATTGATAAATCTTAGTTATTTTTCTTGAAAAATATGTAAGCGGTTGGCAAAGCGATGTACCTTTTTTTTTTTTTTAAAGATCGAAGACTAAATAAAAAGAATAGCATAAAATTCTTCCTTTTACTTTTTTTTTTCAAATAAATAGTGCTAATATAAAAAAATATAATTATTAATATATGCAAAAAAAGTATTTATAACTCTTAATTATAAAAAAATATAATTATTAATATATGCAAAAAAAGTATTTATAATGTCTTATGGTAATTTTGAACACACACACAAACATCTCTTAATTATAAATTAACGAGACTATTAAAAAATACATGATAACATTACTTTTATAATTTTGCTTGACCGTTACATTCAACTAGCATTAAGTAACTTGCTTACATTGGAATTAAAAGGATTTGAATGGAGATTAAAAGCGGGTTTTATACTAATATGAAAGAATATTAAACCCTATATATTGAAGAATTTGGTGACGTGCTTATGGATTACCGACTCAACAGTGTGAAGAATGTAGGCGAGATAGAAAAGCTGCGGAAAAGCACGTTTTGAATAATTTGGGTCCCACGAGTAAACAAATAGGAAATATATGTAGAATTAAAAAAAGCACGTGGAGTTAGGATTCACATTATCAATGAGTCCATTAGAAATCGAGATCTTAAGCTTATGGCTGTGGCCATTCCAACACTACACCCTCTATTCCATTCAACCAACCACTCAACCCATTTTTTTCTTCTTATACTTAATTCTCTGTTCTTTCTTTAAGTTTATTTAAATATTGAATAAATAGGTTCATCTATCAAGTATTTCTTTATATTATAATCATTGAATTATAAAATAATGTTAGAGAATTTAAATATAAACGTAAGTTTTATATTAGGTAAAAATGAAAAAAATAAAATATTTTATACAAATACGAAAATTGATAAATTTATTGTTTTAAGATTTTCTTTTTATTAAAAGTATATTAATTTTTTATGTGATTGAACTTGATTTTTATTGATTTTGTATTTTTTTAGTAACTTTTTCCTTCAATAAACTTAATTAATAATAGGTTTAATAGTTCAGAGGTCTTTATATTTGAGGGTTTGTTTCAATTAGGTCTTCCAATTTTGAAAGTGATCAATTAGGTCCCTAATTTTTTCAATTTGATTAAATAAAATCCTTTCCGTTAAATGCAGATAACGCCGTGAAGTTTTTCAACATGAGATATGCTTACGCTTCTAGGTGGCACAGTTTCAAGTGCATAGGTGGATTAAAAAGTTTTAAAATTATTAATTTATTCATTTATTAATTAAAAAAAAAAGAAATTGGCCTCAGGCCCAAGTTTCCTCAGCAGAAGTTAGGGGTTCTCTCCCCAAGCCTCACATTCGCTCATCAAACAAAGAGAGCTAAAGTCTCTCTTCCAAACGCATCCAAGGGAGGGATTTGCCTCCTCCTCCGGCACGCTGCTGCCGGCGGCTTCGACCAACCGGACCGGCCATCGCAACAGTCCTCCCGCTCATGCTCACGGCATCACCGGAGTCGCATTTGGTCACTTCTTCTCCGGCGGAACCAGCCCCAACTCTGAAATTTCGTCGTTCCCGCCGCCGTCGACGAAAGCCAACGACCAAAAGCCGCGAGTCAAGGCCGCGCCGGTGACGCTGCTCGTCGCCGGCCGCCAAGTTTTCCCCTTTTCTTCTTCACGCGCGAGGGAGGAACCTCCCCTCCAAGAACGACGTCGATCACCGCTTGAGCGTTTTTTCTCTTCTCTTCTTCCCAGTTTTTGAATGCCACTTATTGATTGGTTCCTCTGTTGATTGGTGTTTCGTCTATCTGGATTGGAAACGATGATTGTGTGTCGTGTGCGTATGAGTGTGATTGTGGGTAGCAATAGCCATTTTTGAGTTGATGTGATGAATGTTGTAGCATAACGGTGTTGAGAGAGGGGGCTAATCGGATATGCGTTTTATGTTTCAGGCCGAAGATAACATAAATTTGGCACTTGGTATTGAAGTCATGAACTTGAGGATGTTGAGCTAATGATGGAGTCCGAAATGGTCAATCTGCCACCCTTGTTTGGATGTGCTGGGACAAGCTTTGGACATTATGGTATAGGATCTGTGATTTGGTCCGTTTGTTTGTTTCAGGTGGAAGACGGTCTCGAGATTAAAGGTGGCTACAACAGATGTTATCACCCAGGTTGAGGAAGACCTACGGTTAGCTAGAGAGAACAACTACTTCTGTTTAATAAATGAATAAATTAATAATTTTACAACTTTTTAATCCGCATTTAAAACTGTGCCACGTGGAAGCGTAAGCGTGCCACATGTTGAAAAACTTCACGGTGTTATATGTATTTAACGGAAAGGGTTTTATTGAATCAAATTGACAAAATTAGGGATCTAATTGATCATTTCTAAAATTGGAGGATCCAATTGAAACAAACCCCCAAATATAGGGACCTCGAAATCTATTAAACCTTAATAATATATAGGAATAATTTTTTTTTTCATTTGTATAATAATCTTATTAAAAGTTTGTGACAAGATGATTTTTAAATAGCTGGGCATGTAACAAAATTACATTACAATTATATACTAGAATTTATTGTTTATGCATTTAGTTTATTTTGATAACATTTGGCTTTTCTAGAATAAAAAGAATAATTTTAGTTAGAGAAAAACTTATTATGTATAGTTCTATAATTTTCATTTGTGCCGTTTCCATTTCAGACTAAAGTTTCGTCTTCATTGTGTTCACAACAGGTGTAATGCTTTGATGCAATATCATTTCTTATTACTTATGCACAAATCTAATTTTAATTGAAAAATAACACTTTATAAGTTTTTTTATATATATATATATATATATATATATATATATATATATTAATCATTGTTTCAGTATGGATTTTGTAGGACCGAGAGACTAACCTTGCTGACGTGTCTTCCTGGACTCTGATAGCTCGTATCACCTGGATTGCTCACTTCTCCTATGTCTGGGTCGCTCGCTTTCCTTCTTGGAAGCCGCACATAATTCTTCAACTCGCACCATTCGATCTCCTTCAGTTAATATCATTCATTCTCTTTCGCCAGTCAGAGGAGGGATGCATCTGCAAAAAACACTTTGACGCTCAAGTTAGACGTGAGTTATGGAGCCTCAGCTCTCAAGTAGTGATTTCCTTATCATTGTGGAATATTTCTGAGTGAGTGAAGTGTAAGTAGAACGTACCTAACTTTCAGTCTTGATCCTGTATTTATAGGTTATCATAAGCTTAATAAAATATAAACAGACTTACCTTAAACAGATTTACCTTAAAATCCGGTTGGTTGCTCATAAATAGTTTTATCGATATTATTATGTCCTCAATATCTTTAATAAGATATCTTTGATTATGTTGGACTATTAGTATTATAAGAAAAGAAAGGATGAAAATTGTGTATCTTATATTATGATAAGGAGAGAGTACAATTGATATATATAATTGTTCAGAGCAATATAAAAAAGGAATATAAGTATAAAAATATATGAACATAAACGCACAGATATGAACAGAGAATAAAATAATTCCAATATCCCCCCTCAAGCTGCAGCATATATATCCTTAATGCTCAGCTTGGACAACAAAGATTGAAATTGTGCTGGATGCAAAGCTTTAGTATGAATATCTGCAAGTTGTGATGAAGTAGAAATAGGCAGGAACTTAATTACACCGGCTTGAACTTTATCCCTTATGAGATGACAATCAATTTCAATGTGCTTTGTCCTCTCATGCATGGCTGGATTCTGTGCAATTCGTATAACAGATTGATTGTCACAAAACAAAGGAACTGGTTGTGGTAGAGGCTGTTTCAAATCATGGAGCAAATACAAAAGCCATTGAATTTCACATGTTGTGGAAGCTAAGACTCTATATTCTGCTTTAGTTGATGATCTAGATATAATATCTTGCTTCTTGGATTTCCAGCTGATTAAGGATGCACCATATAACACATTAAAACCAGTCACAGACCTTCTAGTATCAGGGCAAGCAGCCCAATCATAATCACTAAAAGCCTTGAGAGAATGTTCTATGTTGGAGGGAAAGAATAATCCTTGTCCTGGATTTTTCTTGATATATCTCAGGATCCTTATTGCTGCTGCATAGTGATCTTCCAAAGGATTGGAAAGAAATTGACTGAGAGTACTAACAGCAAAACATAAATCTGATCTTGTGTTGGTTAGATATAATAACCTGCCAAGAAGTCTTCTATAGGCTTGCACATCTGAATAGGGTTTTCCTTTTGTCTTGGAAAATTTTGTGCCTGGATGTATGGGAGTAGAAATAGGTTGACATCCCAACATTCCTGCATCTTCTAGTAACTCTAGAGCATACTTCCTTTGTGACAAATTAATGCCCTGTTGAGATCTTGCAATTTCTAAGCCCAGAAAATACTTGAGTTGGCCTATGTCTTTAATTTTGAACTTTGCATTCAATAGAGCCTTCACAGTTTGGATTTCCTGGATGTCATCACCTGCCAAAACTATATCATCTACATAAACAAGTAAGATGGTGATATGAGCAGAATCACTTTTGACAAAAAGTGAATAATCTGATTTTGATTAAATGTAGCCCAAAGAAAGTAAAGTAGTTGTCAACTTGTAATTCCATTGTCTAGAGGCCTACTTAAGTCCATATAAGGACTTCAACAACTTGCAAACTTGGCCTGGTTTTTCTGTTTTGTAGCCAAGAGGAAGAGACATGTATACCTCTTCATCTAGATCCCCATGTAAAAAAGCATTATTTACATCTAGTTGATGTAAATACCAATGTTTGGAAGCTGCTAAAACTAGAACAAATCTTACTGTTGTGAGTTTGACAACAGGTGAAAAAGTCTCAAAGTAATCTAAGCCTTCCTGTTGTGTGTAGCCTTGGCTACTAACCTTGCCTTATATCGTTCAGTACTCCCATCAACATGCCTCTTTATTTTGTATACCCATTTACATCTGATAGGTTGCTTTCCATAAGGTAGATCAATCAAAACCCAAGTTTTGGTATTTTCTAAAGCTGCAATTTCTTGATCCATGGCATTTCTCCAACAATCATGTTTGATGGCTTGGTTATAGGTTTTAGGTTCACTAACTTGGGAAAGATTAAAGACATATGATTTATGAAGAGATGATAATGCATCATATGAGAGATATGAAGAGATAGGATATAAGGTACCTGTGGATGACTGAGTGGCGGAAGAAGTATATAACATGTTGCAATGATAGTCCTGCAAATAAGATGGTTTATGTGTTGGCCTGGTTAATTTCCTTTGTGGAGTAGCAGTGGTAGGTTCAACAGAAACAGGTTGAGAAGAAAAACTAACAAGGTTTGGAACAATAGAAGGAGGAGATGTAGGTGGTAAAGAGGGTTGATCAGTAACTTCTAAGAAAAGAGGTGATGGAGATGAATTGATTTTGGTGACAAAATCCAAGGAATTTTGTGTATCAATAGGTAAGTGCTTGTCACTAGTAAGAAAAGGAAATATGTTTTCATAAAATACTACATTCCTTGATATAAAAATTTCCCTTGAGTTGAAATATAACAAAAGGTAGCCTTTCACTCCTTTTCTAAAACCAAGTAAAACACATTTTCTTGCACGAGGCTGAAATTTTGTTCTATGAGCTTCAAGAGTCGAAGCATAGCAAAGTGAGCCAAAAACTCGTAAGTAAGTAATGTCAGGTTTAACATTGTGTAACAGCTGAAATGGAGAAAAATATGCCAAAACTTTGGAAGGTAAAATTTTAATGAGTTGCACAGCATAACGAACAGCAAAAGACCAGAAAATTATAGGCAAATGAGATTGAAACATTAAAGATCTAGCAACATTGAGAATATGTTGATGTTTTCTCTCAACGACTCCATTTTGTTGAGGTGTTTCAACACAAGATAATTGATGTTGTATCCCTTTTTGTCTATAAAAATCTGTCATTGCAAACTCATTACCATTATCTGATCTAACAACTTTTACATCAATGCCAAATTGAGTTTTGATATAAGAAACAAAGCCAATAAGCTGTGATCTTGTATCAGACTTACTTGCCATCAATTTAATCCATGTGAATCTAGACATATCATCCACTACAGTTAAGAAATATTTGAAACCATCAACAGAAGAAGTACAATATGGCCCCTAAATATCAACATGAATTAAATCAAAAGAAGCTTTTGAAACAGTAGTACTTAATTGAAAAGGCAATTTTCTTTGCTTAGAATTGTGACAAGTATCACAAGGAGCGTATTTTGTATCAGGTAAAGTGGCATACATAGTGCGTAATTGGGTATAACAAGAAGAAGAAGGATGCCCTAGTCTAGAGTGCCAAATATCTGTAGAGTCAGGTCTTATTGTAGAACAAGAAATAGAATTCTCAGGAGAAATAGCAATTGGTGAAGCAGTTGGTGAAGCAGGAACTATCATGACATACAAGCCATCTCTTTCTTCAGCTTTCCCAATCATCTGTAGGGTTGACTTGTCCTGTATTTCACATGAAAATTCAGAAATGATAATTTTACAAGATAGAGATTTAGTTAACTTTGTGACCGAAATAAGATTGATTGAAAAATTAGGAACAAACAAGACATTATGAGAACTCACTAGACCGATAAAATGTGTGACTGTGAGATTAGATTGAGGAAGAAGTGCCAATAGACCTTGAATTTGCTCTTGAGAAAGTCCCAAAGTTGAAGAATGTGATTGCGCCTGAGAATTATTAGAAGAAGAAACAACTGCATAAGCCATTTGAATGGGAAGAAAATGTAGGAAAGCCAAGAACGAGAGGTAGAAGATGAAGATTTTGGTAGTAAGAGAATTTGTTGCGGAAGAACGTGATCAAGAATTAATTTTCTTCTGATACCATGTTAGAAAGTGGGTTTTAGGCCTAACTCAAGCCCAAAAAACCGGCTTGTAAGGTGAGGTCTGCACCCCACTTATATATTATAAATTGGCCTTATCTCTAGTCGATGTGGGACTTCCAACACACCCCCCTCACGCCGAGGTATACACATCTCGAGCGTGAGACTAGATATTAATGGGTGGTCCGATAACGACCCAATAGCGGGTGGAAGCCCAACAAATATCGCTAGGATAAGCTCTAACCATAGCTCTGATACCATGTTATAAGAAAAGAAAGGATGAAAGTTGTGTATCTTATATTATGATAAGGAGAGAGTACAATTGATATATATATATATATATATATATATATATATATATATATATAATTGTTCAGAGCAATATAAAAAATGAATATAAGTATAAAAATATATGAACATAAACGTACAAATATGAACAGAGAATAAAATAATTCTAATAATTAGTCCAATAATAACTTGAACGCTGGCCCAATCATGGTGACCCAACATCGTTTTACGTGGTTTGAAGAACACTTAACGAACGCTTCACTTGGTTTACTTTTAGCATAACGTTGATCCTGATTTGACCTGTTTGATGAACACTACTACAGTGGATATACTGATAGTTATCGAGTGCTAACCGCTTGGCGTAGATATCATACTATAGAATCATGTTGGATAACAAAATTATAGATAAGATTGAAGCACCTAGAGAGTTATAATGGTTAATCCTTGTATGAGTGCATGTTTGGGTTGATGGTTGCAACGAAGCAGCGCACGAAAGCCACATATTCGGACACATCCATTTGAGTTTAGATTTTAATGATGCTCATTCTTATCAACTTTTAAGCATCATCTCAATCATAATCTTTGCTTTTCTCTTTAGTAATAATCTGATTATGAAACCACTAATTTCATTGATACTGATGCCAAAAAGCAATATATGGTGATGCTAATCTCACCTTTTCAAAGTCTTTAGTTTAATTATTCTTAATGCATGCATCTGTGACTCTCCTTTCACACGTTATAATTCATTTTCTAATTCATTTCAACACTTTTATGATCTGAAATATTAGTGCTTTTTCTTCTGTTCATTATAGTTGTTAAATACAGATAAATGTTCACTTTTTTTCTTGATTGTGTACACGCAAATATAATCACGATTTGACTTAAAAGAATAAAAATCACGTTTGGAATTTTCTCTACACGATATCAAACAAAGCATAATGCTTTCAACATACGGAATGTACATTGAAATTTCACTGTACTTCTTGCAAAAACCAAATTTCATCTCATAATAAATGGACACCAGCTTAGGACAAATCAAGCCACAACTTTTTTATTCAATTTAGTTTGATAACACTTATATTTTTGGATTAATTTTATGATAACAATATTAATAATATGCAATATATAATTACATCAAATTATTTAAATAATTTATTTTAATTTGATTTAATGAAAAAGTAAAAAAACTATGATCTATATTTATTAATCTTTAAACTTATCTATTAATTAAATATTTAATAATTTGACGAAGTATCTAAAAAGCGCAAATTTGTAAAACTTCCAATATTAATTAGATTTAAGTATTTGTTTAAAATGTAAAATCAAACAGATTATAAAATCTAATAGAAACATGTTTCGTAATCTATAACACATTTAAATTAAATTAATTTTTTTAAATTATTTTAATTTTCAAATATTTTATATAATAATGCAATTCAAATTTATTTAATTTGTATAATATTTTAATTACCATTTACTGTAAAATATTATTTAAATATTAAATAATGGTTGATAATTTTAAAATATAAATATTAATGATTCTTTTAGTCGATTTGAGTTGACGTTAGTTTTTGGTCAACTTTTTAATCAATCAATAAAGGATTTTTTTTTTGTCACTTGTGTTTAATATAGTTTGTATTACGTGACATCAATTACGATCATTTAAACTAATTTTCATTGGAATTATTTTTAAGATGTCGTTGATGGAGATTTTTTTTTAATCAATTGACTGGAACTGTCAAAATGAGTTATAATTTGCGGGTCAATTCAATCAACTAGGAGAGTTGGGTTGGGTTTAAAAAGGTTGTAGTTTTTGGGTGTTACTTCCTCTACCCCACTGAATACTCCCTGCACCTTTCTAAAATTAATTTTTTTTTGTAATGTCAAAAATACCCTTTTTACTTTATGTATTTACTTTTTCTTTCTTTTTCTAAAACCTAATTCTTTACCCATTTTCACTTTTTCCTGTGCAGCTCCACCCCCCAAATTCCACATTCGTCTTCTTCCCACCTTCCCACACTCTCAGATCCGTTTGCTTCCAACCCACATCTGTTTCTTTAAATCCCCTAAGTCTCACTTTCTCTCATTCTCTTGTTGGTGGTGCGGTGGTTATTCGTGGTGCGGCGTTGCGACAGTGTGTGTGGTGGTCCGTCGACGTTGCGGAGGTGCGACGGTGTGCGGTGGTCATTTGGTGCTTCCTTCTTGTGCAAGTCTACAAGAGGTTAGTTTGTTGTTTAATCATAGATAGATTTATGAATTTTTGCTGATTATTGTCGTGCTGTTGTGTTTGGTGGTGGTTTTTGTTTCTGTGTGCAGAAGAAGAAATAAGCACGCAGGCCATGAACGGATGTCGTATATCCGTTTGGCCGTGAAACAGATATCGATATCCGTCGACGGATTATCACATCCGTTGAAGAATTAGAATAACTTTTTCGGGCACCTGGGACGAAGCTTTCCTCTACTGCATCCGGTAACCACTACTACAAACAATGACCTCTGCCACACTGGTTCCTTACACCACTTGCAACATCCCGCCAAGCAAAACCCACCACTTCACACGAGCACTACACACTCTCAGAACAATGAAATAGAGGAAGAAGAAAGAAAGGCATAGCTGAGGCATAGCTGATTTCTGTGTGCAACTTCTGTGGGGGTGCATTGTTATAAAAAGGGGACCATTGTAATTAATGAAGTAGGTTAACGTTATTGGCCAAAATTTACTACACAGTAAATAAGGGCAAATTTGTCATGGGGAGGTGCAGGGAGTAATCAGTGGTGGTGGAGGGAGCAACACTCGTATTTTTTTTACGCGGATCAGATTTCAACCCGGTTCATTTAAACCTAATTCATGCGGGTTGAATCTATGCTGGGCCGGGTTGGCCCACCAACCCACCTATCTAATTTTATTTTATTAAAATTTAATTTTAATTTTATAAAAAATATGTATTACTTTTTTTTTCTTGAAAAAATTATTTAAGTTTCCTATTTTCAAAATTAATTAAACACTCAAGTGAGTGAAATTTGTTCAGATTTGATTTATAGAAATTTTGTAATTTTTTATTTTAAAAAAATTGTTATTAAGTGAACCAGCGAGCCAAATCCGATTACCCATCAACCCGTGGTGAGTTGGACCGGGTTCAAATTTTTCTGGCTCACTAATAAATGAGTCAGGTTGGATTAGCTCACTAAGTGACCAACCCTAGTAGACCGGACCGGACCGGATGACCCATTTTGACATCTCTACAATTGACAAAAGAACAATCATAATTAATATTAATAAAAAATCTTTTTCAATTAGGAAAAAAAATCTTAACCAGCAATAGATAAAGAATTACATTAGTGTCTTTGATAAAAAAATATGCTAGATGCGAATAAAAAGAATCATAATAAATATTAAAAAAAATAACAACACAACACAAACATCAATAAAGAAAACAGATGTAGTTTACAACAGTCTAAAAGTAGTGTTCTTGATATTAACCGAAAAATATAACTAGTATCAAGTTATAAATAACAAAAAAAAAGGAAATTATCGTAAGAATGTAAATAAAAAACAATAGCTTTTATCAACAAAATAAAAATCCTTAAATCTTAAATCCTAAATCCAACATTAGTAAGAAAAATTATAATTAACATTGATTGATAAAATTGATACTAATTGAAGAAAACTTTGATTGACATCAACTAATCTCATTTCACATAAATTGAAGAAAGAAAAAACAGTCCTAATAATATTGCGAAAAACTTGATTATTGTTGGTTGAAAAATAACTCTTACCTAATATACCAACAAGATAAAATAATCTTAATAATGTCGACTAAAAAGTATACATACTCAAATAAGTTTGAAGAAAACTTTCCTAAACATCCTTGTAAACATGATTATTTATTAAAAAGTTCAATTTGCTTGAATATCCCTAAATGCTATATTAATGTAATGACTTTGAAAGACATCAAATTGTGTTTTTCTTCTAACTGAACAAATTAATATACTTTATAATCCAATGTAACACGAGTAAATTATCTCTTCTTTTTACAAATACCCATTATATTTTTATTACACATATATTTGATATCTTTTTATTTGTCACACGAATTACTCACCTAATTATAAAATGCTATTCAAATAGAATATTTCATCTTTGGGGGCTAAATATCTTTGCTGCCATAGTACTTCCTTTAAAGGACATTTATTAATTAAAGTTATGTTTACACTACAATATTAAATGTCAAAATTCCTCTTTTGTTTTTCCTCACAATTTACGTGCTAAGCCATTTTATACTTGCAAATGATCTAAACAAGTTTTTAAAGTAATGGGAAGATAAATTCTAAAAATTATTGCTCTTATACCGTGATTTATTTGCATTGGTTCTTACTCAATAATCACTCAGCAGCTATAGAAGCTATTTTATTGATTGATAAAATTGCAGTTTATGTAAAACATCCATAAAAAATCAGTAGAGTCAACGTTAATAAACAAAAAGGACACTTTAGCAGGTTTCACATGTTCCAAATCAGCCGCCTTTATCCATAACAGTAAATTTCTGAAATATGAGAATGGGTCAGCCAAGAGCCGTGATCTGGTAGAAATAAAGTAAAAAGTTAAATACTTTGTTTTTAGTTAAATATATTTTTAATTCTTATAAACTAAAACTAGTCTTAGATTTGATATAATTTATTTTTTAAAAATAAATAAATATAATTTTTAATTTAACTATATTAAACCTTTTTATGTGTTAATTAATCTTTTAAATTAGTATTTATTTGTTGACACATACTAATTTAAATATCAGTTTAAAACATTATTTAACATGTAAAATTTAATATTATTAAATTAAGATTATTATATCAATTTAATTTTGGACACCGAGTATATCAAAATTTAAAAAATAAATAAATTTTAATTCTTCATCCAAATTTAAAAATTATAAATATATTTTACTTTTTATTTTTTAAGATAAAGGTAAATCAATGAAATTCCAACTATTTTTGGGTTTTGTTCAATTACTCCTCAAATACCCAAATGTTAATTTCACAAATATCAAAGATTATTATAACTTGAAAATATGTTTAACAGCTGGCGATAAGCGAGATTAAGCGGATAATACGAATTGATAAATGTGGGCCCGGGTCGTTGAGATCCGAAAGTGTGGTGTGGGTTATGCCCACAGGATTGGATATTAATGCGGTCCACGACCATAGAAAACCGTAGAAGGGGCATGTAAGAGCTTGCCACGTAAGTAAAGCAGTCAAATCAAGCGTCAGAAATCGACACGTGTGTGACTGAGCGTGAGATTAGTGTTACGGGTATGGAGGCATTTCCGTCACGCGCTTTTCTACTGTTACCGCACCAAATAACAATAAGTAATTAATAATTTGATACAACGTCACCCATGAGTCATGTGGCGCGTGTGAACTCATCATTATTTAATGCGTTACTTCGTGCTCTTTGCTCTAAGCTTTGGACCAAGTCTTTCTTTCTTCATACAAATATCATACTTTCGTGATAACATTTAATCATTAATATTTCTTTTCTTTTATAATATGAAACAAACATCAAATTAACATTTTAATCAGTGGTAATAAAATTAAAATAAATTAAGTAGAACAATTGCATGAGTTAATATCTAATTAATTAATTAATTAATTAATTTATTAGTGAGGAGAGAGTGGAAGCAGGACCCGCGTGAGAAGAGAGTAGAAAAGCGAGGAATGTGGGACTACACTTTCCTAATGTATGGTCGGCTCCGTTTAAAATAAGCGGCGTGAGTAAACACTGATATTATGATGATATCATCGTAGACAACCGCCGTTTCCGTCACCGTTGTTATCCGTACCGGTCTTCGGTCTTACCCAAACACTTGCTTCTTTCTCTATATAAAACATTCAGACACCCTCCTCAACTTCATCCAAACCAAAAACACACACAACAATACAGTCGTTAATAAAACATCAACATCATCATCATCATCGAAGCTGCACAAATTCCCAACATTCAACAAAGCTCAATTTAGATTATCCTTTTTCAGGTAATTTCTTTAACATTCCTCAGTGAAATGGTTTTGTTTTCTGTTTCTAAAATGAGCATACCCATCCCCTGGTATGTGTACGTTTCTGTTTTCCCTCTCTTACCGTTCACGAATGTTTGAATTCAATTCAACGTGTGTGGTTCTCTGGAATAAACGTGTAGATGTATCTGATTTTATTTTTTAATTTTCTCTATCTTAAAAAAAAAACCAAATAATTCGGGTTTCAGCATTTGATTGTTTCTGGTCATGATTTAAGCGTCTTGCTTCTTCTTTAATTGGATTGCTTTGTTTTTTTTAAATGAAAAGATTACATCATGGATTTTAACTACAATTTCATTGATATTAAACTATTTTTTTTTAGTTATTGAAGTTTTGGTTTGGATAGTGATGGGGGAGGTTTGAATTAGGAGAATGATTCCTGGGTTTGGAACAATTTCTTTTGCTGTCATAGGTAGAAACTATTTTATTTTATATGTTGTATCCATATGAAATCTACCTGCCAACGGAAGTGGGAACAAATAACAGTTGTGAAAGAACAAATACAGATGATATTATTAATTTCGTAGAGGTTTGCTTCGATTTTCATGATTTGGGTATGTAATCATCAGAGAATTTTCACTTCCTGTTTGGTATCTAATAAGAAGCAACCTTTTTATAAATCACATGGAAGGGCCGTTGAAGTTGCTTTCTTTCGAATTTTAATAAACTTGTGACATTGTACGCTTCCTAGTTCAGATGTTTTACTAGTTGAACATTTTAAATACCAACAAGCTTAAACCTCTTGTTTTTGTTTTTGAGTGTCATGTATGATCGTTTTTCTTTTTCCTGTATGCATCACTGTAAACCCAACCACACTCTACTTAGCCATTCCGGGCTTCGATTACCTCTAGTGGTGGCAAAAGAGTTATGAATTTAATTTTTCAAACTTCATCAACATAAATTTTCTAGTGTTTGATCGCTTTCTTTATTTCTTGTGTGAGCAGTCGTTATCTTCTCTACAAATTGCAGTTGCACTAGATTAGTGGTACAATGAACTTGTGATTTAGCTATTATTATACTCAATGGTGCCTGTCTATGTTGTCCTTGCAGGCTCATATTCTTATATTGAATCTGTTGGGGTTCAAGTCTGAAGCAAAGTGTTGAGAAGCTTGCAGAGGTGGTGTTTTTCTGATTTGCTACTCAGATTAATAAATCTCCCAATCACATAAATCAGCTGATGCCATCTTAGGATGGACTCACAACAGCTTTTCAGTTTTGGTGTTGCAAGTGCAGGATTACCTTACATGCCATCTTTTCCCACTGTTCCATCCCTACCCAACAGGCTGCTTGGATCCTTGAAATATGACACTGGAAACTCACCTAATTCACCATTTTCCACTTATTTTGATTCTGACACCCTTTCTGCATTGAGTGACAGCCATGAGCAATACAGCCCCGGAGAAATCCTCTCTGGTGTCAGCTCCTCTTGTAACTCTTCACTGGAAACCAACCAATATATGCATAAATCAATCTCTTCTGTGGACTTCGTAGACAATTTCCCACTATATTCTGCTTGGAACTCTTTTCCACAGAATGTGAATAGTAGTCAGAAAATCCAACACGCTTTGCTAGAGCTAGAAACTGCTCTGATGGCCCCTGATGATGATCAAGTTACCACACCAAATACATTGGCCGGGAGCAGCAGACTAATGGCATCTGGCCACAGATACAGCAAGCCCTGGAGGCATGAGAACGATGGATCACAATATGCTCAGCCATCATATGTTCCCAGTAGTAGGCTGTCAAGTGAAGTTGTGCATGTAGAGAAACGCCAAAAGTTGACGGAGGAACCATCACTTCAAGCTTTCCCACCAAACGATTTGAAGCAGCTGCTGATTGCATGTGCCAAAGCCCTTCATGAAAACAACATCAAAGATTTTGATCAATTGGTAGGAAAGGCTAGAGATGCTGTGTCCATCAACGGGGAGCCAATCCAGCGGCTTGGCGCTTACATGGTAGAAGGGCTTGTTGCAAGGAAGGAAGCATCAGGGAAGAGCATCTATCATGCCCTTAGGTGCAGAGAGCCTGAAGGTGAAGAATTACTCTCTTACATGCAACTGCTGTTTGAGATTTGTCCCTACTTAAAATTTGGTTACATGGCTGCCAATGGAGCCATTGCGGAAGCCTGCAGAAACGAGGATCGCATACACATCATAGACTTCCAAATTGCTCAAGGATCTCAATGGATGACACTTCTTCAAGCCCTTGCAGCAAGACCTGGTGGTGCTCCACATGTTCGGATAACGGGGATTGATGATCCTGTTTCTAAATATGCACGAGGCGGCGACGGATTAGATATTGTTGGTAAAAGGTTGGGCTTGATGTCTGAGAAATTTGGCATCCCTGTTGAGTTTCATGGAGTGTCTGTGTTTGGTGAAGAAGTGACAAGAGAAATGCTAGATATCAGGCCTGGAGAGGCCTTGGCAGTGAACTTCCCCTTGCAGCTCCATCACACAGCTGATGAGAGTGTTCATGTGAGTAACCCAAGGGATGGACTATTAAGATTGGTGAAGTCACTTTCTCCCAAGGTGACCACACTGGTGGAGCAGGAATCAAACACCAACACAACCCCTTTCTTCAACAGGTTTATCGAAACCTTGAATTACTACTTGGCAATCTTCGAGTCTATTGATGCCAGCCTCCTCCCAAGAGATAGCAAGGAGCGGATCAATGTGGAGCAACATTGTCTGGCCAGGGATATAGTGAATATTATTGCTTGTGAAGGCAAGGAAAGGGTTGAGAGACATGAACTATTGGGCAAGTGGAAATCCAGGTTAACAATGGCTGGATTCACTCAGTCTCCTTTGAGCTCTTATGTGAATTCTGTCATAGGAATCCTTCTCAAGTGCTATTCAGAACATTATACTCTTTTGGAGAAGGATGGAGCCATGTTATTGGGGTGGAAGGATAGAAATTTGATATCAGCTTCAGCCTGGCATTGCTGAAACATGGCTGAAACATACATAGATAGAAAATACTGTCTAGTAGTAATGGTAGTACAGGTATCGTGATGATGGAAGCCACATGGTAGTTGGAGAGGTAAAATTTAAGGTTTATGTTCACTGTTAGTGCTATGAATTTCATCATACTTCTATAGGACTTTGCCGTACCTTAACATTTGTCCATAAAGAGAGACATAGTATATTGATTCTTTTATATAAGATTTCAAGTATATAAGATGTTCTTCTTCTTTAGATATTTTGAACTTGTGCCTGAGTTTGTATTACTAATTATAGGAATCTCAAATTTTGAACTGAGTAGCTTCGTACGTATATTTAGGAATGAAATGAAAATAAATAAATTCGTACCTATGTGGATAAAGATACAAATATTTAGTGGATAAAGGTAAAAATATTTACTTATTCAATTATTCATTTGTTAATAGAATTTGGTGATGGAACGGGGTGTTATAATATTCGATTCATGAATATTCACTTAATTTTATTTAAATATTTTTTAAAGTTTGAGTACTCAAAATAAAATTAATTAAATAATTATGAAAGATGATTTAAAACTTATTTTAATATATTTTTTTATTTAGATTTTAATAAATTAAAGTTGTTTAATAAATAATTTTTTTTTAAAATTTATATTTTAGTGTAATTCATTTAAATTTATTTGTACTAATATTTTATTAAATAATGTAATTTATATTATATTTAAAAATGATTTTTTTATCTAAATTTATATTTTAAAAAATATTTTTAAATAATTTAATTTAAAATTTTGTAAAAAGAAATTATATACATATATGAAAAAAATCTACAAATATATATTTTTTCTAGCATTTTAACGAGTAAGAAAATGAGAAATAAATATTTCTAGAAAGAGCAGGCACTGTCATACCAAAATGTACAAGTTGTCATCTTTACACATATTCTTTGGATTCCTTCTTATCTTGAAAGATAAAATTGCCAGCATAACTAATGAAGGTTACGTGGTTTCCTCGTCAACAAGACGATACTTTTGACAGATTTTACATTATGCGTTATAATATAATATATAAAAATTATATTATATTATAGAACGAGAGTTTTTCTTCAAAAAGAGTTTTTTTTTAATATTTTATCTTATTTCATTATTTTTAAATTTAATTTTTATATGTTCTAAAATAATTATAAATAATTAAAATAATTTTGGTATAGAAATTTAATTTATGTGAAATATTGTAAATCCCAAAAATTATAATATGAAACTACATTAATGAGACATCATAATAATAATAAGATAGAACAGTTACTCTACGAAAATTATCTTGTAATTATCGTAAAATAACCAACTATTTAAAAACTTTACAAAATTACTATGCTGATATGAACTTAGGTACAAGACCGAATGGTCTTATACTAGACATGTAGATCTTCTCTTTTCAGTGCTTGCTCCAGAAGGAAACTCCTCTCCTTCTGTTCACATTCATAAGATGATCATTACAAAGAAAAAACCGAACAAACAAACAAGACAATACAAAAAAGAAGGGTAAGCTAGTGTAATTTCATTAATCATACAAATTAAACAAGTACATAAGCATATATTCAACCGAGCATTTCAAGCATACAACAACCAAACATACATTTCAGGCAATGACCGAACATATAATACATGCAATGACCGACCATTTGACTTGACCATCCGGATTGTATGAATGTGTAGCTACAGGCGTTTCTGCACTTGTGGTGGTGAAACATCAAGACCCCATCAAGCTACCCCACAAGGTTAGTCCAATGTAGATTACCTCGATACCCTAAGGTTAAAGGACCTCCTGCCATTCTCAGACATGAGTTACTCCTCTCTACTTGAGAATGAGTAATCATAGAATATCAAGAAAAATGCCAGCTTAACACGATACCCACATTCATACTTTACAATTCAATAACCATCCACGAGACATTCCTCCTTAGAATACTCTTTCACATCCACATTACAAATATCATACCATACTTTCATTTTGACACCATTATGATAATGCATACATAAGCCATCAAAGCAA
This sequence comes from Vigna reflexopilosa, assembly GCA_027742785.1. NCBI lineage: Eukaryota > Viridiplantae > Streptophyta > Magnoliopsida > Fabales > Fabaceae > Vigna > Vigna reflexopilosa. The sequence continues at coordinate 11,816,482 of CM050932.1, forward strand.
TTGGAACAATTAATTAAAATAGCACACGAGAATAAATATAAATATAGGCCGAACAAAAGTCACCAAACACATATGAACAATACCGAACACCCTGTGAATGTTGGAGACCGAACGGTCTCTCACTACCTAAAGAACAGGACCAAACAATCCATAAGAGGTAAGGCTGAAGAAGTAGCCGAACACTATTAAGGACCGATCACAAGGAGAGACCGAATACTACAACATGTTAAAATAGTATAACAAGGCAGAGGGTTAAGGTTACATTAAACACACTAACGAAACCGAATACTAATGTAGGCCGAACCTTAGTAGAAGGCTGAGCACTGTTACCAGACCGAGTTCTAGTACAAGACCGATCACTACTGCGACTGAGTGCTAGTACAAGACCGAACACTTGAGTGAGACCAAACGGTCATTAACTACTAAGGCTTCATAGAGGCCGAACACAGTTAAGATAGAAGACTAGTAATAGACCGAGTACTAGTGCAAGACCATTCAGTCATTAAGTGAAAGCTCCAAAGAAGCAGAACTCAGTTAAGATCGAATACCAGAGAAAGGCCGAACACAATTAAGAGGCCACCCACACACCTAAGACTGAACGATCATGAACATGTAAGACTCTAAAGAGACTGAACACCATTAATGACCGAGTACCTAAACATGGTCGAGTGGTCAATCAACAAACACTCAGCTTTCTGCATAATTCTGCAGAACTTCTGCAAAATTATGAACCTGCTATGCTTTGTTGAGATTGTTGATAAGGGAAACACTGGTTTAGCTATACCTTAATCTCACAGTGCTTTATTCACTCTGGTTTTTGATGACGACAACACATTTTTAATAACACAAGTATTGTTGATGTGTTACATGTTCTAATCTTCAGTTTGATTGTAATCTTGTTGAACATGTTTTGTGTTGATCTTAATATATGAATGCATATTCACTGTTCTGATATATGTTACATCTATTGCGATTGCATTGCATATGTTTTGGAAAAGGAAAACTACATGCACTTTGATGAACTTAAACTGTGTGGCAAATCTGATAGTTTAAGTCAACTTCATTATTGACTGAATCGATTAAGACTGAAGACTTTTGTTAACACCCTAGCAAGTGTACCAGATCGTATCAAGTAATGAATAAACAGTAAGTCCGAATATCGTTTCCCAAGGGACTCTTAGGCTTAATCGTTTATGTGAATTGATTTCTTAAGACTTGACAAAGAATGAATTTAGAGTTTATAATGCAAAAACTAAAATAAACATGCAAATGCAAAAGCTTGATCAATTGACAGATAAAGATATATATGAATGGTGTTGCTGGGGTTTACGGTTTCATCCTAATCCACTCTCATATATCTACTATTCTTATTAAATTTAACTTGTTCATGCAACTTTCTAATTTACTCTAAACCCGATGTCTCGGCGAAGATAGCCTACTCCCAATTACTAGTTTACTATGTCTAGCCTCCCTAGTAATTAGTCATGCATTTCAGTGTACAAAAGCTTAAAGCAATTGACTGTCCTATTCTTATGTCTAGGTAATATTGCATAATAAAGAGAATTCTCATGTCTAGATTTTCCGTATGTGTCCATATCGACAAAATCAATGATGATGAGATTGAATGAGTTAACCAATGCAAGCATAAAGTATAGAGAAGAAAACTCAAACTATTGTAACTAAAGTGTTGAGATTGTTGACAACACAACCTCTATATCAAACTGGTTTTTGATGATGACAACACACTGCTTAATAACAGAACACATGTTACAGTATTACATGTTCTTGTTCTGAAATGTTTGTCATATCTGCTGAACATGTTTTGTTGAATTGCAATGTGTGTTCCTATGATTGATTATGTGTTACATTTGTGGAACATGCTTGTATTGAAATGTGTGATAAAATGGTTTTGATTACTTCTGCACATTTCTGAAGAAAAGATCACAAGCACCTTTATGAACTTATATTTGTTGTGACAAAGGTCTAGTTCAGTCGAATACACTCATAATGGATTCGACTATTCTAAAATTTTTGTACAGATTTTGTGAACCTGTGCTTGATGAGATTTTGAGTTGAAAAGAATTTCAAAGTGATTTTTCATGTGTCAGTCGACAGTGTGATTAACACATTCGACTGTATTACTATTTTGTTTGGAATTCTGTTATGCCTACTTGCTCCAACGACTATATTTTTCAAAAGTTAGTTAAGATTGACTGACTGGGTCAACTGTCTTAAATGTGTATTGATTTGGTTGACTGAGGAGCCTTTGTGTTGACTGTGTTATAACTGTTTTAATACAGTCGACTGTATTAGTAGGCTATTCGACTGAGAAGCTATCTGTGATAACAGAAAACTATAAATAGAACAGAATGTGAATTGTTCTGTAAGACTTTTTGATCTAACACTTTCACTATCCTGTTCCAGAGCGAATTCTCAGTTTCAGAAACTCCAAGAATTCTCCAAGAAGACGGTGGTGATCTTTCTTGAGAGAGATTTAGAGGGAGGAGCCATTTGCGCACACTGTTTGATCATCATCTGCACAAAGAAGGTGCTTCTGGTTTGATCTTGATAGGCTTGACATCCTGTGAAGACTGCTGCATTTAACTGAAGGCTTGGCAACCTGTGAAGCGTGCTGTGATAGGCTTGGCATCCTGTGAAGAGTGCTAGTTACACGTTGAGGATTGTTCGATGTGGGTGCAGATTGCAGAAGAGGGGATTCTTGCTGCAATTCTGGTTTTTGTGTGTGCAACTATATTTTGGTTTTGGGTAGAGAGGAGATTTATACTTTTGCGTGGTGCTTCTATAAATTCCTTGTTGTAAAAACCGCAACCATTATAGTGCATTTGCTTCCTGGATTGGAAGGACACTGGATGTAGGCATTGTTGGCCGAACCAGTATAAAAACCAGTGTTTGATTTTCTCTATCCCTGCACTCTTTATTTCCAGTCGACTTTAATTGTTTAGTAGTGAACTGCGTTTTTCCGCTGCATTAAATTTTCATTACTTGCATTTCAAGGAAAGATCAAAAGCTTTGAATTTTCATACCAAGATTGCGAAAAGACTTTGTTTTTGAACTAATACCAATTCACTCCCCCTCTTGGTGTAAAATGAAGCCAACCTGTTTCCTAACAATTGGCACCAGAGCTGGTTTTCATAAGATATTTGAAAATTCAGTCGACTCTGTTTTTATTCTATTCGATTGTAAAACCTAGGGATGGCTTCAAATTTTCAAACTTTTGGTGAAGGTGCTTCAACAAACAGATCACCTCTGTTTGCTGGTGAAAATTATCGTTTTTGGAAAATTCGCATGCAGATCTTTCTTGAATCGCAAGATAAAGGAATTTTGGATGCCACTTTAAATGATCCATATGTGCCTACAAAAACTCTTGATAGTGAAACTGTTTTGAAACCTTTTACTCAGTGGACTGCTGATGAAAATAGAAGAGCTCAGTATGATGTTAAAGCTAGAAATATTATTGCCTCTACACTAACAATTGATGAATTTTTCAGGATATCCCAATGCAAGTCTGCAAAGGAAATGTGGGATGTTCTAGAGGTACACATGAAGGCACAGATGAAGTCAAGAGAGCCAGGAAGAATTCATTGATACAAGAGTATGAATTGTTCAGAATGAAAGCTGGTGAGAGCATCTATGATGTCCAGAAACGATTCACTCATATTGTAAATCACCTGATGGCTCTTGGCAAAGTCCTTGACAAAGAAGAGATCAACATCGAGATTCTGAAAAGTCTGAACAGGAATTGGCAACCAAAAGTCACTGCAATCTCTGAATCCAAAGATCTTACAACTATGAATATAGCTACCTTGTTTGGCAAGTTACAGGAACATGAGTTAGAACTTGGTAGATTGAAGGATGAAGAGGAGAGTGAAGAAAAAAAGTCCATTACTCTGAAGGCTGCAAGCAAGAATCTCACAGAAACAGAGATGGACGACAAAGAGCTGATGACCTTGATGGTAAGAAAGTTTAGTCGACTTATGCAAAATGATAGTCAACTGTCTAACCATGCAGGTTAAAGCAAGAAGAAGAACCTCAGCACAAATGCTGTCCAGTGCTATGAATGTGGAAAAGAAGGTCACAGCAAGCATGACTGTCCTGAATTATAGCCAAAACAGAAAGGAAAGAAAAGATTTCCTTAAGGCAGAAATATGAAAAATAAAGAAGCCTACATTGCTTGGGAGAATTTTGATTCTGAGAAATCAAGTGATGAGGATTCTGATCAAGAAGAGGAATCAAATTTGTGCTACATGACAGGTGTAACATGGGACAATTATGACAGTGATGCAGACATATCAAATGAACCTGTAGAAGTCAAATATGATCTGCTTCAAGATGCTTTCAAAGAGTTACATGCTGAAGCTATGCGACTGCAATACAAGGTAAATCGACTGAGCTTTGAGAGAAAAGATTTTGAAAATAGAATTAAAGACCTTGTTTCAGAAAATGATAGATTAGAAAAAGAATTGAATGAAGCTTTGTCATCTGCTAGGAATATTGAAATTAAAACTGTTACTGTTGAAAAAGCTTGTGAAAATTGTCCTACTCACATTAAAAAGATAGATTACTTGACTAGCACGCTAGCTAAGTTTACTCAAGGTAGAGACAATTTAGATGCTGTATTAAGTTCTTCTAGCAGAATCAAAAATAGACAAGGAATTGGATACAAAGCTCACTCTAACAGAACCAATGCTAGGAAACTAAATGAATTAAGAAAACCTGCTAGAAATGCATGTTTTTACTGCAAGTGTGTTGGTCATACTATTAGAAATTGTTATTATAAAAATGTTGTTGTTCCTCAAGGATTATGCGTATGGATACCAAAGGAACATCTGACAAGAACTAACAATCAAGGACCCAAAGTCAAATGGGTACCAACAACCAAAACTTAATTGTTTTGTAGGATATACAGCTGATGCAGAATTGTTCTCAAGGATGAATCAAGTATGGAACATTTCAAAAACCTTGAGTTTCTACAACTGGTAAATCTGTATCTATCTGCTGCATCATGCATATACTGATAAATTGTTGCTGTATGATTGTTTGTATTGTGTGCTTAATTGGTTGATTGATTGAATGTGGCTGAAAATAGTTTTATGAGTTACAGTCGACTCCAACATTAATTCAATCAACTGTGTCATCTGATTAGGTAAAACTTTAGTTTGGACTAAAATTTTAAACTGTTGAAAATAGCATATATTTGGAAAAGACACTATTTTCTTTGTCTTTCATTATCAAATTGACTAAGAAAGAAAAGGTCGTAGACTCTCAAATGTCTTCCTCTAGTCGCCCCACACCAACAAAGTAAAAAAAAAAGATTCTGAATCCAGAATGCCCAATTCAACCGGATGGATTAGCGATGAAGAAGTCAGAGAAGAATTCCTCAGTGCAACTACCAAGTTCATTGTCACTCCTATGAATATAAATCTGAATCTGTTCGAAAAGGAAGAGTTCCTATTTCCTGATTGGATTGAAAGACATGGACTGTCACTGCTTGTGCAACTTAAGGGATGGTGGTAACCTGATCTTGTGAAAGTATTTTACCACAACCTGAGAGTGATTGAGGATAACATCTGTTCAAAGGTAAAAGGAGTAAATATTGAAATAGATGACTTCTTATGGAACATGTCGGTAAATCTACCCTCTGAAGGTGACTCGTCATTTCCATCCTCTGCTCAAACTATTGTTCCATTCAATAAAAGGAAAGTATATAAGGACTGGCTGAGATTTCCTGGAAGATACTCAACTGAATGTTTCTATGCTCATGAAGGTCTTAGAAAAGAGGAAAAAGTACTGGCTGTACTTCTTGGTAGAATCATATTACCAGGATGAGCTAAAACTAACAGGATGACAGGTGAAGACATTTATTTTCTTCATGCAATCAAAAATAACATTCCAATCAATTGGTTAGAAGTTGTGAAGAATCATATGAAACAAGCTGCCTCAACCAGATCACGATATCTTCCATATGCAGTGTTAGTAAGCAAAATATTGGAATTTCAAGGGGTAAATGTCAAGAATGAGTAGAAATGTATGTGGGGGCCAACAAATACATTTGATCTTGACTCAGTTGTTTCATTGGGAATTGTGAAAACAATTAATGGATGGAACTTCATGGATGAAGAAGCTGAATACAACACTGGAAGTAATTCAGCAAATGTGTGAATCGTGCGATAAAATGCCAAAATGAAACAATTTCAATGAGAGTCTCACTGATCTTTCTAACCTCAGTCAAAGAAATGAAAGAATAGTGTTTTGTTTTTGGCCAAATTGTGTTATGTGTCCTAGACTAGGTCGTTTCATTTTGTACAATGGCATATAAGGCCATCTTTTGCTGACTTTTGTGTTTTTCCTTATTTCCTTGTTGTTCCCCTACAATGTAATATCTTTTATCCAAGGGAATAAAAATTAGTAGTTTGAATCAATCCATTCACTTAAACTGTTGAATGATATCTGAAACTCTGTCTGATTGATTCGACTGTGCTATGTATGAAGTCAACTATGCTTAAACTGTCATGCATTTTTATAGATTGACTTCTGTATTAATATGATTTAATTCTTGTTTAACCACTATACTTGATCTAGTAAAGGTTTTTGAAAGGTTTTGCAGGAAGGAAATTGCTTTGGACGTCTACATTTGGAGTTCAACATTTGGAAAAGCAATGCATTCGATTGATGATTTAAAGCATTCGACTGCGTCTAAACTGGGTTAACAATTCCAATTCTGGAATTTGATTCTATCCTTACTGTCTGCTTAAATCATTAATATTCTGATATTATCTCTACTCTTTACATGATTTTATATCTAAATTGAGATAAAATTGTGAGATTGTTGATACTTGTATCATTACATATATATGTGATTTGATAGTATGTCTATGATACAAATCTGTGCTTAAACTGTTGATTAACTTGTGATATTCTGCATTGTGCACATAAACTGTTTTTGAATTCATGCATAATGACAAGGGGAGTATCACTACTTTACACATTGTTTCATCACACATCTATATTTCAGGGGGAGTTTACATTTTCTTTGTGATGAACTTGTGATTTTGTGAGCATCATTGTATCTTTGAAACTGCATATCTTTTTGATGCATCTCTGATTTCCAAAATTGCATAAATATCAAAGCATTCCTTTTTTGTTAATGCACAAAGGGGGAGAGTTTTCATGAGGGTATGAGAGCAAGTCTATATGGGGAGAATTGCTGTATCATACTTTATCTGCTTGATGATATTTTTGCTGTATATGCAGAGTAACTGAACTGTCTTAATTGATTTTGATATATGTTTTTACTCTGTCATATGTGGGACTGTACAAACATGGTTGAGTTATTAATCATTGTTGTGCATCATCAAAAAAGGGGGAGATTGTTGAGATTGTTGACAACACAAACTCTATATCAAACTGGTTTTTGATGATGACAACACACTGCTTAATAACAAAACACATGTTACAGTATTACATGTTCTTGTTCTGAAATGTTTGTCATATCTGCTGAACATGTTTTTTTGAATTGCAATGTGTGTTCCTATGATTGATTATGTGTTACATTTGTGGAACATGCTTGTATTGAAATGTGTGATAAAATGGTTTTGATTACTTCTGCACATTTCTGAAGAAAAGATCACAAGCACCTTTTTGAACTTATATTTGTTGTGAAAAAGGTCTAGTTCAGTCGAATACACTCATAATGGATTCGACTATGCTAAAATCTTTGTACAGATTTTGTGAACCTGTGCTTGATGAGATTTTGAGTTGAAAAGAATTTCAAAGTGATTTTTCATGTGTCAGTCGACAGTGTGATTAACACATTCGACTGTATTACTATTCTGTTTGGAATTCTGTTATGCCTACTTGCTCCAACGACTATATTTTTCAAAAGTTAGTTAAGATTGACTGATTGGGTCAACTGTCTTAAATGTGTATTGATTTGGTTGACTGAGGAGCCTTTGTGTTGACTGTGTTATAACTGTTTTAATACAGTCGACTGTATTAGTAGGCTATTCGACTGAGAAGCTATATGTGATAACAGAAAACTATAAATAGAACAGAACGTGAATTGTTCTGTAAGACTTTTTGATCTAACACTTTCATTATCCTGTTCCAGAGCGAATTCTCAGTTTCAGAAGCTCCAAGAATTCTCCAAGAAGACGGTGGTGATCTTTCTTGAGAGAGATTTAGAGGGAGGAGCCATTTGCGCACACTGTTTGATCATCATCTGCACAAAGAAGGTGCTTCTGGTTTGATCTTGATAGGCTTGGCAGCCTGTGAAGACTGCTGCATTTGACTGAAGGCTTGGCAACCTGTGAAGTCTGTTGTGTTAGGCTTGGCAACCTGTGAAGCGTGCTGTGATAGGCTTGGCATCCTGTGAAGAGTGCTGGTTACACATTGAGGATTGTTCGACGTGGGTGCAGATTGCAGAAGAGGGGATTCTTGCTGCAATTCTGGTTTTTGTGTGTGCAACTATATTTTTGTTTTGGGTTAGAGAGGAGATTTATATTTTTGTGTGGTGCTTCTATAAATTCCTTGTTGTAAAAATCCCAACCATTATAGTGCATTTGCTTCCTGGATTGGAAGGACACTGGATGTAGGCATTGTTGGCCGAACCAGTATAAAAACCAATGTTTGATTTTCTCTATCCCTGCACTCTTTATTTCCAGTCGAATTTAATTTTTTAGCAGTCAACTGTGTTTTTCCGCTGCATTAAATTTTCATGCATTTCAAGGAAAGATCAAAAGCTTTGAATTTTCATACCAAGATTGCGAAAAGATTTTGTTTTTGAACTAACACCAATTCACCCCCCCTTCTTGGTGTAAAACGAAGCCAACCTGTTTCCTAACACATAAAATGTTCCTTTTAATGTGGGACGAAAATTTCATTTGGCTAGAAAAGGGTTTATTCACAAAAATGACCTTGATCATATGACACATACATGTAATTCAATCAATCGTAGAAACTCAGGCAAAATCATTCATGCTTCCACATAGATAGCAAATTTAACAATTAAGAACTCTGGAGCTCAAAAACCTCTCAAATAGGCTCACTCAATATTCCAAGCATCATAATCATACACCCTGCTCAACATCTTAATCACAATCATAATATTCATGCATCCATTCACAATTTGTTAAGTCCCTGGCAAGTGTACCAGATCGTTATCAAGTAATATAAAATGGGTAAGTCCAAGTATTGTTTCCCAAAGGACTCTTAGGCCTTAACTTTCATGTAACCTAATTGTGTAAGACTTGAGAAAAGAATTAAATTTAGGTTTTTGAATGCAAGAATAAAAGTAAACATGCAAATGCAGTGAATCAATTGGCAAGGAAGAAAACTATGAATGAATGGTGTTGTTGAGGTTTACAATTTCATCTTATGCACTCTCTTATATCTACTTTTCTTATTTAATTCGCTTATTTATCATATTGTCATGCAAAATTTCTTGGTGTACTCTTAACCCAATCTCTTGGCGAAAAGAGCCTATTACTAATTACCGGCTTGCTATCTCTAGCCTCCCCTAGTAACTAATAATGCATGATAAACGGAAGCAAAATACAATTGATCGTCCTACCCCTATCTCTCGGCGGTATTAGCTTAAGCAAGGAATTCCCCCAGTTCATGACATTACTGTACGTCTCCGTATCAATAAAGACAAACAATATTTACCGAATGAGTTAAACGATAAAAGCATTAAGCAAAGGTAAGGAACCTAACAATTGATAAATCAATCATATGCAAGCATATAAAGTAAATAAGAATTTGGATATATGAGAGTTTCAAAAGATTACATTGTTCCCCAACAACAAAGGGTTTAGTTCACCATAATCATGATGAACTAGATGAAATACAATGGAAGAATAAAAGAATAAACCCTAGATTGAGTAGTTTGGAGCCTAAGCATCCAAAGAACAACCTCCAAGGAGTGTAGAGTTACTGTGGACGTTTCTCTCTGCGAAAAGAATGAGTTTTGATTCGCACTGGGGCTATATATAGGCCAAAAAGATAACAGCATCTAGCCAAATAAAAACAGACAATCGCTCATCGGCTAATTAAACTGCTCAGCGGTTTCCCTCTTAGCTGCGCGACCGTTCAGCGGTCAGTTTTACCGCTGAGCGGTTTGCCTCTTAGCCGCTCTGGACGCTCAGCGGTTCGTTCTGACGCTCAGCGATTTTCCAGCTCTTCTTTTCATCTTTTTTCTTCATCTTTCATGGGTCTAAGTCCACCTTGCTTTACTTCCTTCTTCAATTCACCTCAAAACCCTGCAAAACAATGTAAAAACAAGCATAATATCTCTAAAACCAACTTTTGACTGTCACATGACTCAACTAAGTGTTTTACTTGATTTTAAGCTCATTCTAAGCCATAAAGGGTGTGTTTTGATATCAAATTTAAGTATGAAAATAACGGTTTTTAGACCGTTATCACAACCCCAAACTTAGAACTTTGCTTGTCCTCAAGCAAACAAGACAAAACTTGGCTTTTCACTTTTATCAAATAGTTCAACACTTTTCAAAAATCCTTTTCCTCACAACAAGTTATTATTCAATTCAGATTTTCAATGGAATCCTATCAAGATGCATGCATGCTTTCAATTCAATTTAGTTCGCATAGGCACATATTTCCCAACAAATGTTTCATTTATGAATGATTAATCCACTAAGCATAGATGTAAACATAGAATTTAACAATTCTCACCAAGCAAGTGTTTCACTCAATCACTCAAGTGTTTAAGAGGTCACTCCACTGTCTACTGTTCACATGTCACATAAAACAACATTGCCATTCATCTAAAACAATCAAAATCCTCACATGCAAATGCCATCACAAGGACTTTTTCAAGGCTTGTAATGAGGTTGGGCTATCAAGAAAAATTAGTTTTTCTGGAATACAAAATCCTTGAGTTAAGAGAGCTATATTATTATTCAAATCTCACTCATTCCCAACTTCTTCCCTTTTATTTTACTTTTACATTGAGCTCATTTTTCATGCTTTTTCTTTTCTTCTTCTCATGCATTTTTTTCTTTTTTCAACCTTTGAGCTCAATGCTTTTCTTTTGCCTTTCAACTTTCCCTATACAACCCCAAACTTGAACCTTTTCAACATATACAATTATTCTCAACCCAACTCAAGGTAAATCAATTCAAAACAAGGGTTTTCATTCTGTTTAAGGCTAAAGTTCAAAAGGGGTATAAAATTTTAAGCACTTTGGGCAAAAATTTGGCTAAGTAAGGGTTTCCAAACATGGCCTTGATCATATGACACAAACAAGCAATTCAATCAATTATCAAGATTCAGGCAATATCATTCATGCTTTCCTGTGAATAGTACATATATTAGTGAAAACTCTGGAACTCAATACCTCACAAAATAAGCTTTCTCACACATCATTCATGCATCCTACTTAGCATCACAATCACAATCATAAACCATCATACATCTGTTCACATAGTAGTGAACCATTCACCTGGATATCAACATGCACACATTCTCAATCATCAACCACATTCAATCATCATCAATGAATAACTCATCATGCAATATAAAATCAAACCATCATCAGAATCAGTGTACAAGCCAAGCATAGACACAAAGATAAAATTCTCCTAATCTAAAAATCAAAAGTACAAAAGAAAAAGAAAAAGCCCTGTCTAAGTGCTGGCATCCATCAGTAGATGCCCTCAGCGCAAGTCATCATCTGAGTCGTACTCATCCCCATCCTGTGCATCCTCAAAATCATCATCATCATCATCATCATCTCTGTCTGGTGCTCCAGTTGCTCCAGACCCACTGCCCTGTGCCTGCTCTTGAGGCCAAGCCATCGTACTATGGAACTCGTCCATAGTCCACCTATGCACTGGTGGCGTGTCATAAAGTCCTATGATAATCTCAGTAGTGGCCGCCTGTCCTCTGCGGAGAGACTCCATCCTTGCCTCCATCAAGGACATATACATGTCCCTCATCTGGAAAGGCTCAGCATGCTGCGCAGGTGCATCTGCAGGTGCGTCCTCCTATTGTGCTGCTGCCCTTCTAGGACGTCTCCTAGGAATTGCTCCGGCTGGCTCATCACCTCCACAAAAATGACGATAATAGGAGGCATCAATAGCCCTCCTCGGCCTCTCATAGGGTGGAACTGCAGTGTCCACTCCGGCCTGCTGGCACAGGTATGTGATCAGGGACGAATGTCCCAGTGGTGTCCTGCTACTCACAGTAGTAGCGCAACTTTGAATCTCGTCGGGGATTACCTTACGAACATTAACATCCATCTGCCTCAACATGCAGTAGATAAAGAGAATCTGATGCATCATGATATCGGAGACATGGGAGCATGGCTGTGTTAGGAAACAGGTTGGCTTCGTTTTACACCAAGAAGGGGGGTAAATTGGTGTTTGTTCAAAAACAAAATCTTTTCGCAATCTTGGTATGAAAATTCAAAGCTTTTGATCTTTCCTTGAAATGCAAGTAATGAAAATTCAATGCAGCGGAAAAACGCAGTTGACTGCTAAACTATTAAAGTCGACTGGAAAATAAAGAGTGCAGGGATAGAGAAAATCAAACACTGGTTTTTATACTGGTTCGGCCAACAATGCCTACATCCAGTGTTCTTCCAACCCAGGAAGCAAATGCACTCTATTGGTTGCGGTTTTTACAACAAGGAATTTATAGAAGCACCACGCAACAATATAAATCTCCTCTCTAACCCAAAACCAAAATATAGCTGCACACATAAAAACCAGAATTGCAGTAAGAATCCCCTCTTCTGCAATCTGCACCCACGTTGAACAATCCTCAACGTGTAACCAGCACTCTTCACAGGATGCCAAGCCTATCACAGCACACTTCACAGGATGCCAAGCCTATCACAACACACTTCACAGGTTGCCAAGCCTATCAAGATCAAACCAGAAGCACCTTCTTTGTGCAGATGATGATCAAACAGTATGCGCAAATGGCTCCTCCCTTCGAATCTCTCTTAAGAAAGATCACCACCGTCTTCTTGGAGAATTCTTGGAGCTTCTAAAACTGAGAATTCAATCTGAAACAGGATAATGAAAATGTTAGATCACAAAAGTCTTACAGAACAATTCGTGTCCTGTCTATTTATAGTTTTCTGTTATGACAGATAGCGTCTCAGTCAAATAGCCTACTAATACAGTCGACTGTATTAAAACAGTTATAACAGACATTCAACACAAAGGCTCCTCAGTCAACCAAATCAATACACATTTAAGACAGTTGACCCAATCAGTCAATCTTAACTAACTTTTGAAAAATATAGCCGTTGGAGCAAGTAGGCATAACAAAATTCCAAATGCAACAGTAATACATTCGAATGTGTGTTCCACACTGCCGACTGACACATGAAAAATCACTTTGAAATTCTTTTCATCTCAAAATCACATCAAGCACAGGTTCACAAAATCTGTACAAAGATTTTAGCATAGTCGAATCCATTATGAGTGTATTCGACTGAACTAGACCTTTGTCACAACAAGTATAAGTTCATAAAGGTGCTTGTGATCTTTTCTTCAGAAATGTGCAATAGTAATCAAAACCATTTTATCTTACATTTCAATACAATCATGTTCAACAAATATAACACATAATCAATCATAGGAACATACATTGTAATTCAACAAAACATGTTCAACAGATATGACAAACAATGAAACACGAACATGTAATACTGTAACATGTGTTCTGTTATTAAGCAGTGTGTTGTCATCATCAAAAAGCAGTTTGATATAGAGTTTGTGTTGTCAACAATCTCAACAGGCTGTACATTGGCATGAATGAATGCCATCTAGTACTTTGCTAGGGGAGCTAAATCCGCCCTAAGGATGTTGACTGGCGCTCCATTAGGGTTCCTTTGAAAGTGTCTCCCAGGGATACACATCACCCTCTCGATGTCCTCATAATCCCCGTGCTCCCCTATAAGAGCAGCATACCTACACTGCTCTCTTGGCCGCTCAGTCCCCAAGAAGTTGTTGATGGTGTCGGGGTCGTATCTGATAATCTGCCCCCTCACGTAGCTCATAGACCTTCCTGTTGATCCTCCTCCTCTGGTCAAGGCGTTGGCATAAAATTCCTTCACCAGCTTAATGCTAGCTGGTGCAGGATATGTGGTCAATCTCTCCCAGCCTCGCCTCTCTATCTCCAGTCTAAACTCTAGAGCTAAGTCAGGAATGTACATGGCCTTCCTCTCCATCAGTAAATGCCTCTCCTGTACAGTTGCATAATGCTCCTCAGGCTTCTTAGAAAGGAACCTAGGAGAATAAAATCTCATTGGCCTTTCTGGCTCCTTTCTTTTGTTGCCCATGGTTCTCACTCTTTTGGAGGTAGACATTCCTGTATCAAATAAATTCAATAACATCATAGAAACATCTTTAGAGGTTAGTACATCATCAATTTATTTTCCAGAACACACAGTCCAGTACTAAGGAAAAACAGGGCCCCTCAACGTCCAAGCATAAAAAAAAAAAAATCAAAAACCCCAAAACTGTTAAATTCCGCTCAGCGGTTCAAGTAGACCGCTCAACGGTTTTCACCTGGGTTTTTCAAAAACCCTCTTTCAAAGGTCCTAATCTCCACTCTAACACCTATTTTTCCATTCCAGATCAATTTAATGCAATTCAATCGGTTTAAGCAGTTTCTTTTTCATCAAATCATGCATAGAAATCAAAAGCCCTAATTTATCATATTCCTAAGCATGTTTTTCAATAAATTCCAAATAGAAACCCTAAAAATTAAATTGCACACTTACTTGAGTGGAGACTTTGAATGCTTGCTAAAATTCTTCTTAATTGATGATGAATGTCCTCTCCAATGCACAACCCTCAACCAAAAACCCCAAACTTTGACAAAACAATGGTGGAAAAGTGAGATTTTGGTGAGTGGATGATGAGAAAAGTGGGAAATTCTCTCTAGAAAACTCTTGAAAGTGAAAGAAGAGTGCTAGGGCTTATGAAGACTGCTTGGGCGACTTGCAAAGAAGAGGTTTGAAAGTGAAAAACCTAAAAACCGCTCAGCTTTAAGAAAAGCCGAGACCAAAATATGCCGCAATCGCTCAACGGTCAAATGGATTGCTCAGCGGTTTGCGGTAATTTCCTCTTCCTCTTCTTTGCTTGCTTTTGAGCAATCTAACCCTGTAGCACTTAATTTCATCCTTCAATTTTTCAATCACATGCCTTCCCTCTCTCAAATGCAACATTCAAACATGCAATGCACTTAGCACAGAGTTAAAAACAGATATAATCAACTGGGTTGCCTCCCAGGTAGTGCTTGTTTAACGTCACGAGCCTGACCCAAACCTGCCTAGCACTTATCAGTAAGTGCATATCCTGCCAACACCCTTCAGTAGGTGTGCTTACCTGTATCCTTCAGTAGATACATAAAATTTTAGCATCCCTTAGTAGATGCTACCCAAAATTGTTTAAAAATCCAAAAAGTTACATATCCAAAATCAAATAAACCTAAAACTAAAATTGTTTTACAGCAAGTGGGATTAAATCAAATAACATCAAGTCTTTCCATCCCGATTGGGGTCTTCATCTACCAAACTCATCAGTTGCCTTCTATCCACTCTTCTGATGGCTTTGGTATATGGTCTTCTGATCTCCACCATGCCATCTTCTTTGATCTTGTTGACAATCCACTTCCTATTCTTAAATTTTACCTGTGAACCACGTGGAAGTGATGTATCTTCTGAGTGAATTGTTCCTCCTTTATCAACCTCTTTTTCTTTAGGTACCTGCAAAACATTACAACTGTCAGAATCGGTACCTGTTGTGCTATCTTCATCATCTTTTCTCTTGGACTTTCTATGCATGACTCTTTTCTTTACTCTAACATTGTTGTCTTTAGAGCCAGTATGCAAAAACACATTCTCTTTGTCTCTCATCATGATTCTTCCATCATGGACACTGATAAGCATCTTCGAAGTAGCCATGAAAGGCCTTCCAAAAATCATTGGAATCCTCTCTTCATCTTCCATGCCCATGACTATAAAGTCCACCAAAAATTCTAACTGCTCCACACACACAACCACATTCTCCACCATACCAAGTGACTTTTTAGTGGAACCATCCGCCACCGTCACAGTAAGATTAGACGGTTTTAATGTTAGCCCTCCAATTTTTCTCAAGAAACGCTTAGGAATCATATTAATGCTAGATCTAGAATCTATCATTGCTCCTCCTACATCAACATCATTCACAACACATGAAAGAGTTAAACAACCTGGATCTTTTACCTTGGGCGGATAATTCATCTTTGGAGGTTGAATATCAAATTCCTGCTCCTCTTCATCTCCATATAAATCTATTACATCTCCAAGATAATATTTCATCCTTTCAGAATATGCAGGAATCTGTTGAATTACTGAAGGCACCATGTTGGAGTAAATCGGCAAGTGTACCGAGTCGCACAAGTAATATAAAATGGTAAGACCAAGTATCGTATCCCAGAGGACTCTCGGCGTTGAACAGTTGTGTGAAAACAAGATTAATTAAGACTTAAAAGAAAACAAAGATAATGGATTTGTGGAGCAAAAATAATAAAGAAAATAAATTGCAATTGATCAGTGGCAAAAAAGCACAGAGATGAACGAAGGTTGATTTATATGAGATGGTTATGCTGTTGCGGTTAGATTTCACCAAGTTCCCTCTCATGTATATAAGAATTCCTCTTTATTCATTAATGCTAACGTCCCTCACGAAAACACTTAAACCTGATCCCTCGGTCAATAAGCCTGTCCCTAATTACCAGTTCATGCAATCCCTAGCATTCCCAGTAAAACGATGTGAAGATCAAGAGGTTAAGACGACTAAGACTCATATCCTCATCCCTGAGCAATATAACCCTTAGGAATAGTTCAACAAGGACTTGAATTGAAAGGAACCTCCCGACACTCATGAATTCACAAATAATGCTATTGTATAAGCAAAAATAAAGCAGATGAATTAATCTAACAAATAATGAAATAAAGCATATGGAATTAAGAACAAATTCAAATACATGAAAGTTCACAATGTTACATCATTCCCCAACAACAAATAGAAATTAGTTCCCCATAGACATGGGGGAACCTATGAACAATGGAAGAAAGAAGAATAATGGAAGACTAAGAATTGGCTAGGAGTGTATTTTATGCTCTCTTCTGCCAAGGATGCAAAACCTAGAGCCCAAGGGTCCTTTAAATAGCGCCAGACGCGTCCCAAAGTGCGGCCCGGTCCAAAAGAATAAAAAATCAAAGCAGAATCAGGGCTCGATCCACGTGAAATCACGCTCAAGCGTCGCAGGGAGCTCGCTCGGGCGTGAATTGAGGCTTCTGTAAGGCTTGGGTGCCAGTTTTGGACGCCTGAGCTACGAGTGACCGTCGCGCGGGCGCCAGGTCCGTCACCCGGGCGACGAGCGGTGATTTCTGCTCACAAATTTGCGCTTCTTTCTCCTGGTGCTCGCCTGAGCTTCAGGTTTTCTTCCTTCTTAGTGCCTTTTTGACCCCTTTTGAGCTCCATGTTCATGGCTTTTCACCTCTTCTTCCTTTATTACTTCAATCTCTGTTAAAACAAGGAGAATTATTTAGAAAACAGTTAAAATCAACCTCAACTCTCTTATTCACACAATTTACTGAAAACATGTGAGTTCAAGCAAGTTTCTAAGTCAAAAAGGGTGCTTTTAGTGTCAAAATCATATGGCAAATAATGGTATTTTAATCCGTTATCACACCACAGTCACCTGGTTAAAAATTTCTCTAATCTGCCTATTGTGACTGAATCTTACTTCCTCTTCTTCCTCACCTTCACTACTATCTATCTCAATAATTTCTCTTTCCTCCTCTTCATACTCACTGCTCCCAATTTCCACAACTTCGCTTTCAGCCTTTCTTTTATTCCTTGTAACAACAACTTTGCATTCCTCTTTAGGGTTAACATCAATATTAGCCCTAAATTGGTTCTTCTCAGTGGTTTCTACCTTTTTTGATAGCTGACCAATTTGCATCTCCAGGGATCTGAAGCTAGCTTGGTGACTTGCATGATTAGGCTCTTACACCTTCAGGAATTTGTCAAATCTATCATTTAGGTTTTTGACAAACTCTGTCAAATGAGTGACTTGCTGCCACATGAGTGAAGGTTGCTGCTGCCTGAAGCCTCCTGTTTGCCCTGATGGGTTATTCTATGCTTGTCCAATACTAGGATGGTTCTTCCAACCTTGGCTAGAGTTGCCTTGGTTGAAGTTCCCTTGCCTATACTGGAATTGATTTCCCATATAGTTTGCTTCCTGCTGCATCTCTTCTAGTATAGCACATTGACCATTGATATGGTCACCACCACAAAAATCACAAAGCTGCTGCATTTGGGAAACATTATGAATCTCCTTTGGAAGTTGTGAGAGGATCTTTGTCAAGTTATCTAGCTTTTGAGTCAAAAGATGATTTTGAGCTAGCATAGCATCGTCTGTAGGCAAGTGTAACACTCCTCTCTTCTGTGCAGGTGCGCCCCTTTCACTGTAAGTTTCCTGCTCATTAGCAGCCATACTCTCTATCAAGTCATAGGCTTCATCTTCAGTCTTCTGTTTGATATCACCTCCAGCTGAGGCATCCAACATCATCTTAGACTGCATGTTCAGACCACCTAGGTAAGAAGAACTAGGGTTGTCTTGTCGAACTCATGGACTAGTGTCTTCCTTAGTAGGCCTTTGAATCTTTCCCATGCTTGACCTAGAGTCTCTTCCATGCCTTGCTTGAATGATGAGATCTCCAGTCTTCCCTGAGCAACTTTAGACTGTGGAAAATATTTATTGACAAACTTTGTAGCCACAGTCTCCCATGTTGTGAATGTTCCTTCAGGAAAGTAATTAAGCCATGTCTTAGCTTTGCCTCCCAATGAGAATGGGAACAAGCTAAGCTTTACTCTCTCGTCTGATACACCTGCCATCTTAACAGTGTTGCAGATTTCACTAAACGTTGTCAAATGGTCATATGGGTTCTCATTTGACAAGCCGTGAAACTGGTTACTTTGCACCAGGTGTATAAGTGCTGGATTCATCACCATGTTAGTTGTTTGGTCCGTAGGCATGGCTATGCTGTTGAAGTGGAAAGGGCCAACAATATTAGATTGATATGCAAGAGTGTGTCTTGGAGGTTGTCCAACCATCTCCTCTGCTCTTCGGACTGGTGAAGGTGATAGTAATCTATTAGGAGAAGGAAACAAATCCCTAGATGAGCGTCCGACTCTCCTTCTTCCCCTTGTATCACTTAAGCCTTCAGGAAGAGGTTGCGTATTTTTGTTGCCTCTAGTTTGTCTAGTCTCCTGCATGCACAAGAAACACAAACCCTAATAGCACTTTTATATAAAAAAAAACAAAAACAAAAACAAAAATCAAATATATATAATCAAGTTAAAGTTAATCAGTTTACACCACTAAATAAGTTAAACCAAGAGTCCCCGACAACGGCGCCAAAAACTTGTTAAGTCCCTGGCAAGTGCACTAGATCTTTATCAAGTAATATAAAATGGGTAAGTCTAAGTATCCTTTCCCAAAGGACTCTTAGGCCTTAACTTTCGTGTAACCTAATTGCGTAAGACTTGAGAAAAGAATTAAATTTAGGTTTTCGAATGCAAGAACAAAAGTAAACATGCAAATGCAGTGAATCAATTGGCAAGGAAGAAAACTATGAATGAATGATGTTGTTGGGGTTTACAATTTCATCTTATCCACTCTCTTATATCAACTATTCTTATTTAATTCGCTTATTTATCATATTGTCATGCAAACTTTCTTGGTCTACCCTTAACCCAATCTCTTGGCGAAAAGAGCCTATTACTAATTACCGGCTTGCAATCTCTAGCCTCCCCTAGTAACTAATAATGCATGATAAACGGAAGCAAAATACAATTGATCATCCTACACCTATCTCTAGGCGGTATTAGCTTAATCAAGGAATTCCCCCCAGTTCATGACATTATTGTACGTCTCCGTATCAATAAAGACAAACAACATTTACCGAATGAGTTAAACGATAAAAGCATTAAGTAAAGGAAAGGAACCCAACAATTGATAAATCAAGCATATGCAAGCATATAAAGTAAATAAGAATTTGGATATATGAGAGTTTCAAAAGATTACATTGTTCCCCAACAACAAAGGGTTTAGTTCACCATAATCATGATGAACTAGATGAAATACAATGGAAGAATGAAGGAATAAACCCTAGATTGAGTAGTTTAGAGCCTAACCATCCAAAGAACCGCCTCGAAGGAGTGTAGAGCTGCTGTGGACGTTTCTCTCTGCCAAAAGAATGAGTTTTGATTGGCACTGAGGCTATATATAAGCCAAAAAGATAACATAATCTAGCCAAATAAAAACAGACAACCGCTCAGCGGCTAATTAAACCGCTCAGCGGTTTCCCTCTTAGCCGCGACCGTTCAGCGGTCAGTTTTACTGCTGAGCGGTTTGCCTCTTAGCCGCTCTGGACGCTCAGAGGTCCGTTCTGATGCTCAGCGGTTTTCCAACTCTTCTTTTCATCCTTTTTCTTCATCTTTTACAGGTCTAAGTCCACCTTGTTTTACTTCCATCTTCAATTCACCTCAAAACCCTGCAAAACAATGTAAAAACAAGCATAATATCTCTAAAACCAACTTTTGACTCTCACATGACTCAACTAAGTGTTTTACTTTATTTTAAGTTCATTCTAAGCCATAAAGGGTGTGTTTTGATATCAAATTTAAGTATGAAAATAACGGTTTTTAGACCGTTATCACCTGCTCAGCATCTTAATCACAATCATAATATTAATGCATCCATTCGCAGTTTCTGAACACTTCCTTTGTATATGAGCATGTAAAGAAATCTCAATCATCATCCACATCAAGCATCATAAAGCATACTCATCACACAGTTAATTAAGTCAAACCATCATTAGATAAAGGTGTTCAAGCCAAGTACCATAAAAACCCTACACTACTAAACAAAAGAAAAAATAGAAGATAAGATACATCCTGGGGTGCCTCCCAGCAAGCGCATGTTTAACGTCATGAGCTTGACCCAAACCTTTCTAGCACTTGTCAGTAAGTGCATATCTTTCCAACACCCTTCAATTGATGTACCTTCTTGTACCCTTCAATGAGTACATAAAATTTTTAGCTTCCCTCAGTAGAAGCTACCCAATACACAAAATTTTAAAAATTATTCATAATTACATAAAAAAGATTAAAAAAATTAAGCACAAGAAAAATAATGTTCTTGGATTACTGGAGTGCCTCCCAGTAAGCGCTCTTTTTACGTCACTAGCTTGACACAATAAAGCTCACGTCTTCTCTTCCATGTTGATGTCTTCATCACACCAACTCATTAATTGCCTTCGGTCCATGATAACGGTCTCAAAACCGTTATTTTCATGCATAAACTTTATATTAAATCACATCCTTTGTAGCTTAAAATGAGCTTAGAATTAAGTAAAACTCTTAAGTTGTGTCACATGAGAGTCAAAAGTTGTTTCTAGAGATATTATGCTTGTTTTGCATTGTTTTGCAGGGTTTTTGATGAAAATTGAAGATGGCAATGAATATGAAGGTCATAGACCCAAGAATGAAGGAGAAAAAGGAAGAAAAGAAGAGTCTGTGAACCGCTAAGCGGTAAATTCCACCGTTGAGCGTCCTAGTTTGAGGAAAAGTACTGTTTGGCGCCTAGGTGGTGACACTGAGTGTCCAGAGCGACAAGAGGCAAACCGCTCAGCGGTCATTTTAGGCGCCTGGGCGGTGGCGTGTGTTGAGGCAAACCGCTGAGCGGCCAATTTTGGTGCCTGGGCGGTTGTCTGTTTTTATGTTTTGGATTGAGATCTTTCTGTTATCTTTTTGGCTTATATATAGCCCTAGTGCGAATCCAAATGTAATTCGTTTGGCAGAGAACAACGTCCACAACAACTTTACACCTTTGGAGGAGATTTCTTGGATACCTAGGGTCCATTTTATCAAATCTAGGGTTTGTTTTTCCATTCTTCCATTATATTTCATCTAGTTTCACCATGACTATGGTGAACTAAACCCTTTGTTGTTGGAGAACAATGTAATCTTTTGAAACTCTCATATATCCAAATTCTTGTTTACTTTATATGCTTGCATATGCTTGATTTATCAATTGTTGGGTTCTTTACCTGTATTTAATGCTTTTACCGTTTAACTCATTCGGTAGATGTTGTTTGTCTTTATTGATACGGGGACGTACAATAATGTCATGAACTGGAGAGAATTCCTTGATTATGTTAATACCGCCTAGGGATAGGGGTAGGACGATCAATTGTATTTTGCTTCCGCTTATCATGCATTATTAATTACTAGGGGAGGCTAGGGATAGCAAGCCGGTAATTAGTAATAGGCTCTTTTTACCAAGGGATTGGGTTAAGGGTAGACCAAGAAAGTTTGCATGGCAATATGATAAATAAGCAAAGTAAATAAGAAGAGTAGATATATGAGGGTGGATAAGATGAAATTGTAAACCCCAACAACCTCATTCATTCATAGTTTCTCTTAGCCAATTGAATTCCTGCATTTGCATGTTTATTTCTGTTTTGCATTCAAACCATTTAAACTAATTTTCTTTTACTCAAGTCTTAAACAATTTGTTTACACGAAAGATGAGGCCTTAAGAGTCCTCTAGGAAGAACGATATTGGGATTACCGATTTTTATTACTTGATACGATCTGGTATAGTTGCCAGGGTCTTAACAGTCCACCTTCTTGACTATCCTGGAGTATGGAGCTTCAATTTTTATCACTCCATTCTTTTTATGGCCTTTCACCAACCACTTCTTCTTCTTGTACCGCACCTACGAACCAAGCTGGAATGGTTCATCCTCCAAGTCAATGTGGACTGTGCCTCCTTTATCAACATCTTCCTCTTCCTGTACCTGCATGACATTACAGTTATTACCTTTGTTAGCACATTTATGTTGGAAAACAGGTATGCTTTGTTTTAACACCAAGAGGGGGGGTGAATTGGTGTTTTATCAAAATCAAATTCTTTTCACAATCTTGAAATCAAAGTATGAAACTTTTCAAACTTTCTTGAAATTCAAGTAATGAAAATTTGTATGCAGCGGAAAAACGTAGTTGACTGCGTTAAATGTAAAGTCGACTGTAAAGTAAAAGTGCAGGGATAGAGAAAATCAAACATTGGTTTTTATACTGGTTCAGCCAACAATGCCTACATCCAGTATCCTTCTGATAACGGTCTAAAAACTGTTATTTCAATACATAAATTTGATATCAAAACACACCCTTTGTGGCTTAGAATGAGCTTAGAATCAAGTAAAACACTTAAGTTGAGTCACATGAGAGTCAAAAGCTGTTTTTAGAGATATTATGCTTGTTTTGCAGGGTTTTGATGAGAATTGAAGATGGAAGTGAAGTAGGAAGGTCATAGACTCAAGGAAGAAGAAGAAAAAGGAAGAAAATAAGTGTCTATGGACCGCTCAGCGTCAAATTCCAACGCTGAGCGTCCTAACTCAAGGGAGCAGCACTGTCTGGCGCTCAGGAGGCGAAGCTGAGCGTCCAGGACGATTAGAGGCAAACCGCTCAGCGGTGAGATTGACCGCTGAGCGGTGGCGCAACTTGGGGGAAAATGCTGAGCGGCAAAGTTGAATGCTGAGCGTTTGTCTGCTAGGCTTGGGCTTAAATTCTGTTACTTTTTTGCCCTATATATAGCTCCAGTGCGATTCAAATATTATTCTTTTGGCAGAAGAAGACGTCCAGAGCTGTTCTACACACCTTGGAGGAGGTTTCTTGGATGCTTAGGCTCCAATTTATCAAATCTAGGGTTTGCTTTTCCATTCTTTCATTGTATTCCATCTAGATTCACCATGTTCATGGTGAACTAAACCCTTGGTTGTTGGGGAACAATGTAATCTTTTGAAACTCTCTTTTATTGAAATTCTTATTTATCTATATGCTTGCATATGCTTTGATTATCAATTGTTGGGTTTCTTATCTATGCTTAAAGCTTTTATCGTTTAACTCATTCAATATAAATATGTTTTCCTTTGTCGATACGGGAACATACTGGGAAGTCATGAACTGATAGGGAATTCCTTGATTAAGCAATACCACCTAGGAATAGGGGTAGGACGTTCAATTGTATTTTGTTTCTGTTCATAATGCGTTGCTAGTTACTATGGGAGACTAGGAAAAGTAAGCCAGTAATTAGTAATAGGCTCTTCTCGCCGAGGAATCGGGTTTAGGGTAGAGAAAGTTTGCATGACAATTAGATAATAAACCGAATTAAATAAGACGATTAGATAAAAGAGAGTGGATAAGATGAAATTGTAAACCCCAACAACTCCATTCATTCATATCTTTTTCTAGCCAATTGAATCATCTGCATTTGCATGTTTATTTTTGTTTTTGCTTTCAACCCACACGATTTATTTCTCTACAAGTCTTACAAAATCAATTTACATGAAAGTTAAGGCCTAAGAGTCCTTTGGGAAAACGATACTTGGACTTACACGTTTTATATTACTTGATAACGATGTACACTTGCCATGGACTTAACACCTTCCAACCCAGGAAGCAAATGCACTATAATGGTTGCGGTTTTTACAACAAGGAATTTATAGAAGACCTCTGCGTCAAAAATATAAATCTCCTCTCTAACCCTTAACCAAATTATAAGCAACAACAATAGCAAGACTTGCAGCAAGATATCCCCTCTTCTGCAATATTCCAACCACTCTGAACAATCCTCAAAGTGAACTATCCCTGTAATCACAACAGGTCCAAAACAACAGTCTTTACGGATGCCAAGCCAGAATCAATGCAGTAGTCTTCAGGATGCCAAGCCTCAATGTGATCAAACCAAAAGCACCTTTTCTGTGCAGAATATGATCAAGCAATGTGTGCACAGTCAGTCTCCCTTTGAATCTCTTTCAAGAAAGATCACCACTGTCTTCTTGGAGAATTCTTGGAGCTCTCAAAACAGAGAATTCAATCTGAAACAGAAATGAAAATTTTAGATCATCAAAAGTCTCTGAACAGATCCGTGTTCAACCTATTTATAGTTTTCTGTTAATCTGATAGTCTCACAGTCGAATATGCTACTAATTCAGTAGACTGGATTATGACAGTTATAACAGTTCAGTCAAACTGGTAGCATATAGTCAACCAAAAACAAAACACATTTAACACAGTTGACCAAGTTATCAATGCTCAACTAAGTTTTGAAAATATAGCCGTTGGACTGCAAGAGCATAACATAATTTCAAAGAAGACAAATAATATAGTCGAATGTGTGGCGCACATAGTCAACTTCAACATGCAAAACATTTTGAAATTCTTTTCTTCTCAAAATTTCACAGCGCACTGATTCTCAAAATTTGTACAAAGATTTTAGTATAGTTGAATCTATTAATAATGGAGTCGACTACACTATAACTTTGTCACATAGTGATAAGTTCATAAAAGTGCTTGTGGTTTTCAGCTTTAAAAGATATGCAGTAAAACATATGTAATGATGCATTGCACATAGCACATAAAGCACATAAACATGTTCAATAGATATATCAATCAATCAACATAAGAACATGTAATTTCAGCAACAACATATGCGTGTTATTAAGCAATGTGTTGTCATCATAAAAAACTAGAGTGATATAGAAATTGTGTTGTCAACAATCTCAACAATCTCCCCCTTTTTTGATGATGCACAACCATGATTAATAAACAACCATGTTTGCACAACTAGTTACAAAACATTGTAAACATATGACATAACAATACTCTGAATGTAGCATAATCAAACAATCAATCAATCAGCAATATATCAGCAGATAACATTGTATCAATGCTCTCATACATCTTCTCCCCCTTTGTGCATTAACAAAAAAGGAATGCTCCAGATATAATATGCTGATAAACCAATCAGAGATGCATCAAACAAAAAGTGTAATCAGTTTAAAAACATGCAGTGATGCTCCCCTATCATATATATTCACATGAAAATGATAACTCCCCCTGAAGTGTAGCATGTGAAGAAATATGTGCAAAAGTGTTATGCTCCCCTTGTCATTATGCATATTTTCACAAATATTTCAGATGCACAATGCAGTACAATAACCATTTGAGCATACAATCAGTGAAAGACAGAATTGTATCATGTGTATGATTTCAAGCAAAATTTAGCATGCATGAATACAATCAACAATCTCACAATATAATCTCATATATCAATCACAAAATCAGAATTAGAGATATATTGCAGATAAGCAAGATAAGATAATCAATCAACAAAAATAACCAAATTCCAATAAAGGAATTTTTAACCCTATTGTGATCAAGTCGATTGAATTAAAATCCAAGTCGATTTCATTTCTCCTCAGTGTGTAATCAGTCCATCAGTGATTTCCAAGCAATGTTTCCTACAAAACCTTTCAAAGATCTCTTCCAGATCAAGCATTTAGTTATGTAAGAAAAAAATAATCCATAAGAAGTGAATGTGCAAAGATATATAATAGTTCATGCATGCATAATCAACTTCAATCTATGCAAACTCGAATCAATCAATCAGAACAAACAATGTCAAACAGATTAAAGTAACTTAATTGATTCAAACACTAATTTTCATTTCCTTGTTCAAAAATATTACAATAGGTGCAGAACAAGACTAAAAAAAGAATGTCATTCTAAGCCATTACAAAAAGAACACAAAGGATAAAGCTACACCAAAACGATAGACTTCAAATGTTTCTTGTACAACAGATTCATCTGATATCCCTTAATCCGAGTCAGAGGATTCCGTAGTGAGTTCTTCTGGCGTATTGCTTTCATCATGTAGTAAAGTTGCCTCTTGATTGTCCAACTTACTATATAATGCTTTTAATTGATCGACAACAAATATTTAATACTTAGTTTCGGGCGAAAATTTAGTTTCATCTTTGAAGAACCATCCTATGGAAGTTTTCTTCAGGCTTAATTTCACTAGAGTATCATTGTTTATCTCATTGGAGTTATCACAAAAACACTTCTTCTCATCACTTACTCTCACACCTTGCACTAAAAGAATTCTACTGATGAGTACAACATATGGTAGGATAAGAGAATTCTTGAATGCAGCCAACCTCGTATGATTTTTGATAACTTCTACCCAGTTGGTAGGAATTTTGTTTTAGATAGCATTCATCAGATATATGTCTTCTGTGGTCAAGCGGTTATGAACTATCCTTCCAGGCAAAATAATCCACGAAAGTATATGATCAATGACCCTTTCTTCCTTCTTTAGGTCCAAGTGAAGAAACATTCCCTTCTTTGATTCTTCTTCAGAAAGCCTTCTCCAGCTTGAGTACAAATCACTTTTCTTCAATTGCACATTGTATTCTGAATTGGCCAAATGTGATAATGCACCTTTAGCTTCGAGTCCAATGAATAAAGACCAAATGAAATCATCTATTTCAATATTTACACCCTTTACTATGGACTTCAAGATACTATCTTCAAATTTCAGATTGTGATAGAATACTTCAACCAAGTCAGGATACTAGACACCCTTCATGTGAACGAGACTTGATAGTTGTTGTAATTCCAGTAGATTAGGAAAGTTAAATCCCTCTCTTTTGAATTTCCTAAACTTGAGATAATATGGATGAGCCATGGTATTTGCTGGGTTCATCAGGAATCTATTTCTTGATTCCTTATCACTAATCCAACCAGAAGGATCAGGAGTTCTTGGCACAACAATCTGCTTTCCTTTGTTTTTCTCTGGACACTGGTTGGAGGAAGACATAAAGAGAGAGGGAAATTGGAAACTCTCCTCCTCAGTCTTAGGGTTAACCAGAGAAATTGCTTGTACAGTAGCAGACATAGACCAAAGAACTCATATAACACGACAGAAAAAAATACGAAGGTTTAATTTTGAAGATTCATGGTATGGACACGAAGTCAACTTGATTAAGAGCTTAGTTGACTACAATATGACACATAGATTTTTAAAAACACAGTGAAGTCATACAAAATACATAGTCGAATATGTTCATAATACAGTCGACTAAAAGTCGTGAAATCAGTTTTTCAAAACAAATTCAGTCATTCAATAAAACAAACAATCATTCTCACAATTAAGCATCAACAACCAATCAATTTATGCAGGATGCAATAGAGTGATACAGTTTTACCCGTTGTAGACACTCAAGATAAATGATATGACAAGTATTCTTAATCCTTGAGTTCCTATTGCACCTACTTGTGATCCTGCAAAACAGCTTAAGATTTGGTTGCAGGTACCCATTTGACTTTGAGTCCTTTGTTGTTAGTTTTGTCAACTGTTCCTTTGGTTTCCATACATATAACCCTTTAGGAACACCAATAGTTCTATAGAAACAATTTCTAACAGTATGGCCAATACAATTGCAATAAAAGCATGCATTTCTAGCAGGTTAACTTAGATCAATAAATTTCCTGGTATTGGTTCTGTCAGTTTGAGCTTTATAGCCAATTCCATTTCTGTATATAGCTCTGCTAGAGGATTTTAACACAACATTGAAGTTGTCTCTACCTTGAGTAAATTTGGCTAGAGTACTAGTCAAGTAATCTATTTTCTCAAGATTTGTAGGACAATTTTCACACAGTTTCTCTATTGTAACAGTTTAAATCTTAACTTCCTTAGTAGATAATAAAGCATCACTCAATTTCTCTTCTAATTTTTCATTTTCAGATACAAGGTTATTAATTCGCATTGCTTCAACATGTACTTCTCTGAATGCATCCAATAGTTGATGATACTTCACTTCTATTGGTTCATTCTCAAATTCTGCATCGCTGTCATAGTCCTCTTGTGATGTTCCAGCCATATAGCAAATGTTGGATTCTTCCTCATGATCAGCATCATCATCACTTGAGCTGTCAGTTTCACTGTTCTCCCAAGCAATGTACGCTTCTCTTTGTTTTCTGCTCTTATCTTGAGGGAATCTTTTGTTTCCTTTCTGCTTTGGCTTCAACTCAGGACATTCTGGCTTGATGTGTCCTTCTTTTCCACATTCATAGCAATGGACAACATCTGATCTGAAGTTTTTCTTTAATTTACTTTGACCTACATGGTTAGTAAGTCGACTATCATTTTTCATAAATCGATTGAACTTCCTTACCATCATGGTCATCAATTCCTTTTTGTCCATCTCTGCATCAGAGTCATCATACTTTGAGTTTTTCTTGCTTGTAGCCTTCAGAGCAATGGACTTCTTTTCTTCAATCTCCTCTTCATCCTTTAATCTATAAAGTTCCAATTCGTGTTCTCTTAGCTTGCCAAACAAGGTATCCATGTTCATAGTTGTAAGATCCTTAGATTCAGAGATTGCTGTGACTTTTGGTTGCCAATTTTTGTTTAGGCTTTTCAGATTTTTGAAATTGATCTCCTCTTTATCAAACACTTTTCCGAGAGCCATAAGATGATTAATTATATGTGTGAACCTTTTCTGGACTTCATAGATAGTCTCTCCAGCCTTCATCCAAAAAAGCTCATACGCTTGAATTAGAGAATTTGTCCTTGCTCTCTTAACCTCATCAGTACCTTCATGAGTAACCTCCAAGACATCCCACATTTCCTTTGCAGATTTACATTGAGATATCCTGAAAAATTCATCAACTGTCAGTGTTGAGGCAATAATATTCCTAGCTTTAATATCATATTGTGCCTTTCTATTTTAATCAATAGACCATTCAGTAAAAGGTTTAACAACAGTTGTATCATCAACAGTTTTACTAGGCACAAAAGGTCAATTCATTGTTGCATCCCAAATTCCTCTATCAATGGATTCAAGAAAGATTTGCATTCTAATTTTTCAAATAGGGTAATTTTCACCAGCAAACAGAGGTGGTCTGTTTGTTGAAGCACCTTCACCAAAAGTTTGAAAACAGGAAGCCATCCCCATGTTTATATAGTCGATTCAAGGAAAAACAGAGTCGACTAGTTTTTCAAATATCTTATGAAAACCAGCTCTTATACCAATTGTTGGGAAACAGGTAGGCTTCGTTTTAACACCAAGAGGGGGGAGGGGGTGAATTGGTGAGTTTTCAAAATCAGAGTCTTTTCGCAATCTTTATAAAACTTTACAAACTTTCTTGAATCGCAAGTAATAGAAAATTAAGTGCAGCGGAAAAACGAAGTTGACTACAAGAATTGTAAAGTCAACTGAATGTAAAAGAGTAGGGGTAGAGAATTCAAACGTAGGTTTTTATACTAGTTCAGCCTAAATGCCTACATCCACTGTCCTTCCAATACCAGGAAGCAAATGCACTAAAATGGTCAAGGTTTTTACAGCAAGGCTTTGTTAACACCCTGGCAAGTGTACCAGATCGTATCAAGTAATAAATAAACGGTAAGTCCAAGTATCGTTTTCCCAAGAGACTCACGACACTAAACAATTGTGCTTTTGCTTAACCAATTAAGACTTATAAGAACAATATTTTGAGGTTTTTGAATGCAAAGTGCGGAAAAATAAACATGAATGCAATTTGATCAGTTGAGGCTAAACACAAAAGTGGATGTATGATGTTGATAATATGATATGAATATATTGTTAGGGTTGAAATTTCACCTAATCACTCTCATGCATAAACGAATTCATCATCTTCATTAATGTTAATGCCACTATCTATTTTACTCTAAACTCGATCTCTCGGTAAAAAGAGCCTAATCACAACTAGTTTACTATCTTTAGTCTCCCTAGCAATTATTCATGCAATACACACAGAAGCTTAAGGCAATTGACTTTCCTATTCCTATCTCTAGGTAATATTCATCATCAAGAGAAATTCCCCAGATCGTGATTTGTAGATATCTCATGATACTAATCCTAGGGAGAGAAGAGGAGAGCTGTCTGATAACGGTTGAAAAACTGTTATTTTTATACTTAATTTTGATATAAAATGCACCCTTGTTGACTTAGAAACTTGCTTTGACTTATGATTTTTCTTTAGTTTTGTGAATAAAAGAGTTGAGGACAAGTTTTATGATTTTATCATTAAATTCCCTTGATTTTGTAGGTTTTTGGAATGAATTGAAAAAAAGGTTGAAGTATCAAATGGTTGGAGTGCAGAAAAGTCAAACAGAGTGTAGAAAAGTCAACTAGTCAACCAAAAAAATCAATCAGTCAACCAAAATGCTGAAAAGTTGACCAGAGTTGACTAGAGTGTTGAAAAGTCAACCAGAATCCAGAAAAAGTCAACCAGAACGTGATTTGATATATTTTGTGCGATTTTTATGATCTGTTTGGGCTTGGACCTGTTTTCTGTTATTTTTATGTCCTATTTAAAGGCCAGAACATCTCATATTATCAACATCATCCATCCACTTTTGTGTTTAACCTCAATTGATCAAATTGCATTCATGTTTATTTTTCCGTACTTTATATTCAAAATCCCCAAAATATTGTTCTTATAGTCTTGATTGGTTAAGCAAAAGCACAATAGTTTAGTGCCTTGAGTCTCTTGGAAAAACGATACTTGGACTTACCATTTTATTATTACTTGATACGATCTGGTACACTTGCTAGGGGATTAACAAGTTTTTGGCGCGGTTGCCGGGGACTCGTGGTATAACTATTCTATGTTTGTGATTCTTAACCGATTAGACTTTTTATTTTTCTATCTTTCTATCTATCTCTTTATCTTTCTATCTTTCTATCTATCTTTCTGTTTTTATCTTTCTGTTTTAATTTTTTTGTCTTTATTAAAAAAAAACGAAAAAAAAAATCTTTCTGATTTTATTTTTCTATCTTTATTTAAAAAAAAACGAAAAAAGACATCTTTTTCTTTTTTTATTTTTCTGTTTTTATCTTTTCTGTTTTTTTAAAAAAATAATAATAATAATAATATATCTTTTTCTATTTTTATTCTTCTCCTGATTCTTCTCCTGATTCTTCTCCTTATTCTTCTCCTCATTCTTGTCCTTATCTTTCCATCTTTCTATCTTTCTATTTTTTATCTATTTTTCTTTCTATCTTTTTATTTTTATTTTTTTATCTTTATCTTTCTAAAAAAACAACGAAAAATAAATAAATAAATAATATCTTTTACTATTTTTATTTTTTGAAAAAAAAATATATCTTTTACTCTGATGTGAAAAGTGACAAACCCAAACCTGACACATCAATTAAATTTGAGAATGGGTTATGGGTTGTCAAGACTATCAAAGCAAACAGAATTCTTGAGATTGAGGATCCTTAGAGTTGGTGACATGAAAATTGTTGGTGTCATGAAGGAAGGAGGACGACCAACATCAGAAATCCGGATTGGGCTTAATTGGGTCAAGCTAATGACGTTAAAGAAGCGCTTGCTGGGAGGCAACCCAATTTCTAACTTTTTCTTTTTAATTATTTGTCTGATTTAAATTTGATTTTTCTTTGTGTGTTTATGTTTTTTTTAGGTTATATGCTGCTTCTGATGGTAGTAATGAATAAACATTTACTGATGGATGTAATTAACAACATTTACTGATGAATGCCACTGGGATAGCATCTATTGAGGGATGCTAGAAGATTTAGGTATCTACTGAAGGATACAGGAACTGATGGGTGACAGTAAGGGTTGCTCCTATTGATGGGTGCTAGAAAGGTTTGGGTCAGACTCGTGACGTTAAACAAGCGCTACCTGGGAGGCAACCCAGTTGATTTATTTTTGCATGTTCTACTCGCATATGTGAGTTAAATGATTGGGAATTGCATAAAAATTAAATTTTGAAAGTTGAATTTGAAGGTTTAAAGGGTTAAAATGTTTTAAACAGAAAAAAAAGAGGGGTGTAAAGAAGAATATCTCTAACAATTAATGAAAGAAGCATATATCAATAACAAGAATCAATTCAAATACAAGAGAGTTTAGAGGTTACATCTTCCCCAATAACAAATGAGATTAGTTCTCCATCGTCATGAATAAACTAGGTGTACAATGGAATGGAAGAGATAAAACCCTAGAAAGAGAAAATGAGAGTTATCAAATCCCCAAATCTGCCCCCAAAGGGGTGAAAAACATATTTCTGTGCTTAAGCCATTAAACGATACCCCTTCTAGTTCGTCTGGGTCTATATATAATACAGAAAAAAAAAACAGAATTTTGGCCCAAGTGATAATGGTTGAAAAACCGTTATTTTTATACTTAATTTCGATATCAAATGCATCCTTGTTGACTTAGAAACTTACCTGGACTCATGATTTTGCTTCTGTTTTGTGAATAAGAGAGTTGAGGTTATACTTTATGATTTTATTACTAAATTCCCTTGATTTTGTAGGTTTTTGGAATGATTTAAAAGAAGGGTTGAGGTATCAATGAGTTGTAGTGCAGAAAAGTCAACCAGAATGCAAAAAAGTCATCCAGTCAACTAAAATGCTGAAAAGTCAACCAGAATGCAGATTTTGAGAACCGTAGGTGGCGCTGAGCGCCAGTTTTCTCGCCAATTTTTCACTGTTTTGCGCCTGGGAGACACTGCTGGGCGCCATTCTGAGTGCCGCACCTACCGTTGATGTTGGAAAATAGGTAGGCTTCTTTTCTACATCAAGAGTGGGGGTGAATTGGTGTTGTTTCAAAAATAACTTCTTTTCGCAATCTTGAAAACAAAGTATGAAACTATTTGAACTTTCTTGAAATGCAAGTAATGAAAATTTGTAAGCAGCGGAAAAACGTAGTTGACTGCGTGAAACTTAAAGTCGACTGTAATGTAAAAGAGAAGGGATAGAGAAAATCAAACATAGGTTTTTATACTGGTTCGGCCAACAATGCCTACATCCAGTGTCCTTCCACCCCAGGAAGCAAATGCACTATAATGGTTGTGGTTTTTACAACAAGGAATTTATAGAAGACCTCCACGTCAAAAATATAAATCTCCTCTCTAACTCAAAACCAAACTATAGGCAGAAAACCAGCAAGACTTGCAGCAAGACTTGCAGCAAGAATCCCCTCTTCTGCAATCTGCTAACCACTCTGAACAATCCTCAGAATGAACTATCCCTCTGTATCACAACAGGTCCAAAACCAGCAGTCTTCACGGATGCCAAGCCGAAAAATCAATTCAACAGTCTTCAAGGATGCCAAGCCTAACGTGATCAAACACAGAACACCTTCTTTGTACAGATGTTGATCAATCAATGTGTGCGCAGAAAATCTCCCTTAAGAATCTCTTTCAAGAAAGATCACCACCGTCTTCTTGTAGAATTCTTGGAGCTTAGAGAATTCAATCTGAAACAGAAATGAAAATGTTAGATCATCAAAAGTCCATAGAAAAATAGTGTTCAGCCTAATTATTGATTTCTGTTAATCAGACACATTCTCAGTCGAATATGCTACTAATACAGTCGACTGAATTATGACAGTTATAACAGAACAATCAACCAGGTAGCATACAGTCAACAAAAAAAAAACACATTTAATACAGTTGACTAAGTCATCAATGCTCAACTAACTTTCAAAATTATAGCCGTTAGAGTGTAAGAGCATAACAAAATTTCAAATCAGACAACAGATACAGTCGAATGTGTGACGCACATAGTCGACTATCAACATGTAAAACATTTTGAAATTCTTTTCTTCTCAAAAAATCACACAGCACTGATTCTCAAAATCTGTACAAAGATTTTAGCATAGTCGACACTAGTAAAGTAGTCGACTTCACTCTAACTTTGTCGCACAATAATAAGTTCATAAAAGTGCTTGTGGTTTTCAGCTTTGAAACACGTGCAGTAAAACATTTGTAATGATGCATTTGCACATAGCACATAAAGCATTTAAACATGTTCCAGAAATATATCAATCAATTAACATAGGAACATGTAACACAGTTCATAAACATGTTCAACAAATATCACAATCAATCAGCATAAGAACATGTAAAGCAGAAATTGTTAGAAAAACAGGTAGGCTTCTTTACACCAAGAGGGGGAGGGGTGAATTGGTGTTGTTTCAAAAACAAAATCTTTTCGCAATCTTTATACAAAAGTATAAAGCTTTTTGATCTTTTCTAGAAATGCAAGTAATGAAAATTTCAATGCAACAGAAAAACGCAGTTGACTGCTAAACAGATATAGTCGACTGAATTTAAAGAGTGCAGCGATAGAGAAAATCAAACACTGGTTTTTATACTGGTTCGACCAACAATGCCTACATCCAGTGTCCTTCCAACCCAGGAAGCAAATGCACTATAATGGTTGCGGTTTTTACAACAAGGAATTTATAGAAGCCTCACGCAAAAATATAAATCTCCTTTCTAACCCAAAACCAAAATATAGCAGCACAACAAAACCAGACTTGCAGCAAGAATCCCCTCTTCTGCAATCTGAACCCACTTCGAACAATCCTCAACGTGTAACCAACACTCTTCACAGGATGCCAAGCCTATCACAACAGACTTCACACGTTGCCAAGCCTTCAATCAACATAGCAGTCTTCACAGGATGCCAAGCCTTCAAAGATCAATCAAGAAGCACCTTCCTCGTGCAGATATTGATCACATAGTCAACGCATAAGCCTTCTCCCTTTGAATCTCTCTGAAGATAGATCACCACCGTCTTCTTGGAGAATTCTTGGAGCTGTTAACACAGAGAATTCAATTTGAAATAAGAAATGAAAATGTCAGTGCGTCAAAAGTCTCTTGAACAAATCGCGTTCAGTCTATTTATAGTTTTCTGTTAGACAGATTGTTTCTCAGTTGAATAGCCTACTAAACTAGTTGACTGTATTAAAACAGTTATAACAGACAGTCAAAACATAGGCTCTCCGTCAACAAAAATCAGCACACATTTATTACAGTTGACCAAGTCATCAATGCTTAACTAACTTTTAAAAATATAGTCGTTGGAACGCGTAAGCATAACAAAATTCCAAAACAAATCAAAGATACAATCGAAAGTACACATAACAAAATCGACTGACACATGAAAAAACACTTTGAAATTCTTTTCAATCCAAAACGTCACAAAGCACTGATGTTCCAAATCTGTACAAAGGTTTTAGAATAGTCGAATCCATTACATGTGTATTCGATTGTACTAGAAATTTGTCACACAATTATAAGTTCATAAAGGTGCTTGTGATTTTTCACTTCCAGAATGTACTGTTATCAAAGACATTTTGTTACACATTGTCATACAAGCATGCTCCACAGATATATCACACAATTAACATAAGAACATACATCATAGTACATCAAAACATGTTCAACAGATATAACAACAAGTTCAGAACAAGAACATGTAAAACAACATGTGTACTATTATTAAGCATTGTGTTGTCATCATAAAAAACCAGATTGATATAAAGTTTGTGTTGTCAACAATCTCAACAATCTCCCCCTTTTTTGATGATGCACAACCATGATTGATAACTCAACCATG
Organism: Vigna reflexopilosa; assembly: GCA_027742785.1. Taxonomy (NCBI): domain Eukaryota; kingdom Viridiplantae; phylum Streptophyta; class Magnoliopsida; order Fabales; family Fabaceae; genus Vigna; species Vigna reflexopilosa. The sequence goes on from CM050932.1 coordinate 11,852,855, forward strand.
TTTGCACAGTTCAGCACAATATTAAGCATAAATCAAGCAGAAACAGTATGAGAGTTTCAAAAGATTACATTGTTCCCCAACAACTAAGGTTTAGTTCACCATAATCATGGTGAAACTAGATGAATTAAATGGAAGAATGGAAAAGCAAACCCTAGAATTGATAAAGTGGAGCCTAAGCATCCAAGAAATCTCCTCGAAGGTGTGTAGAGCAGCTCTGGACGTTTCTCTCTACAAAAGAATTACATTTGGATTCGCACTAGGGCTATATATAAGCAAAAAAGATAACAGAAAGATCTCAGAATCCAAAATATAAAAACAGACAACCGCCCAGGCGCCTAAAATGACCGCTGAGCGGTTTGCCTCAACACACGCCACCGCCCAGGCGCCTAAAATGACCGTTGAGCGGTTTGCCTCTTGTTGCTCTAGATGCTTAACGTCACCGCTTGGGCGCCAGACAACAACTTTTCCTTGCACTAGGATGCTCAGCGGTGGAATTTACCGCTGAGCGGTTCACAGACTCTTCTTTTCTTCCTTTTTCTCCTTCATTCTTGAGTCTATGACCTTCCTACTTCATTGCCATCTTCAATTTTCATCAAAAACCCTGCAAAACAATGCAAAACAAGCATAATATCTCTAAAAACAACTTTTGACTCTCATGTAACACAACTTAAGAGTTTTACTTGATTCTAAGCCCATTTTAAGCTACAAAGGGTGTGATTTAATATCAAATTTATGCATGAAAATAACGGTTTTGAGACCGTTATCACATGTGCATAGAACCTTTCAGTGGAATATCTTCTAGGAAATCCCAACCAGTCCTTATATATCTTCCTCTCGTTGAATGTGACATTGGTTTGAGCAGAGGAAAGAGACGACTTACCTCCTTCTGAAGGTAGGTTTACAGTCATGTTCCACAAGAAGTCATCAATTACAATATCAACTCCTTTTACCCTTGAACAAATATTATCATCAATCATCCTCATGTTGTGGTAAAATACTTTCACAAGATCAGGGTACCACCATCCCTTTAGTTGTACAAGTAACGACAATCCTTGTCTCTCTATCCACTCAGGAAACATGAATCCTTCCTTTTCGAACAGATTCAGATTAATGATCATAGGGGAGATGATAGTTTTTGTAGTTGTGCCGAGGAATCTTTCCCGAGTTGCTTCATCACTAATCCATCCCGTTGGATCAAGCATTCTGAATTCAGAGTCATTTCTTCTAACATTTCTTGGTATGGAGTGACTTGAGGAGGCCATGAGAGTTCACTAAACTTCCTTTCTCAGTCCAAGATAATGAATGATTGTCCACAAGAATAGAGATGCTTTTAAAAAGAAAGACGCATAATGCAACATATAACAACTTTAAAACTCAGTTCCTAATTTATTTAAAATTCCAACGTTCAAAAGCAGAGTTTTACATACAATCACATAACTCAGTCGATTGAATTAAAGATGGAGTCGACTATGACTCGAGAAAATCATTTTCAAACAATTTCAATCAACCAAACAGTTTAGCATACTAAACAAACAATCATACAACAACAACCAATCATTATGAGCATGATGCAGTAGATAGATACAAATTTACCAGTTGTAGATACTCAAGATTTTTGATATTTTCCAAAATTGATTCATCCTTGAGATCACTCTGCATCAGCTCTGTACCCTGCAAAACAACTAGGTTTTGGTTGCTGGTTCCCATTTTACTTTGGGTCCTTGATTGTTAATCCTTGTTACATGTTCCTTTGGTATCCAAACACATAATCCTTTAGGAACAAAAACATTTCTGTAATAATAATTTCTAACAGTATGACCAATACAATTGCAATAAAAACATGCATTTCTAGCAGGTTTATTCATATCAGTTAATTTCCTAGCATTGGTTCTGTTAGATTGAGCTTTGTAACCAATTCCTTGCATATTAATACTTCTACTAGATGAATTTAAAACAACATCTAAATTGTCTCTACCTTGAGTAAACTTATCTAGCGTGCTAGTCAAGTAATTTATCTTTTCAATATGAGGAGGACAATTTTCACATTCTTTCTCTACTGTAACAGTTTTAATTTCAACATCTTTAGCAGATAACAAAGCTTCATTCAATCTTTTTCTAATCTTTCATTTTTTGCAATAAGGTTATTTATTCTATATTCATAGTCTCTTTTTTCAGAGTTCAGTCGATTAACCTTGTATTGCAGTCGCATAGCTTCAGCATGTAGTTCTCTGAATGTCTCTATCAGTTGCTGATATTTCTCTTCTATAGGCAGCTTCTCAAATTCATCATCACTGTCACTTTCAACTCGTGATGTTCCAGCCATATGACATATGTTGGATTTCTCCTCTTGGTCAGCATCTTCATCACTTGAATTCTCAGAATCTGATTTCTCCCAAGCAATGTAGGCTCCTTTTCTTCTCGTATTCTTGCCTTGAGGGAATCTTTTCTTTCCTTTTTGCTTCGGCTGTAAGTCAGGACAATCAGGCTTGATGTGACCTTCTTTTCCACATTCATAGCACTAGACAACATTTGTACTAAAGCTCTTCTTTTTGCTTTGACCTGCATAGTTAGACAGTTGACTATCATTTTGCATAAGTCGACTAAACTTTCTTACCATCAAGGTCATCAGTTCTTTTTCGTCCAAGTCTGCTTCTGTGATGTTCTTGCTTGATGCTTTCAGAGCAATGGACTTCTTTTCTTCAATCTCCTCTTCATCCTTTAATCTACCAAGTTCCAACTCGTGTTCCCGTAACTTGCTAAACAAAGTAGCCATATTCATTGTTGTAAGATCTTTGGATTCAAAGATTGCAGTGACTTTTGGTTGCCAATTCCTGTTCAGACTTTTCAAAATCTTGATGTTGATCTCCTCCTTATCAAACACTTTGCCAAGATCCATGAGATGATTTACAATGTGAGTGAATCGTTTCTGCACATCATAGATGTTTTCACTAGCCTTCATTCTGAACAATTCATACTCCTGTATTAAAGAGTTCTTTCTGGTTCTCTTGACTTCATCCGTGCCTTCATGAGTTATCTCTAAGACATCCCACATTTCCTTTGCAGATTTGCATTGAGATATCCTGAAAAATTCATCAATTGTCAGTGTAGAGGCAATAATATTTCTAGCTTTAACATCATACTGAGCATTTCTATTTTCATCAGCAGTCCACTCAGTAAAAGGTTTTAAAACAGTTTCTCTATCAACAGTTTTTGTAGGCACATATGGACCATTCAAAGTGGCATCCAAAATTCCCTTATCTTGCGATTCAAGAAAGAACTGCATGTGAATTTTCCAAAAAGGATAGTTTTCACCAGCAAACAGAGGTGGTCTGTTTGTTGAAGCACCTTCACCAAAAGTTTGAAAATAGGAAGCCATCCCCAGGTTTTATAGTCGAATAAAATGAAAACAGAGTCTACTATGTTTTTCAAATATCTTATGAAAACCAGCTCTGGTGCCAATTGTTAGGAAAATAGGTAGGCTTCTTTACACCAAGAGGGGGGTGGGGGGTGAATTGGTATTGTTTCAAAAACAAAATCTTTTCTCAATCTTGAAACAAAAGTATAAAGTTTTTTGATCTTTTCTTGAAATGCAAGTAATGAAAATTCAATGCAGCGGAAAAACGCAATTGACTGCTAAACAGATATAGTCGACTGAATTTAAAGAGTGCAGGGATAGAGAAAATCAAATGCTGGTTTTTATACTGGTTCGGCCAACAATGCCTACATCTAGTGTCCTTCCAACCTAGGAAGCAAATGCACTATAATGGTTGCGGTTTTTACAACAAGGAAGCCTCACACAAAAATATAAATCTCCTCTCTAACCCAAAACCAAAATATAGCTGCAAAACAAAACCAGACTTACAACGAGAATCCCCTCTTCTGCAATCTGAACCCACGTCGAACAATCCTCAACGTGTAACCAGCACTCTTCATAGGATGCCAAGCCTATCACAACAGACTTCACAGGTTGCCAGGCCTTCAATCAACACAACAGTCTTCACAGGATGCGAAGCCTTCAAAGATCAATCAAGAAGCACCTTCCTCGTGCAGATATTGATCACATAGTCAGCGCATAAGCCTTCTCCCTTTGAATCTCTCTCAAGATAGATCACCACCGTCTTCTTGGAGAATTCTTGGAGTTGTTAACACAGAGAATTCAATCTGAAACAAGAAATGAAAATGTCAGTGCGTCAAAAGTCGCTTGAACAAATCGCGTTAAGTCTATTTATTGTTTTCTGTTAGACAGATTGTTTCTCAGTCGAATAGCCTACTAATCCGGTCGACTGTATTAAAACAGTTATAACAGAGAGTCAACACATAGGCTCTCAGTCAACAAAAATCAACACACATTTATTACAGTTGACCAAGTCATCAATGCTTAACTAACTTTCAAAAATATAGCCGTTGGAGTGCGTAAGCATAACAGAATTCCAAAACAGATCAAAGATACAGTCGAATGTACACATAACAAAGTCGACTGACACATGAAAAAACACTTTGAAATTCTTTTCAATCCAAAACGTCACAAAGCACTGATGTTCAAAATCTGTATAAAAGTTTTAGAATAGTCGAATCCATTATGTAAGACCCTAATAAAATAAAAATACCTTTTATTTTTATTTTAATATTTTATCATGGTAAATTATTTACTTATGGTGTAAGGTTAGGTCTAAGAGTATTTAGAAGTTGTAAGAAAATTAATTAATTATTATTGTTGTTCTAATTTTGGAAATAAGTTGAAGAAAGATATAAATATTACTGTTTGCACTAACATTCCAGCTCGATGTTGTTGTTGCCATGGTTTCGGTGTGTGAATGTAAGTTCTTTGGCATTATTTCGTTTCCCTCTTGGTTTTGGAAGCGCTTTTAGCCTTTTTCTCATTTGCCCACCGGTGGGGCCCACGTTGTTTACTGGGAGGCGGGTCATTAGTAATTGCAAGGCAGGCTTTCAGTGTGGAAGAAGGAAAATTCTCATTTTTCCCTTTATTCCTTGGTGGGGTCCAGCCGTAGGGTAAATTAGCCAATAGGAAGAGAGGGATTGATTGAAGATTTGTAATTCTCATGCACGTATGGATCAGAGAGATATGATGAAAGAGAATATATATTATTTTGTGTTGTTCCAGGGATTACTAGCTTTTATTCTCCTTTATGTTTTATTCAAAACGCAGTTTTAAATGTGTGGGTATTTTAGGGAGTTTTGATGGTTTCAGGAAGGAAATAATAAGTGAGCTGATGCACTGAATATATGGAGATTAGAAGGATATCTTTAGATCTTTTTGTCAGTATGGAAGAGTGGGCCTTTGGGATGTATCTAGGGTAAAAAGGAAGTGTTTAAAATCTGTTTTGTTTTAGGTCAAACTCAGGAGACCTATACCCAGCAGCCGCGAGAGAGAGTTGAAGCCAACTATAGCCCCACCCTTTTCATTTCTAACCGAGAGAGAGGGTCGTATGAGGGGGAGAGCTTTCACCGTTGCATCATAGCACGAGTGTGGTGGTTAAGAAGGAGATGAAACCGTGAAGCTAGTAGGATGTTAGCTGCTGCTATCGACAAGGAGAGCTCAAGTGATATGTGAGGAGTCAAAGGAATCGAGCGAAAGCCCTGGAAGCCAGGTAAGGGGAGTGGCCAAGAAGTCATCTTATGTGAATAAGGATTTTTGGGTTGTTATGTTTCGTAACATACTGTGCTTGATGTTATTATTGATAACCTACCTTGCATGAGAGGAAGAATGTTGGTTGTGAATGGGTCTTGGGTGTCGTTGGGAATAACAAAAGGAGAGTGTTGGGTTGGTTTTGAATGGAGAATGTCTCTGTGGTGGTTATTCTTATACGTGATATTATTAAGATAAAGTTAGATAATTGCATGTGGAGGAAAACGTGTGAGGCATATATGGGTCTTCTCACAGTTTAGGTTTTTGAATTTAGATTGTCAAACTAGGCTAGTACAACTTTTGGTTATTTTATTTTAAGTCATATCACTCTTAAGGGTACAGCGTGGGATAGTTTGCACGGTCGAGAGAGAAAACCTAGGGTTGAGGTTGTAGCATTGTCTTGAATGAGTCCCCTATGGGTAGCCGAGAGGTGTAGCGGTAGCACCCTAATGTTGTAAGTCTTGCAGGGATGAGTTTAAAGGAATAGATGCGTCAAGGGAAACATGTGAAACGGATTGGGGGTATAGGTATATAGCCTTGGCGGTCTAGGTGAGTGTTTCAGGGTTACAGGGGAATGTGTTTGAGTGGATTGAAACGAAGGAACGTGTGTGATATTGCATGTGAAGAATGGGTTATTGTACTGATAGTATAAAAGAGAGGTAGGGAGAGTTTTATGCAAAGTGTAGTTTAAGGGTTAAGAATGGAAGTGTGTACGTGCATGGGGTTATTACACGTCAATAGCTTTGAGGAAGAAGTGGCGAAAGGGTGGTGAACCATAGATGAGTTAGAATGTGTGTGTTGGTTGGGTTGGATAGTAAGGGGAAGAAGGATGGGCTACATATAGTGCTTTCGGTAAGAGAATGAAAGTGTATGTGAGTGTAACCTTGTAGTGGGTTTCTGTTGAAAAATAATAGGAATGAAAGAAGATGGGAAAGGGAGTCTTGTAGGGGCTGTGGTTTCGGGTTTATATCCAGGAGAAGAGGGTGCCTCTGGGCTTGTGGAAGGTAAGTCTAGAATGGTGAGGTTTTGTTTGGGAAGAGTTCACGTCTAAGGATCTTACTAAGTGTATGATGGATGCATGGTGTGAGTTGTTATGTGCGTGAGGAGGTGTGGCGAGAGAAATGTGTGCACGTAAGGATAGAGAAAGAGAAGAAAGATTGGGGAGTGAGTATGGTTTTGTGATATAAATGATAGTGAGGGTGGTTAAGTGTTCTTATTAAAGTCTGGGGAGGTGAAGGTAATCAGAGAGTGTGGTTCGTAAGTGAAACGAAACAGAGAGTGTGAGAGATTTTTGAGGGGTCTCGTGCTCGGGAAGAGTTGGCAGCAGAGAGTGGTATGAGATGGGACGTGAAGGTGTACATGGAAAAAGTAGTATATGTAGAAAGAAAAAGAATACTTTGACACGGCCAAAGTATTTGACATTCAAATGACACGGGGTGGGGCCCAAATTTTGTGAATGTACAGAAGGGTAATATTGTCATTTACCCTCTAAATGAAACGTTGCGTTTTATTTAGGGTGTTCTCTGTATTCAGTTTTCCAGTTTGTCTAATTTGACATTTTGGAAGAGCTCTTCGTGCTTTGCTAGGGTTGGGGGTGATAGAGAAGCGGAGAAGTGGAAGAGCGTGCTGTGGTAGGGTTCGGTTGATAGAGAAGACGAGACTCCTCGGTTCGGTTGATAGAGAAGACGACACTCCTCGGTTCGGTTGATAGAGAAGACGAGACTCCATGGGTGCCACTTAATCGGATGGTGTATGGTTCTTCTTTGTTTCTTCTTTTGTCATGATTTTTGTATTTTTCCATTTGTATTTGCTTCATTTTGGTGAACCCTAGACTAAAGGGGGCAAGGTGGTCTGAGGGAGAGTTGCGGTAGGGAGAACACTGAGAGAAGACGGTTTGGGGAGTCATCTCTGTCTAATTTGAAAATTGTGTTTAAATGTGTAATTTGGCATATTATTTTGGTTAGTTTCCCTGTTTGACAAATTTGATTGTCCTGTATTGTAAACTAATATTGATTTATGACAAATCTGGTTTGCTTGATTTGTAACTTGTGTCGTGCCTGATGCGTGCGAAATGCAATGCTGGTTTTCGGAGGAATGCATTTTATTAGAGGTGGTTGTCAATGTATGAAAAAGGGATACCTATTAAGGATTGTAACCAACGAGGGAGTTGATTGAAGTGGAATATTTACATTTGGTTTCTCCCCTGAATAGGTAGCTGTTGAGAGTGAATTTCCGTAGTGCTTGTGTATTTCTCACATTGAATCATCCAATATTTAGAAGCTTTTTAGTAAAATTACTTTGACTTTTTTGGATTTTATCATCTGAAAACCCTTATTTGTAGACCTGTTTAGTTTGGTTTTCAGATGGTAACAATGAAAACAATTTTAGTGTTCCTCTTTGAACATTGTATGCATTTCTCCCTTTTGTTTTGTTTTTTCTTCTGTATGGTTTATACAATGTCATCAACATCTTGTTGAATTAGTTTAAATGCACGTCCACTGGCAACTAACTTTTTGCATTCTCTTCATGATAGGTGGCTGCACTTGTTCCTAAAGGTGATGTTGATGGTGAAATGGGTGATGCTCACATGAATTGATGAGTCAGGCACTTAGAAAATTTAGGCATGCCTTATCACAGACATAGCATATCTCTTTTCCATCCTTTTTTTCAAGGTAGTAACTATCATAATTATTGAGCCTGGTTAGATAGAATGTGCAGACTTGGATTTTTTGCTATGTAGAAAAAGAATATGGGAATTATTTCCATTAATTGAAATTTGTAATTATGCATTGGCCATGCGTTTGTAATTATTTGTATAAAATTTGTTGTAATCAAGTTTATCTCATTTAATATAAACAAATGAAATTTATTGTTTGATAATGCTTTAAAATATGTATATGTGTAATATAAAAAAACGCTTTGTAATAATGTGAAATTTATTTAATTAATTTTAATAATGTTGGATGTATTTTCTATGCACAACCACCATGGTTCTTATAAGTTGGATGTCTTTTTGGTATATGAGTGGCAGATGAAATTGAGTAGGTTGAAAATATACTTATTATGTAAGGTTAATGAATGTGATTTTGTTGTGAGAGATGTGTCTATATATGTCTTCCAGTTAAATATTTTATGGCTAGAAGTCTAAGTTTTTTATTTTATGGACATGCAGTCAAAGCATAGAGATAGTTGGAACAATCATTATGGAAGAACAGGTTTGAATGCACATGATGATTTTTTGTGTTTAAAATTGATTTCCTGAAGTGGTGTATTTCACTTGTTGAATTGTTTACTTTGATATATAGGTTTATGCACGACATTCATGCAGGACAAAATACTTGGCACATGTGAATACATTATTAACGGATGTGCAGAAGACGTTTATACAAAGAACTCCTTTTGGATGGCTACTGTCCATTAATGTGGAAGCCAAAATGAGTAGGACACTACTTATAGAATTGTGTAGTAGATGGTCAGAGAGGAGGGGTGGGTTTGAAGTTAGGTCTGTCTTTATTCCATTCACCAAGTTAGACATTTGCTTAGGTTTAGGTGTTAGGGTTAATGGAGACATGTTTAAGTTGTTTAAAGAGGAAGTTGATTGTTATAGTAGAAGATTGTTTGATACAAATGATGTAACTATACATCATGTTTATGAAGAGCTTCAAAAGCATATAAAAGGGGATGAAGTGGCTGATGTTTGTAGATTGTATTTGTTGCTAGGGTTGACTGAGTTTTTGTTTCCAAATAGAGGTGGAAAAGTTCATTTTGGTTTATTTGAATTATTAGATGATTTTTCATGTATGGGAAAGTATAACTGGGGGGGTGTTATTTATGAGTATTTGGTTTCTAGTTTGTGTGATGCTGCATTGTGTGTAAGGAAGAGACAAAAAAGATCACACTTTCATGTGGTTGGTTGTGTATTTGCATTACAGGTATATTTTGGTTGTTGTAAGAAAATTTTTTGTGTTACAATTTATAATTGTTAGTTAATGGAAATTGAATTTTGTATGTAACAGATGTGGGCAATGGAACATGTTTTATTTGGTCAGAAGAAGTTGGATAAAAGAAAAAGTTATTTACCTAGAATTCTTCATTGGATTCATGTTAAGGTTGGTGAAGCAGAAGTTCAAAAAGCCTTTTTGTGTAATGAAGTGAGTTGTAAATAGCTTCTAGTAATTACTTGTTATGTAATTTGTATTCATTTTAATATGATTTGTTTCCTTTTTTTTATAGATGATTACTGAGGTATATGTAACCAAGGAAGAGATGGCAACTGAAATTGTTAAAGAAGCCTTAGATGGTCATCATAATGCTAGAGTGAAGCAGAACTACGGAAGGAAATCTTTAGCTGATATTGTTGCTGAAAATGAAGCTCTGCGTGCTATCATTGGTGACCAAGAGGCATCCATTGTCGAGCTTGAGAAATTAGTAGAGAAGCTACAAATGTTTGCTGCACAAAAGAGGCAACAGTCTGCTGATGTTGGGAACTGTTATTCAAATAAAGATTATGACATGGTAGTTGATGGTTTTGGGACCACTAATTCAGAGGAAGATTATGAGGTATTTCTTTCATCTGTTGGGAAGTCAAATTCTAATAAAGAATTAGAAATGGAAGGTGATGATGTTGAGAAGTCGAATTTTGAAAAGGTTTTTGACATTACACCTGATGCTGGTGGAAAAAGTGTCCATGAAGAGAGTGGTGATGTTTTAGGTGATGAAGACATGGATATTGAAAAATCTAACATGTACACGCGTTTAAAAGCTCAACCTAGGAAGCGTGTGAAAAGTTTAGCTTTGGAAACCCCTTGGACAAGGTTAGATAGGAAAAATGCCAGGCACTAATCAAATAAAGGGTAAGGAATCATTGTTTAAATAATTTGAAGTATTTAGTGGTTATGTCATTCCTGCAATAGTATCGCTTATCAGCCTTGTATGTCAGTTTTACATTCTATTGTTGATACGTGTTCTTTTATGTCCTTCTTCTTTAGGTAGGTGCGTTTCATGGTTAAGCACTCACATCTATCCATGGTTTCAGATGAAGTCAGTAGTACAAGAACATATGTTTAAGAAAGGGATTGCATTTGTTTCTCTTTCTAATTATTTTCTTTTACTCGGTTGGGCGGATGGGTTTTCAAATAGATTATATGAGTGAGTTTAGATAATTAGTATAAAAGATGTCGTTGAAGATTGGATATTGTCTTTTCAGGTACAATATCTGTCACTTTAATTTTCTTGTATGTGCCAAAATGAGTTCATACTTGATGGCTATTTCCGATTTAGGTGAGCAGGAGTGAGGCTTAACAGTGGGAGGAAAACAGGGAGGGGAGGGGGGAGGTGTCATTCCATTTCTTATGTTTGGGTTTTGTTTTCTCAAACTCAAATCATTCTTCTAGTGGATCTGCTTTTGAATTTGGAATATTGTTCCAGTATGATGTCAAGTTTATTCGTTATATGGACAAGATGCCTCAGTTAAAATCACTTAAAAATGTATTAATCTGTGAAAGGAAATACTGCCATGCATTTGACATGTTGATCGATTGTAGGTGTTGGCGTACATGTTTGACGTGAACATGTCTCCTCTGTTGATTTGTTGTTGCTTGTTTCATAAGCCATTCATATTGACTTTTATTTTCTTTGATACTTTGCTATCGGTGGTTTTAAACATTCTGATTTTCTTTTTGCTATGAGTTCTTCTGACTTTAGCTGATATACAGGTATGCCTTAGGATGGAGGGGTGGAAGCTGGTATGCAACTTAGAAGTTCAGAAAGGACCAAATGAAAATGCTAGGACAGGTTACACCTAGAAGATGGCAATTGCTTGGGAAGATAAAACCTAAAGGGTTGCAACAATATTTATTCATATGGCTGTAGATACCAGATTAGGGATTGTATTAGATAAAAATATTAGCAACTTGGTATAACTAATTATCATCAAATTTTGCATTGATAATTTATTTTGGCCTGCAACTGCTCACCCTTAGCTTCATAAATTATTCATCCTTCATGATAAGTTGTTTAGAAACTTGTGTTTTATTTGATTGTTAAATTTATAATCGAGTAAATACACATACTTTGATTTTGGTGGGTGGCAAATAGAACTCTCTTCATTGGAGGAAATACACATTAGATTTGTGTTATGTTGGGAATGAACAAGTTCTCAATGGTCTAATTTTACTAACACAATTTTCGACCAAGATAATATAAGTCAAGAGTGACAGACTAAGAAAAATGAAACAGAAAAGAGAGAATAACGATGAATTCATTTGTGTATAGCAGGTATGAAATACTTTAATACCCATATAGACATCAAATCAAATAGCTATACATATTACTATTATGACAATTGAATACATTTTTTTTCAATTAACTTAAGATACATGCACGTACTCTATAACCATTTGTAATTCAAAATACTTAAATGTTTATAAAGATATAGAAAAGGTGAACTTATCTTATTTTTAATTCTGATCAAGTATATATGTAAAATTCTTTATTATATCACTATTAGCTGTTTTTCATTATAAGACAAATGGAATTAAAAAATTCTATAGTTATGAGTTACTATTATGTAAAAACTTCTATACTTATGAGTTACTATTATGTAAACCAAAGCTTGTACTTAAAATAACTCGTTTCAGTCAATCTAATTTTAATTATATTACCTTAGCATTTATTATAAAAGGTAAAATTTTATTTGGTTGCATATAATTTTACTTTTAAATGAAAAATGAATAATTAAAAGTTAGAGGAAAAATTGAACATTCATCTTAAAAGTTAATATTAAATTATGGGTTTATATTAACCTTGTGCTTCATAGAGAAAAATAAAAACTAAAATTGCTGCTTCGTCAGAAATAAATAAAAAATAAAATTGATTTCAGTCAATCCTGTGAAACACTTGATTTTTTCCTCCAGTAAGTGGTTATTTCATAAAACATATGTGGTTGGTTGTGACAAACATTTCGTATAACAATAAATTGATAAACCTTATTTTAATTACTTTGATATCAAAAGACTGAGGCATCAAATGACGTGTTTAAATGGAGTGGTGTTATGCAGAATAATAATTTTGTCATTTAAACTACTCTGGTTTTTTGCTGTATTATGTGGTTATTGAATTAAAAATTTGTGGTTGGTTGTCACTGACAATTTGTACAAAAACAAAAGACTTGAAATGGATATAACTGCCAAAGTATAAATATAAGATATTTCTACAATCTGCATAAATATGACATTCATTTTAACGACATCTCAGACTTTCACATGACCAAAAAATCTTCCTCAACATACATGTCAGGAACTTAATCGTAAGTGTAAACTTTGTTATCCAAATACATTGTCAATATTACTAGTGGATGATTGCGTGTTTTGCATGTCATTGTGTAATGATGTCAACAGTGACATGAACCCAGAGGATTGCACAGTTGATGCCTACATGACAGAACATCCAATGCATGAGATTAAAATATATGGAGGTTGTAGTAAATTTGAAATCATTAAACTATGAAAAAGCAATTCAATCTTACCGGTCCAATTGAGTTGGGTGTTGTGTAATGTGTGTTCGGTGTCACATCAATGTTGTTGCTGAATGTTGTATTTGGTACCTCCATCATAGTTTCCTGTATCAGTAGTGAATATGAGGTTAGTTTAAATTTCTTTAGTGTGAGAACTTTAATAACACCAAATATTTATTGCAATTTATAACAGTAACAAATAATGAAATAAATACTTACAACAATACCAATGGATGTTAGAGTACTAGCTTTTGCTGATGGTTTCTTCCTTGTTATTCTCTCCGTTGTGGATTTCAACCTTCTTGTCCTAGGTCGACCCTTTCGCTTCACAGATTTTGGGCTTTGGATTTGAACATTGTACATAGTTGTGTCAACATCATGGCTTATTTCACTATCATGTAGGTGTTCTTCTTGTGTGTGGCTATTGTTGTTGATGCATGGTGAAGGTGAAATTTGTAATCCATGCTTGTTGACAAAGGAACTAAGGTTGTCAACCAATAATTGTGTCAAGTGTATTGACTCACAGGCAATCTCAGCAATATCTCCAAAATTCTTGCATAAGTTATCATACCGTTCAATATGGGGATCCTTTTCCTTGTTGTGGTATGATGCTCTAATATACGTGTGCTTTCTGCGGACATTTTTACACCATCTTGTGAGTATGTACTTAGCAGGAAGCTCTGTTACTCGCTCTTGTGCCAAAACACATATAGAATGTCTACATATAATGCCCCTAAACTCAAAAAGCAAACAACTGCAATTAACATCCATTGTGTCTCGCTGATATGTAACCATGAATACCCTCTCTTCCCTTATTTCGTTATGAATGGAGTCCTCCATGACATTGTACAACAATGAATTATCTTGTACCACAACACCATCAACGAAACAATTAATTTTACCTCTAAATTCGGACTGTATTTCTGCAAACTTAGCATGTGTGTAATGCTTTTGGAATTGTCGCTCTATGAGTGATTGTGACCCGCATGGAAGAGTTGTGTTTAATGATGTGAAGTCAGCTAGGCTCTCTTTTTCTGTCTTGTGTTGTAGTGCATTGTCATATTGTTTAACAAATTCTTGAAGAGTTGTTTGTGAGTTAATATATCCATCAAAGAATGCATTCATGCTCTCGCTTCTTTGAGTGGTTGACATGCCTGCCCAAAAAGTCTTTCTCAAGTAACAAGGAACCCACCTCTGTCGTTCTTCATAAAGTGAAGAAAGCCATTCATTCGTTTGTAGTGAAAAAATTGTTATCATCCTTTCCCATTCATAAACAAAACTATCAACTGAATCAGAATTGTAGACAACTTGCTTAAGTTGTCGCTTGATATCTTTGTAAGCCGCATAACCTTGTAACTTCTCAGGTATTTTTTTCATTATATGCCACAAGCACCACCTATGACGAGTGTTAGGAAACACGACTTCTATTGCTTTCTTCATTGCTTTGCATTGATCCGTAACAATTCCTTGGGGTGGTCTGTTGGACATGCACCGAAGCCATGAATTAAAGAGCCAAACAAATGAATCAGTGTCCTCTGAACATAACAAACCACAACCCAACAATATAGATTGCCCATGGTGGTTAACACCAACGAAAGGAGCAAATGGCATATCGTACTTATTTGTTAAGTATGTTGTGTCAAAAGATATGACATCACCAAAATACTGACAAGCTGCCCTACTTCGTGCATCGGCCCAAAACACATTCAATATACGGTTGTCGTCATCAACATCAATGTCGAAAAAGAAATCCTTATTTAATTGTCTCATGGAAGAGAAATGGTTTAAGAGTGCCTTTGCATCACCATCTTTTGTTAATGATCTTCTTTGTTTGGCCACATAATTTCTAACATCGTGTTCGACAAACTCGAGGTTCTCGTAACCGCTTCTAGCACAAACCAAGGACCGGAAGCTCTTGTTAATCCTCACTCCTGCTTCATCATTGAAGTCTAGTGTTCTTTTAATGTTAAGATTCATCCTTTTATTGCCTCGGAACAATCTTGACTTTGTTGGACTAAGATCATGACTATGTACATCATCAAATGCTGAAATGTACCACTTCTCATCTCTTTTTGATACAATCATTCGAGCTGCACAATCATTAGCCAGTGTTGGACGTGCAATCATTTGATTGTCAATGGGGGACATAAATTTTCCAGCCCTAGAACACACCATCATGAAGTAACATAATTCGTTCTTGTTGTTCTTCCTTGAAGTCCTTGTTCGAATTCCAAAACCCTTTGATATTGCATATTGTCTATAAAATGACTTGACTTCATTAATAGTTTCGAACACCATTCCAACTGTTGGAGGGATTGACTTAGGTTGGATATGGTTTTCATCTAATTCTTGCTCTACATTGTCATGTTCTTCATGAAATTCTATATCATCAAAAGATGTATTTGTATGGTCCATGTCCATGCTTCTCCTACAATAGTTCAATACAGGAATAATTATTACTAACTTTCCTAATTAATAACATGCTTAACTTAATAAAATTTGTAGATATCCATTACCACAATAATAAATAACCACATATGAATGAGCAAATAGCCACTTAATGCACCTGTGAAAGTTATTCATGAAATAGAATATTATCCAAATATGTATTTATATGGTCATTGTCCGTACTTGTCCTAAAACAATTCAATAGAAGAATAATTACTACTTATTGGCCTAATTAATAACATGTTTGATAATCATCTTAATCATTTCTTTAGATGCTCATAACCAGTATAAGAACTAGCCACTTATGAATGAGCAAATAACCACTTACTGCACCTGTGAAAGTTATTCATGAAATTGAATATCATCCAAATATGTATTTATATGGTAATTGTCCGTACTTCTCCTAAAACAATTCAATAGAAGAATAATTACTACTTATTGTTCTAATTAATAAAATGCTTGATAATCATCTTAATCATTTCTTTAGATGCTCATAACCAGTATAATAAATAACCACATATGAATG
This sequence comes from Vigna reflexopilosa, assembly GCA_027742785.1. Lineage (NCBI taxonomy): Eukaryota > Viridiplantae > Streptophyta > Magnoliopsida > Fabales > Fabaceae > Vigna > Vigna reflexopilosa. The sequence continues at coordinate 11,868,989 of CM050932.1, forward strand.
AGGAAATAACCACTTACTGCACCTGTGAAAGTTATTCATGAAATTTAATATTATCCAAATATGTATTTATATGGTCATTGTTTGTTCTTCTTCTAAAACAATTCAATAGAAGAATAATTACTACTTATTGGCCTAATTAATAACATGGTTGATAATCATCTTAATCATTTCTTTAGATGCTCATAACCAGTATAAGAACTAGCCACATACGAATGAGCAAATAACCACTTACTGCACCGTTAATTTTGAATTTTTATTTTAAATGACCACTCTCGAAACAATAACTTCACAGTTAACATTACAAACCACTTGCTGGTTTAAGTGCTGATGTAATGTATGCAATGTTTGAAGATTGATATCATGTTCCTTTATTATGCATCCTAACAATGTAGAAATGATGGAAGTGTAATGTGATATAATTATGTTCAATTGTTTTAAGACACGTCCTTTAATTAAATAAGTTTCAAGTCTTTGTACACACCTTACAGTTTGAAAACAATTATTGAATAATCCGTGTTGTTCGTTGAGAAACTGACGTGTTATACAGTTCCACTATTCCCTTATGTTCCCTTGTTGCAGTAAGTGGTTGCTCACTAAGTCCTATGTGGTGATTTGTTAATTAGTTTCTGTACAAGAATAAAAGTTGTTTAATTCATTATGAATAATCACAGTTCTTAGGTGCAATAAGCATTATCTACTAAGTTCTCTGTGCTTATTTATGAAGGAGGTTTTGTAGAATAATAGAAGTGGTTTAATTGGATATGAATCATCCATTTGTTAGGTGCAGTAAGTGGTTATATACTAAGTTGTATGTGGTTATTTATGAAAGAGGTTATGAACAAGAATATAATTCGTTTAATTGAATATCAATCATTAATTTCTTATGTGCAGTAAGTGGATATGTACTATCTTATATGTGCTTATTTGTGGAAGAGGTTTTGAACAAGAATAGAAGTGGTCTATTTCAATATGAATAATCCCTTTTTTTAGGTATAGTAGGTGGTTATTTAATAAGTTGTATGTGGTTATTTTTGAAAGATGTTCTGAACACGAATACAATTGATTTAATTGGATATCAATCATTCATTTCTTAGGTGCAGTAACTGGTTATATGCTAAGTTGTATGTGGTTATTTATGAAAGAGCTTTTGAACAAGAATATAATTGGTTTAAAAAAATATCAATCATTCATTTTTTAGGTGCAGTAAGTGGTTATGTACTATGTTATATGTGGATATTTGTGAAAGAGGTTCTGAACAAGAAAAGAAGTGGTTTAATTGGATATGAATCATTCATTTCTTAGTTGCGGTTAGTGGTTAGCTACTAAGTTGTGTGTGGTTATTTATGAAAGAGGTTACGAACCAGAATATAATTGGTTGAATTGAATATCAATCATTGATTTCTTAGGTCCAGTAAGTGCTTATGTACTATGTTATATGTGGATATTTCTAAGAGAGGTTCTGAAGAAGAATACAAGTACTTTAATTGGATATCAATCATTCATTTCTTAGGTGCAGTAAATGGTTATATGCTAAGTTGTATGTGGTTATTTTTGAAAGATGTTCTGAACACGAATACAATTGACTTAATTGGATATCAATCATTCATTTCTTAGGTGCAGTAAGTGGTTATATGCTGAGTTGTATGTGGTTATTTATGAAAGACCTTCTGAATAAGAATATAATTGGTTTAATTGAATATACATCATTCATTTCTTAGGTGCAGTAAGTGGTTATGTACTATGTTATATGTGGATATTTGTGAAAGAGGTTTTGAACAAGGATACAAGTGGTTTAATTGGATATCAATCACTGATTTCTTAGTTGCAGTAAGTGGTTATCTACTAAGTTGTATGTGGTTATTTATGAAAGAAGTTACGAACCAGAATATAATTGGTTTAATTGAATATCAATAATTGATTTCTTAGGTCCAGTAAGTGCTTATGTACTATGTTGTATATGGTTATTTTTTAAAGAGTTTCTCAACACCAATAAAAGTGGTTTATTTTAATATCAATCATCACATTTCTTACGACAAATTTCATTAATATGGTTGGTACCCAAACTTGTATGAATAAACAAACTTAAATTTTCATCAAAATACCATTTTATAACCAATAATAAAATTCATCAACATTAAATAGTACAACATATTCTTCAATCATATCTTGTATGAATCCTAATCAATCATATTTTGTGGGCATTCTATTGAAAATGTACATTAATTGTTCCCCTACTTCAATGTATTGAAGTTGCTAATGTTGTCCTACTTCATGCCTTAATCAATGCCTAAAGGATCCCATCCCACATTTCTGCAATACCCTTGTACGATGAACATTATCTTCGTGTAATACCCACTGACAAACCATTTGTTCTCGCAGAACTTGTAATTGTTCCTGCAATAACAATACTCTTGTTAAATTTTATACTAAAAAACGTTTTATCATAAATCATATTTAAGCATATACATAAATCAAACTAACCATTGTGTAATCGGGCATTTTTTTCCCATCAAATTTAGGTGTATGATCCCATAACTCAATATACTTGATGACCAATATACCACAATCATACCTACAAATTAAACAAATATTATAAAGTGATCATATGACACAACTTAATAAATTGTCAACACCAGCAAGTTCACTAACGTATTTGGTTGCACAGGCAAATCTTCTTCGATCACTTTCAATTCCTGCTCCTTACAGTTTGAGTCTGTGTCAATCATATTGAATAATTGTTGCAAAGTGGCAACCTTACAAATTGATATTGAACACATTCAATACTCTTGTAAATCTTCTATTGTAACAGTCAACTGCACTTAAAACAATAACAATACAACAAAATATGTCTTACCATAGCCTTGTCAATACTTTTTCTACGCCGCCTTTTGTGACCAAGAGAATCCAAAATAAACATTTCTCTTGATTGACAGTTTACAGCATAGCACCACCAATGGTCATCACCAACGGTGGGCACAAATAACTAAACAACCACAACCACAAACATCAATACATTCAACAACACATGGTATGATAAACCTATAACAGAACACATATACTTACAAATTCAGATGTTAACAACACATTTAATGGAAATGATTGAGGTTGGAAGAAATGATGATAATCTGTTGTTGGCAATGCTTCTCGCTTTTTTTTGGGAATCTTCATTCTCTCCATAACCATTGTCTAAAAAATTTCATCCATAAAATTGGTTCAAACAATTGAATCCTTAAATACGCCAATAAGTAATATCAACAAGGACAAAGCTTTATCATTCAACAATTTAATCCTTACATACCGCAAATGGATTCAAACAACACCGTTTAATCGTTCCAGATATTTGCAATTGATTATACACAATCATCCCAGTGGCAGACAACATAACCTACACCAAAAGTTCATCAAAGTTATACACTCAAATAATTGGTTGTTATACAACAAGTTTTGGTTCATTACACAACTTACCATGTTATCAATTTTTCCACGTGGTCGTAAGCATTTGAAGTCTGCTATGGTCAACATGTTGTTTGACACTTCCAAAAGTACTCTACATACAACACAATTTCATGATAATCTTCATTTCAAAGACAATTATAATTCATAATATATATATATATATATATATATATATAAACATTGTTTTGTGTATAACTTACTCAGCACCATCATTACAAAGCCCCGAAGTGCAAGTTCTGTAAACATTTGAAAAAACAATGTTCTCATTTGTGGAGGGTCCCTCCACACCCCCATCCAAAAAATTGACAACAGCCAAATCTCTTGTTTTGTCATCTGTCGAAGGCCCTTCCATACCATCATTAAAACATGGCATCTCATTCAAAACTTCTTCTTCCAACCGTCTTATTCTTCTTTGTAACTCCAAAAGGCGTTCTGCATGCTTATCAACCCTTGTCCTCAAGAGCCTTTGTTCTTCGACAACTCTAGCAAAGTCAAAGTTGTCATTGTAGGACTTACTATTAGTCTCCCCAATAGAACCAAGTGATGCCTTGATTTCCTCATTCTGAAATTGTTCTTCACTCAAATGGAAATTCCATAAAATCTTCAAAAACAAATACAATTTTACATAAAGAACAAATAATATCAAGGCAATAACACGACAAATGTAACCAAAATATCAAAACAAATGGAATTACCTCAGTGCGTTCAAATGTTGATATTATTTTTCTCCTTTTATCTTTAATTACAATCCAATGAAGAATTCGAGGATAAATACTCCTACCTCCAATATCATACAAACTTATGTGTTCCACAACCCATAACTGCAAAGTTCATCAAAATAGTTCAAATTTTTTCTACAAAAAATACAGAGTTATTTTGTAACAATTAAATAAATAATTGTTAAAACACACCTGTAATACTGCTGCACAACCAGCTATGTGTATAGCATCATGGTATGTTTTGCGGTTGTATTTATCCGCTGCCCGATTCAAACTACTTTTTATCAAACTATATACAGCATCACCCCAGTTGTATATATTTAGTTCATCAATGTTATCTAATTTACTAAAAGGGACACTGTTTATCACATTACTATTCCTAGGAAAATAAAATATTCCAAATGTTAACAATATATACAACCTACAATAATTGTCAACATTTTTTTTTGTTTTAAATTTCTTATCCCTCAACTTTTCCATTATAGTCAAACTTGTTATGTCCTCATCCCTAAAAAAGTTATTAACAATGCCACCGACATCATTTTCTAGATTACAAGTTTGACCACAATTTGACAAACCTAAAAAAAAACACACATCCTCAACTGTAAAAGGGACTAAATTCTCTCTGATCCTAAAAGCCTTATGTACGACATCCCACCTACTAATTAATTCTACAAGAATGGGGCTAGAAATAACGATATTGTCCACCAAATCGACTAAAAATTTAAAAGGTGTCGACTTTATTCTTTCCTTATGAAAGGATGACAGGGAAGCATTTAATTCAACTATAGGTTGGGTTTGTACTCGGTGCCTAACTCTAACTTTACCCTGCAAGTATAAACCAAAATATATCTTAGTATAATAAATGCAACAATCTACCTAATAAATATTAAATTCAAACAATTACAGCATACTTACAGCTTCATTAACTTCTCTGTCCATATCACTATATCCTGCACATTTTACCAAACACAATCAACATCATTGTATAATGAGAGTGACAAGTTCAATTTAATATATTAGTAAAATAATATGTATTTAACTCATTCATATCATCAGATTTTTCACTCAATTATCCAAAACAACACATTATTCACATTGCAATCACTTAAGGACAACATTACACACCAAACACTATAAAGGCAGTACCAATACATATACTTACATATCCCTTTCATTTTCATACATCTGTGCATGTTCAAACATATTTTACAGATATCCCCAATTCAACCCTTCATCCCATGCACCATAACATAGAGTCATATAATGTACAAACCATATTTTATCATGCACTCTAATTTATTCAATATCTAATATGTCTTAACAAAACATAATCATGGAATCAGGTTCATGTATAAGGCTACTTATCTCATTTAAGCAGTCATTTTATTAAAACATGTTTTTGTATAACGGTACAACAAAGCATAATTAAGGTCAACACAATCACTCCATCCAACATTGGAGTCTTAAAGTTAGATTAACAACACCCAACCCTTTAACACCCATCATTTCTAGTGCAGTTTTCATTTTTAGTGCTGTTTGATTTTGTACATTCTTTAAATTTCAATTCTGGGTTGGCAAGAGCTGGTTACATGTTTGCAAATGGAATTATATGATCAAAAAAGTATAATCCAATCATAAAAATCATTTGAAAACCAAGCAATCCTGTTTTGAACCCCAAAAACCGAAAATCACAAAATCTGCACTTCTTTGGAGACTTTCATCAAATAGTTGCATTTTTATCAAACACCTTACTGCACTACTTTTGGCTCTTCGTTTTTTATTTTTCTTGCGTGTTTAATCTGATATAGTGCCTCTCCTAGGTTCCTTTTGTGTCCCTCTATTGATTCAAGGCTTAAAATCATTTGAAATCCACTTGTTTGGCCTCCAAATTGTGCCACAAAGTCTGTTACCTGAAATTAAAATCTGGTCCAGTGCAGATTTTTTGCTGTGACTGGTTTAGTGTGTGGTAGGGTGTTGTGACATTTTGGTGAGGCTTCTAAGGTCCAGAATTCTTGCTCCAAGGGGGTAGCATACTAGGTAATGGAAGGGTTGCTGAATTGGACAAAGAAGTAGCTCTAAAAGTAGCAATTTGGCTTGATTTTCAGCAGCATTTCACCAACTTGGAACCACTTTTTTAGGTTCTAACAACTCTAACTTTGAGTTTTACCTAATTCTTTGCTTTTGACTAGTTTCCTAGGTTCATTTCACTACTTTAGACTTGTTAGGATGTTGACATTACTTTAAATGAGTCTATATTAGGTGAATTGACAATTTCTCACCTTATAAGTACACTTTTTATAATCTAAATACTCAAACTTTGAGTTTTATGTTATTCTTTTCTTTTCACCACTTCAACAACTTTTTTGGTGAATTGAAACTTGTTAAAACTCAAATTTAACTCAAAACCAAACTGCTACTCTAAATCACCTTTCTACTTCCCAAAATTGACTCAAAATTGGTGATTTTGTAAGTGATTTTGTGCCTAAGCCATTCTGACACTTTACTAATCATTTTAACAATTTTAACTCATCAAAATACACTTGTTTGAACTCTAATTAGGCATAAAACAGAACTGCAACTCAGATTCACTTTGCAAGTTCCAAAAATGGCTCAAATATGATGGTTTGACATACTAAATTGCATATAGGTCATTCTAACTTCATATCAATGGTTCTAACAGCTTTAATACATCAATTTAGACTTGTTTAAACTTCCAAACATCACAGAATCAAAGCAGAAAAAATGACATGCAAAACCATTGTCCAGAATCAATTTAGGCTTTTATTCAGATTTTCAAGTCCATTGTCAGCCTTGGACTTGTAAAACTAGATTATACCATGTCCTAGAATTGTGAGGTAAAGTAGGTTGTGTGTTATGGGACATTGTTGAGTTCAAGTGTGGGGGTATCATTGAAAAAGAGGCATATGTGACAGAGTTTATGGTTAAAATAGTTTGTGAATCATTGACAAAATTCTGGTGAAGAAGAAAAATAAGATCAGTATAGTGTTTCAAAAGCATCCCTAGGTCAAACAGACACAACATTTATAGACAGGCAACCAAAAAAGGTTGGCCTTAAAATGGTCAGGAAAGATGAGGAGAGCATTCAAGATCTGTCTTGATCTTTTAAAAGTGTTAAAATTAAGTACCTCAGAAAAAGAGAAGGAAATATCCAAATCATATGAAGCAGTGGTCAAATCCTCTTCCAATCTATCTATTAAAAGGAAAAATGCACATTTTGTTTCCATATCAGAAAGACCATATGATGAGGAAAACAATAATTCCACAAGGAAATCAATGCAATGTGAAAGGGAGACAAGTAGAGTTATTGTTAATGGTGGTGCTTCAACTTCCAATTTTGATCGTGACAATGTTAAAGAGAAATTCTAGGTAGAAAAAGTGGGTGGGTTGTGTGAGACTAAACTCAAATCTTCCCTTAAATCTGCTGTGAAAAGAACCTAGCTGCACCAGTACTTGGGAAGATGGAAAAGAGTTTATACGAGAGAGGTTTTTAAATAAACTATGATTATATGAAGAACTAAATCTATTCAATCAAGTTGAATCACCTCCAATGCCATGTCTTCTTATACTACACACTAATTACAAACTATAGTTCCAATTATTTGCTAAATTGGACTCAAGCTAAAGGGTTTAACGTCATTCTCATATCCTGCACATCCAACCATTACTCAATCTCAATTCTTTTCCTACCACAACAACATTCAGCTACCAATGTTCACATATATATCATGAGCATTCAAACAACACCATTTATAAACAAATCTCATGTGATATATATACATGCTCTGCACCCACACCATACAATTATATATTAAAGAAGATTTATCAAATTAATACAACCAAATATGTTTGCAGCATTTTAATTCAAACAGCACAGAATTCCTGCAACAATTTTAACCCAAACAGCAAATAATTTTCTGCAGCATTGGAATCAAAACAGCAAACAATTTTTTGTAGCATTCTAATCAAAACAGCAAACAATAATGCACTAATTTAATGTTACAGCAAACAATACTGCACTAATTTAATGTTGCAGCATTGTAATCAAAACAACAAACATTTTTTTGTAGCATTCTAATCAAAACAGCAAACAATAATGCACTAATTTAATGTTACAGCAAACAATACTGCACTAATTTAATGTAATAGCAAACAATATTGCACTAATTTAATGTTGCAGCATTGGAATCAAAACAGCAAACAATTTTTTGTAGCATTCTAATCAAAACAGCAAACAATAATGCACTAATTTAATGTTGCAGCATTGGAATCAAAACAGCAAACAATACTGCACTAATTTTTTGTAGCATTCTAATCAACAGTAAACTTTCTGGTGCAGTAACAGCAAAATTAACAAGCAGTTTATACAACCTTTTTCATCCAATCAGCAACTGCAAACAAAAAAAAAACAACATCATCACTGGTAGTGCTCAAAAGGGTAAAACTACCACAAAAAAAATTGAGAAAAACCTACCTCAAAGTCACACACCAAAGAAGCGACACAAGTCGAAACAGAAACCGGAGACCACAACCCTCAACTCCACAACCACTGAAAATAATCTTGCACAAATGAGTTTACACCACAATGTACTTCAAAAAGAAATGCGAAATCAAAATAAAAAAACCCTCACTTAGGAGAGATCGAAAAAAAAAACCCGTACCTCAAATCAAACCAGAGACGAGATTGGGAGCGGAGCGGCACCAACGATGGAAGCAGTGATTCAAGCACCGATTGAAGCAATGACTGAAGCACTGATTGAAGCACCGAAGAAGAAATCAAATTAGAGGCACTACCGATGGAGAAACCTAAATGGATTTTCTAAACACAAGCGCGAAAGAAGAATGTTTTCCAAATTCATTTTTTTCCAATTTTACCCTCATTTCACTGTAGACTCCTTTTTCCAAAACGCAGACGTGGCCCGTGTCATATGAATGTAACTGACACGTAGGCGTGTCATTGTATTACTACTCATGTAGAAATATTGCAGCGAGAGATAGGAAGCATGGGATTCAGACCCTGTAGCTTAGGCTGCTGGTGTTAGTGGAGTTGAATGAAGAAAAATAAGGTTGCTGGTGTTAGGGGGTTGAATGAAGAAAAGTAAGGTTGGGTTGAGGTTGTTTGGCTTGGTGGAGGTAATGTTGCAAGGCTCATGAAGAAGTTACGTAGTTTGAGTGGAGAGAGAGAATTGGAGGAATGTTGTTGTGTGAGGAACAACATAGAAAGGAAGAATGGGTCTCTTTGTATTAATAGTACAGAGAATGATTATTTTACACACCTATATTTTTTACATTCATTTGACACTATCCTTGTTTATTTATTTATTTATTTTTTTAAAACTACAAAACTTTATACTTTTTGGATTATTTTATCCTTGTATTCTGTGTCAAATGAATGTAAAAGTGTATCATGGTATTATTACTCTAATTATGTTAGTGGTAGGATCCATCCTTTTTGTTAGTAAAAGAAGCTTTAAGAGATATTTTGAAGCGTGGAATTTTGCATACAAAGGAGGGGTGTGAGTTTATCCTTCATTTTTATTCGAAACGAGAGTGTTACTTATAGATGCATGTACTTGTTCTTAGTTGAGGTAACAAAGCAGTGATGGAACACAATCTTTTCTTTATTGAAATATAATATGCAGGCAATGTGTGGTTATACATGATTTCGGATTGGGGCTCCTTAATACATCCTTGGGGTGAATAAGTAGAATCTACTTGTGTTGTGTGAGTGGTTAGCTTTCAGTTGAGGTTGAGTTCTAATTCAATGAAAGCTAATAGTATTGATATTATGTCTCTGGTTTGTTGGTGAGAGATTGAATTAATGCTTATTAATAATATTAAGTGTGCTAAGTTTTCGGATCTATGTTATAGATCTTGTGATTTGTGAGACAAATATATTGTTGCGACTATGTATGTAATGCGTTCAGAATTGTGTTTAAACATGATGATTGGGTGTGTAATATATATTATTGAGAATATGTATTGATTTGTAATTGTGAGATAATGCATATTATTGATGTTAAAGATGAAATGAAATGAGACTGTGATAGCAGACTTATGATTGGTGAGTAATGCATTATATTGAGAATATGTATGGATTGGTGATGTGAACATGAAACTATGTTATTCTCTTGTACTAGTGTCGGTCATGGATGGATTTTTTGTACTACGTTACGATAAGAATGTATTGGACTCTCATTTTTTAGATAGTGATTCGAGTGTCACCTCCTTCTCCGTCGGGATGTGGATGTCTCGCCCAAATGACTTCGGCTCGTGTGAGTATAGTGCTCGGCGGGTGTTTCCCACCGAAGTTTTTACTCGTAATTCCTTGAGAAGTCGGGCATATAGGTCGGAAGTTGCGATGGAAGACGACTCGAATTGCCCTGTTGGGAACAGGTGCCTGTTAGTGATAACAGGTTATGACGATACAGTAGAAGGAAATGACATTGGATCATAAATGAATTGACTGTGATGGAAATATTTTCATGGGATATGTTGTATGGTTATATTATTCTATGTTTAATATGAATATGATATTTTGTATGCTAAGATATTTCTGGTTGCTCACCCTTGCATGTTGTGGTTGTGGTTTCCACCTACGATGATCGTACTTGGACGGGAGTAGATGGCATTGCAGATAAAGGCTGGATCGAAGTAGCTGACGAGAGTTGGGATCTTTATATCGGGGTTGTGGTTTCCACCTACGATGATCGTACTTGTACGAGAGTAGATGGCGTTGCAGATAAAGGCTGGATCGAAGTAGCTGACGAGAGTTGGGATCTTTATATCGGGGTTGACTACTTATTATGTTTAAAACTTGTAGACTTGATATTTTTATGTAAAAACAATATTCTAGAATTTCAGTCAATGTTTGTAATTATGTTTTGCTTCTGCATTTTAATCATATAAAGGTTGATTGTTTTAAAGAATTTTTTCATCGAAATATTTTGTGAAAATTTTTTACACCGTGACATCCCGAAAAATTGGGGTGTTATAAGTTCATAAAGGTGCTTGTGATTTTTCACTTCCAGAATGTACTGTTATCAAAGACATTTTGTTACACATTGTCATACAAGCATGCTCTACAGATATATAACAGATATAACAAGTTCAGAACAAGAACACGTAAAACAACATGTGTACTGTTATTAAGCATTGTGTTGTCATCATCAAAAACTAGATTGATATAGAGTTTGTGTTGTCAACAATCTCAACATAAACAACATGTGTTTGTTATTAAGCAATGTGTTGTCATCATAAAAAATTAGATTGATATAGAAATTGTGTTGTCAACAATCTGAACAATCTTCCCCTTTTTTGATGATGCACAACCATGATTAATAACCAAACATGTTTGCACATTCTAATACACAACAGAGTAACAAAAGATATATTACAGTTAGAACATTCAATTACTCTGCATGTAACACAATTAAAGCAGCAACAAATATCAAGCAGAATATGAAATAGAATATCAATTCTCCCCCTTTCATAAAGCTTTCATAAATTTCTCTCCCTTTGTGCATTAGCAAAATAGGTATACTCTAGATATTTATGCTGATATACAAACATAGATGCATCAAAAAGTGTATGCAATTATCAATATGTAATGATGCTCTCTCTATCACATTTAATCACATGTAAATGATAACTCCCCCTGAAATGCAGGCATGAGAGTGAAAAAATGTGTAAAATGTAATACTCCCCCTTCCATTATGCACAGATATCAAAACCAGTTCAGATGCACAATGCAGTGTATCATAGATTATACAAACAGTATGCTCAGAGTTGTATCAAAGACAGGATATCAAACAATTTAGTATGCAATGATACAATCAATAATCTCACAATATTATCTCAAATATGATATGTAAAAATCAATTTATATCAGAGATAATAGCAGATATCAAGAATAAGCAATCAATGAAAGAATAACCAAATTCAAGAATTGGAATTTATAACCCTTTTATGAACATTCGATTGCATAATTTTCCTAGTCGAGTTCATTGCTTTCCAAAGATGTTGAATTCCACTTGAAGTTCCTAAAGCAATGTTCTTCCTGCAAAACCTTTCAAAGATCTTTCCCAGATCAAGCATTTTAGTTAAGCAAGAAATATAATCATGAATAACAGAAGTCAATATGTAAGGATATATAACAATTCAAGCTAAGTTGACTTCAATAGTATCATAGTCGAATCATTCAATCACAACAAGCATTGTTAATCAAATTAAAAGCACTGTATTGATTCAAACCACTGATTTCATTTCCTTTAACAAGGATCTTACAATGATAAGACTCGATCAAGGAACAAAAGATGCAAAAGATGGCATTCTAAGCCATAACTGCCAAAACAGAAAATACTAAACATAACCTATGACTCAAGACTCTACAGGGTAAACAGAACTTTATTCTGATTTAGAAGATTCCTCAATCTTTTTGTCAGCACTGTTTATACCACTGTCGGTGTCACCAATTGATGATTCTTCGAATGCTTATATATGAAGTGCATAATCCATTTTTCTGTGAAGATCATATAGAGATTTCTGCAATATAATCAACTTATTATCGACTCGGTCAAATCTTCTATCCACATAGCCTTCAAAAGTGCTCAAAGGATGAAACTTATATCTTGAAGCATCAATATTCTTAGGATCCATTTCAATTGTAGATGGAATGTCATCAATCATAGTCCATTCATCTCTTAACTTGATTATTCCAACAGAACTTAAGAAGCGTGTTTCCATAACATTATTCTTATTGCAATGAATGACCCTATCGTTTGTGAGATCCACTTGTTGTAGTTGTAGCACTTTGCTGATGAAGACCCCATATGGTAGACGTAGTCCTTTGCTTTTGATGAACTTCATCATGTGGTCCCGAATTGTGAAGGCCAATTCACTGGAGTATCAGATAGTAGAGCACATATTAAGCTTATATCTTCTCCATTTAGTAAGGATTGATCATCCTCTCTTGGAAGAAGAATCCAAGTGATTACATATGCACAAAGACATTCATCCATTAAGAGATTTCTGATACTGAATTCCTCATATTCAGTTACTGAATCAAGATTTCTTAATAGGCATTTGTACATGTCTTTATAGTTAAAACCAGCCATTCCATGATGTGATAAAATTCCTTCTTGTTGAAGTCCTGCCACACTTTCCCAGACGGATCGATTTATAGTGATATCCACACCTTTTACTCTGGATTTAAGACCGCTTCCGTCCCTCTTCAAGTTGCAATAAAATACTTTGACTAGGTTTGGATAACAGTCTCCTTGCATTTCCACAAACTTTGGTACACCATCCTTGACAAGCCAATCTTGGAATTTGAATCCTTCTTTGCGATAAAAGGAAACACTTAAACATTTATGTCGCATGAATTCTTTAAATCCCCATTTGCAAACATAATCTATTCTTTGTTCGTCATCACTGAACCAACCAAAAGGATCTGTTTCTCTTCTTGCTACCATTGGTCTCTTTCCAAGTCTTGATGATGAAGCATCCATTCTTTCAGAATGAGAAATAGGTCTCTCTTGAATCAGAATAAGGGTTTTGTTTAACACTATGTTGAGTTCATCAGACTAACACACACACACACATATAGAGAGACGTGCCAAAGATTTTCATTTAACCCTCAGTTTTACATCTTAACGTTCTTGAAACAGAGTTTCTAAAGGCATATTCAAAACATAGTCGAATGAATTAAACAAGTAGTCGAATCATCGTGAAAATGGTTGTTCAGATTCATTCAATGAGTTAATCAATCAATCAGACAGTTCATACAATTACACAACAACAACCAACCAATTCAAGCAAAATGCAGTAAATTGATACAATGTTACCCGTTGTAGATACTCAAGATTATGATTTTAATCCAGATTGATTCATCCTTGAGATCATACTGCACCTGCTATGTATCCTGCAAAACAGATTAAAATTTGGTTGTTGATACCCATTTAACTTTGGGTCCATGATTGTCAATCTTTGTTACTTGTTCCTTTGGTTTCCAAACATATAATTTTTGAGGAACAACAACATTTCTGTAATAAAAATTTCTAACAGTATGACCAACACAATTACAATAGAAACATGCATTTTTAGCAGGTTTACTTAAATCAGTAAATATCTCAGCATTGGTTCTGCTAGATTGAGCTTTGCAACCTATTCCATGCCTGTATATAGCTCTGCCAAATGATTTTAATACATCATTTAAATTTTCTCTACCTTGAATAAACTTAGCTAGCGTGCTAGTTAAGTAATTTATCTTTTCAATATGACCAGGACAATTTTCACAAGATTTTTCTACTGTAACAGTTTCAATCTTAACATTCTTAGCAGATGACAAAGCTTCATTTAACTTTTTTTCTAATTTTTCATTATCAGCAACAAGGTTGTTAATTCTATACTCAAAATCTCTTCTTTCAGAGTTTAGTCGATTAACCTTGTGTTGCAGTCGCATTGCTTCTGCATGCAGTTCTCTGAATGTTTCAATTAGTTGCTGATACGTCTCTTCTATTGGTAGGTTCTCAAATTCTTCATCGTTTTCACTGTCATCACTTGATGTACCATCCATGTGGCAGATGTTGGATTCCTCTCTTGATCAGCATCTTCATCACTTGAACTTTCAGATTCGGTATCCTCCCAAGCGATGTATGCTCCTTTTCTTTTCATATTTCTGCCTTGAGGGAATCTTTTCTTTCCTTTCTGCTTAGGCTTTAATTCAGGACAATCAGACATGATGTGTCCTTCCTTTCCAAATTAATAACACAGGACAACATTTTTACTGAAGCTATTCTTTTTTCCTTGACCTGCATGGTTAGTCAGTTGACTATCATTTTGAATAAGTTAACTAAATTTCCTTACCATCAAGGTCATCAATTCTTTCTCGTCCATGTCTGTTTCAGAGTTGTTCTTGCTTGTTGCTTTCAGAGCAATGACTTCTTTTCTTCAATCTCCTCTTCATCCTTCAATCTACCGAGTTCCAGTTCATGTTCACGTAACTTGCCAAACAAGGTAGCCATGTTCATCGTTGTGAGATCTTTGGATTCAGAGATTGCTATGACTTTTGGTTGTCGATTTCTGTTCAGAGTTTTCAGAATCTTGATATTGATCTCTTCTTTATCAAATACCTTCTTGAGAGCCATGAGATGATTTACAATGTGAGTGAATCGTTTCTGCACATCATAGATGTTTTCACCAGCTTTCATTCTGAACAATTCATATTCTTGTATCAGGGAGTTCTTTCTTGCTCTCTTTACTTCATCTGTGCCTTCATGAGTTACCTCTAAGACATCCCACATTTCCTTTGCAGTTTTGCATTGAGATATCCTGAGAAATTCTTCAATAGTTAGTGCAGAGGCAATAATGTTTCTAGCTTTAATATCATACTGAGTTTTTCTATTTTCATCAGCAGTCCACTCAGTAAAAGGTTTCAAAACAGTTTTCTCTTCAACAGTTTTTGTAGGCACAAAAGGACCATTTAAAGTGGCATCCAAAATTCCTTTATCTTGCGATTCAAGAAAGATTTGCATTCTAATTTTTCAAAAAGGATAATTTTCACCAGGAAACATTACTACAAAAAAGTGTATAGATAACGCTTTTTTTTTTATCATAGATAGCGCTATCTATGTCAGCGCTCTCTATTAATAGATAGCGCTTCTAAAATAAGCGCTATCTATTGGTGTCTGACAATAGATAACGTTTCTTTAAATAAGCGTTATCTATTTTCATACACCAATAGGTAACGCTTATTTAAAAAAGCGTTATTTATTGTCAAACACCAATAGATAGCGCTTTTCTAAATAAGCACTATCTATTTGTCTAATTTTTTTTTTCAAATTTATAATATTTGTCTAAATAAGCGTTATCTATTTTATTGTCAACAAATTTATAATATTTTTTCAAAAGAAAATATAAAATATTAATTTTATTGTGTACAAACGTAGGGTATTTATTGGTTCTATTATAACAAAAAAATATATAAAATAATAAGAAAAATATGACAATAACATAGAGAAAAAGCGTTCATTATTTTAATATACGAATATAAACTATTGGTACAATAATATTTCAAAATATAATCATTGAATCAGTCAATACGTATCATGACATTATATTGCTTTATAGAACAATATATACCTATAATAATGTACATCATCATAATATAACCTATAAGTATATACTAATTATATGTAAACAACAATCTTCCCTAACTTCAATGATTTGATTATAACGATATTGTTGACATCTGCAACTAGAAAAATACTGCAAAAAAGAAAAATAATATAAAATTAGTTAATTAAATTTTTACTACAAACTAATGTCCAAGAAAAAAAATGTAATACACTGAATCCACATTGATATGCCTAAAGCTCTTGTATAGTCATTCACTATGATGTATCAAAATATTTGACGGTTGAAAGTCATAGCTTGTTGACCAATTCCTGAAGTCAAGATTCCATGCCTTCATGAACCAAGTAGGGAGGACCCTATAAGAGGAAAGTTATCGCAGAGAGGCAGAAATAATTTTCTTTTAATTTTATTTAAATTAAAAATGTGTGACGTGGTCAAATGATACCAGTGATATATCAAAAAAACAAATAATAAATCACTTACAAAGATCAATGTATAGCTATATGCAGGAAGACCTAGAGTTGTAGTTCCTTCAAGTAAAGATCTTAGTTGATTAACGCTTCTACCAATGAGCAAGAGAGCAAGAGCTTCCTACTGTAGTAAAACCAATAAATCTATCTTTTAGCAAAAATGTAAGGAGAATAAGAAATTTGGACTTATATAAGGATAACAACTCGCCAAGGTTCAATAGTAAAGACCAAAAATAATGACAAAGAGAAAATCCATTGAATACAAGTTCGTCTAGTCTTGTAGGATAACTAAAGCAAACCTCCCTTAGTTCTATATGTCCACATATGTCTTGAAGCTATCGACCAGTTGTGTCATAAGCATCCTATAATAGTTATGCGCAAGTTAAATAAAAAATTTTATAAGCTATAAGAGAATTTCTACAAATCAGTTTATTCTTGATATAATTTTAACATAAAGAGAAGTAAATTTCATTCTTTACTTCTCATTTTTCTTTACAAGCTCATCCAAAAAAACCCTAAGAAGCACTCAACCAATTTGCAAGCTACAACAGACAAAAGAATCCTATAGGAAAATTACAAATAGAAAATAAGAATTGAAGAGAGTAGGAATTGGTTTTGGTGGCCTCTGTGGAATGGAAGTGAAGCAAGAATTTGGCTTCATTACGTACACCTCTGGAAGGAGTAGAGAACCAAGGACCAAGCTGCCAATATAGCATGTAGAGTCTTGAAAACTAATGCAGCTTTTAACTTTTTATTTATTTATTTATTAGTATAATAATAGGAAGGGAAAACTAGAAGAAACAAGTCAATCACCAGGAAAGAATGGTTCATTCGGTGGATATAAAGTATGGGTAATGAAATTTGATCTAGATAGGAGTATATTACAAGTCTAACATAGGAAAATTAAATGGTAGGTATCCAACTTTGGGGTAAAATATTAATGAATCATTTAATTATCCAATTGGAAAACAAACATAACTATTGTAAAATGAAATAATATCTTGGCCCATGTTTTCTATGATATTAGTAAATATGGCCAACTACACCGAAAAGAGAAAGTCATGATGTCTGACCAAGGATTGATTAGACAACACAATGGTGCAAGGCAAGATGGATTAATTTGTGTATGGGGAGGGTTTGTTCAATGATTTTTTTGGGAAAATAAAAGATGCTCACGGTGTTTTGAAAAGAAACATGCACTGAAAAGTTGCTTCAACAACTCATGGCTTGTAAATTATAATAGTTAAAAGAGATAAAATAAAGTGGCCAAAAGTCATTGCCAAGGTATCTAAACTGGGATATTAAAATTTTAAAGTTGGAAGAGTAATTCAGTATGGCCAACTGACATGGCCTTCATAATTTCTTAAAACAAAATGGTTCACTTTACTTTTTCTTTCCTTTATTATCTCGTTTGGACGTCTAGAGTATATCACGACTCAAAGAAAGATTATGCAACAATTATATACACACTCCAACAAAGCTGTGAGGTCCAATTGATATTGGCAAGTTCATCATCATTCCAAGTATCGAGAACCATAATATTCGAAAACCATGGTAAAATTTTCACACAATAAGGTATGCATCTCAACAGAAAATACAAGACACCACAGATTGCAAGCCAGAAAATGATAGCCATATAGCAACTACAATGTGACCAGAAGCGCATATTTCAGAACAAACATCACAAGGTAATATAGAAGCCTCTTTCCTACAAAAAAAAAAACATATAAGTGAATTCAAAACATGTTAGAAACCTCAGGTTGGTCGCATCTAAAGCTCTAGTAGCATCCTTATGTGATTCATACTGAATAAAATCAAAATTCCTTTTGATCCTTATTTTTCATATGTACAAAATATCGCATGAATAGACTACAACACAATGAATCAAGAAAGTTACCATGTACTCTTTTCTCGGCATTCAAAATCTCAGCTCGTAACATTTCTACTTCTCCTTCCATTGCTATTAAATTCTTCTCTTTTGCTTTCATGTAATCCACTAGCTCTATGTTTTTCTTCTTTTCATATTCAAAGGTGCCACTATCACCCAACCGGATTAGAGGAATTATTAGATAAGTTACAGGATAAAGAGAAACAAACTACAAAAATGATAATATGCACCAAGATGTGCAAGAATGCCCAATATTTATGAATTTAGGTATACAATAGCACCCATCAATAACAAATCCTGACTTAAAGCTTGATTTGATAAATGTTTAATACACTTTAGTAAATACTCACTGTTGGGGAATCCATCATACAATTTTTTAACTAATTTTCATTCTGTTGTATGACAGTGTCACCTTAAATATAACAATATCAATAGCAGACTCCACTATAATGTCACTCCCAATACCTACTTCAAAGAACATCTTATATTTTGTTTCTTGTAATCATAAGTATTTACAAGTGTCATCCTATTTTCAAATATTTGCACAAGAACAGTGAAAACAAGAAACATTATGTAAATAAAGTGTCCCTTTTTAATTATATTGCGAAAACAAATAAAAACAGATATAAAAGATATTTTCTTAAGCTAAACAGACTTTCATAGTGAGATGAAAGGAATAACTCTTGTGAGCAACATTTGGGTCATGGCGTGATAACAATGTTCCTAATATTTGACTTACCAATTTCCATGGCAATGTATAACACAAGGAAGAGTAATACCTTCAAGCAAGGGTGAAGGTAGGTAATGACTAGACTCCAAGGTATACCGTCTATAATTCTTGAGCTGTAGGGTTTATAAGAAAACAAAGGAAGATAATTTATCTAGTTATTAAAAAAATGTGTACTAAATTCCTTTTTTCATAAGTACCATTCTGAATCATATTTAGCCCTGTATATTTGACAAATTAGATACAGTGATCTGTAATTCAATTTGCCACAGAAAAGATAACCATGATTAGAGCATTGAATGCGTAGACACTTGGGCAGTTGAACACAAGAAAAAAAATAAAAAAAAACACCCATTTAATTATTCAGTGGAAGTATTATCAATAGCTTTGCCTAAAATGATTGGGGCATTCAGTTGAAAAGTACAGTGTAGATTGAGTTTCAATAAAATAAAAAGATGAATATACCAGCTTGAACACATACTTCCTTGTTGATAACACAAACTACAAATTAGTCAAACTTGCAATTCAAATACATTAATCATAAATCACCTACAAACAAAAAAATGTAATACCTTGGCGAAGGGAGGTGATGGAATAAGCTCCGAGAAGAACTCCAAACGAACACGCTATGGACTCCTTTGAAGCTTCCTCAGAGAGTGAAACACAGCGGAATGATGGAAAACTCGAAGGAGAACGAATGAAATCCTAGATGCGAAGGGAAAAACACGAACCCTAGAGCAAACAAACCAAAACCGTGAATGAAGCAAGGAAACCCTAAATCGAATGGTGAAAGAACCCTAAAACACTAAGTTAACCGATTAAAATGGATCAAAATGAAGATTAAACGGTGGAAAAGTGTTTAATCAGAGTAAAAGAGGATTTCAACGGTTTAAATCAAAGAAAAAGATTAAAGATGAGGGAAACCCTAGCGAAGGCCATAAATCGAAGAACTAATCGATGAAGATGGTGTTTCTAAGGCCAAAATGGCTGAAATAAGATAGAAATGTGAGGAGAAAAGGTGGATCTATGAAGAACTATGGTTGTTGCAAGAGAGAGAACTCGAGGTGTTGTTTCTTGGTGATGCTTCACGAGAATGAGAGAAGCAAGGCGAAACTGAAGATGACGTGCAAGCGCTGAGTCGAGGTGTGTTTTGTTGGTGATGCCTTCAACAACATAATCACTTCTCTCATCAAAACGCCTAATTTGGGGGTAAGCACGAAGTGATATTTAGCGGCAAATCAAAAATGAAATTTAGGAACAACGGGATTGATGAATTTGAACGTTAAGTGAACTAAAAATTTAGAAAAAAAGGGAAAATTTTCTGGAAAATAGGATAGTAAATAGGAAAAAGGGGGAAAATTTTGAAAAAATGAGACTAAAAAGAAGAAGAAACATAAAATACACATATGAAGGGGATCCAAAAATTCTTTTCAATTTTTCTTTTCATAACAATAGATAGCGCTTATTTAAAAAAGTGATATCTATTAGACTATTTTAAATTATGAATTAAAAAAATAATATTAATTATTTATAGATAGCTTTTTTTTAAACAAGCGCTATCTATGGTGATAGGAATTAATATCTTTTTTTTAAATAAGCGTTATCTATTATTCTACATATTCATAGATAGCGCTTATTTAAAAAATTGCTATCTATGACTAATTCTGTAGTAGTGAAATAAAGGTGGTCTGTTTGTTGAAGCACCTTCACCAAAAGTTTTAAAACAGGAAGCCATCCCCAGGTTTATAGTTGAATCACATAAAAACAGAGTGGACTAGTTTTTCAAATATCCTATGAAAACCAACTCTAGTGCCAATTGTTGGAAAACAGGTAGGTTTCTTTTCTACACCAAGAGGGGGGTGAATTGGTGTTGTTTAAAAAATAACTTATTTTCGCAATCTTGAAAACAAAGTATGAAACTTTTTGAACTTTCTTGAAATGCAAGTAATGAAAATTTGTAAGCAGCGAAAAAACGTAGTTGACTGCGTGAAACTTAAAGTTGACTATAATGTAAAAGAGAAGGGATAGAGAAAATCAAACACAGCTTTTTATACTGGTTCGGCCAACAATGCCTACATCCAGTGTTCTTCCACCCCAGGAAGCAAATGCACTATAATGGTTGCGGTTTTTACAACAAGGAATTTATAGAAGACCTCCACGTCAAAAATATAAATCTCCTCTCTAATCCAAAACCAAACTATAGGCAGAAAACCAGCAAGACTTGCAGCAAGGATCCCTTCTTCTGCAATTTGCTAACCACTGTGAACAATCCTTAGAATGAACTATCTCCCTGTATCACAACAGGTCCAAAACTATCTTCCCGTCTTCACGGATGCCAAGCTGAAAAATCAATTCAGCAGTCTTCAAGGATGTCAATACTAACGTTATCAAATGCAGAACACCTTCTTTGTGCAGATGTTGATCAATCAATGTGTGCGTAGAAAATCTCCCTTAAGAATCTCTTTCAAAAAAGATCACCACCGTCTTCTTGGAGAATTCTTAGAGCTTAGAGAATTAAATCTAAAACAGAAATGAAAATGTTAGATCATCAAAAGTCCATTGAACAAATCGTGTTCAGCCTATTTATTGATTTTCGTTAATTAGACACATTCTCAGTCGAATATGCTATTGAGAAAACAGGTAGGCTTCTTTACACCAAGAGGAGGGAGGGGGGGGGGTGAATTGGTGTTGTTTCAAAAATAAAATCTTTTCGCAATCTTTATACAAAAGTATAAAGCTTTTTGATCTTTCTTGAAAGGCAAGTAATGAAAATTTCTATGCAGTGGAAAAACGTAGTTGACTGCTTAACAGGTATAGTCGATTGAAATAAAGAGTGCAGGGATAGAGAAAATTAAACACTAGTTTTTATACTGGTTCGGCCAACAATGCCTACATCTAGTGTCCTTCACATCCAGGAAGCGAATGCACTATATAGGTTGCGGTTTTTACAACAAGGATTTTATAGAAGACCTCACGTCAAAAATATAAATGTGCTATCTAACCTAAAACCAAAATGTAGTTGCAATAACCAAAACCAGACTTGCAGCAAGAATCCCCTCTTCTGCAATCTGAACCCACGTCGAACAATCCTCAACGTGTAAATTCCAGCACTCTTCACAGGATGCCAAGCCTTAACACAACAGTCTTCACAGGATGCCAAGCCTTCAAACAATGCAGCAGTCTTCACAGGATGCCAAGCCTTCAAAGATCAATCAAGAAGCACCTTCTTTGTGCAGTTCTGATCACACAGTCAGCACATAACCCTTATCCCTTTGAATCTCTCTCAAGATAGATCACCACCGTCTTCTTGGAGAATTCTTGGAGCTGTTAAGACAGAGAGTTCAATCTGAAACAAGAAATGAAAATGTTAGATTCACAAAAGTCTCTGAACAACTCGTGTTCAGCCAATTTATAGTTTTCTGTTAGACAGATTGTTTCTTAGTCGAATAGCCTACTAATCCAGTCGACTGTATTAATACAGTTATAACAGACAGTCAACATAGAGGCTCTCAGTCAACGAAAATCAACACACATTCAATACAGTTGACCAAGGCATTAATGCTTAACTAACTTTTAAAAATATAGCCGTTGGAGCGTGTAAGCATAACAGAATTCCAAAACAGATCAATAATACAGTCGAATGTACACTGGACAAAGTCGACTGACACATGTAAAAAAATTTTGAAATTATTTTCAATCCAAAACATCACAGAGCACTGGTTCTCAAAATCTGTATAAAGGTTTTAAAATAGTCGAATCCATTACAGGTGTATTCGACTGAACTAGAACTTTGTCGCACAATTATAAGTTTGTAAAAGTGCTTGTGATATTTCTCTTTCCAAAATGTGTACTGTTATCAAAGCTATTTTACTGCACATTATCATACAAGCATGTTCCACAAATATATCACACAATTAACATAGGAACATACATCACAGTACATCAAAACATGTTCAACAGATATGACAATCAATTCAGAATAAGAACATGTAATGCAACAACATGTGTACTGTTATTAACCATTGTGTTGTCATCATAAAAAACTAGATTGATATAGAGTTTGTGTTTTGAACAATCGTAACAATCTCCCCCTTTTTTTATGATGCACAACCATGATTAATAACTCAACCATGTTTGTACAATCCAACATAAGACAGAGTAATAGGATATAGCAAAAGATTTAATACAGTTCAATTACTCTGCATGTTCAGCATAATATCAAGCAGATAAAGTATGAGACAGATTATTCTCCCCCTTTCACAAAGCATTTATACTATCTCTTATACTCACATATATATCTCTCCCCCTTTGTGCATTAACAAAAAAGGAATGCTTCAGATATTTATGCAGATTTGAAACACAGAGATGCATCAGAAAAATATGCAATTTGTAAAACACAATGATGCTCTCATAATCACAATTTCATCACAAAACAATATTAACTCCCCCTAAAGTGTAAGCATGTGATGAAAAAAGTGTAAAAGGTGATACTCTCCCTATCATTATGCATAGTAAAATCAAATCAGGTGCATAATGCAGAATATTACAGATTTAGCAGTTTAAGAACAAAGTTGTATCAAAGTCAAAATATCAATCCACATAGATATGCAATGATACAAACTTCAACACTCTCACAATATTATCTCAATTTAGATACTTGCAACAGATAAAAGCAGAGATAATAGCAGATTATGCATGATTTAAGCAAACAGTAAAGATAAAACCAGATTCCAGATATGGAATTGTTAACCTATTTTGTAAGCAGTCGAATGCTTTAAATCATCATTCGAATGCATTGCTTTTGCAGAAGTTGAATTCCAATTGTAGCTTCGAAAGCAATGTTCTTCCTACAAAACCTTTCAACAACCTTTTTTAGATTAAGCATAATGTTTAAGCAAGAATTATAATCAAATAACAATAGAAGTCAATATGTAAAGATGTATGACAGAATAAGCATAGTTGACTTCAAACAGGACATAGTTGAATTAATCATTCAGTGCAATCAGACATTAAGCAATTTTAAAGCAACTAAATTGATTCAAAACACTGATTTCATTTACTTTAACAAGATGATATTACAATGATAGGATCAGAACAAGAAATATGGCATTTATGCCAAATACAAAATGAAAGACATAGACTATGACTCAAATCATAACAGGATAGACAAAACTCTATTCTGATTCAGATGATTCTTCATCAATGGTTTCTTCGCTAATATCGTCTACATCTCTTCTTTCAGATTCTTCAGATGATGATGAAATCTCAATAAAATGTTTGAACAAGATGCCCATCTTCTCATTTAGAGTGGTCAAAGACTTGCTGAATTCGTTTATCCTTTTTTATGTCCTTTTGAACCTGTTATTAATCAAATTTCAAACTCCGAATTTGGTGAACCAAACTCTTGATCACTATCTTGATTCACATATGGCGTTTTTTCTTTCCGGGAGTCTTCTTCATCACTGAATATCCAGCCTTGAGGAGTTTTCTTCAATTCAATGCACGTTAAAGTGGCATTTCCAATCATATTTTCTTTGCCACATGTTTGTTTGTTCTCACCAGTGAGGTTGACACCATAATGTTCCAGAATTTTGCTTCGGCTGTAAGTCAGGACAATCAGGCTTGATGTGACCTTCTTTTCCACATTCATAGCACTGTACAACATTTGTACTGAAGCTCTTCTTTTTGCTTTGACCAGCATGGTTAGACAGTTGATTATCATTTTGCATAAGTCGACTAAACTTTCTTACCATCATGGTCATAAATTCTTTTTCGTCCATGTCTGTTTCTGAAATGTTCTTGCAATGGACTTCTTTTCTTCAATCTCCTCTTCATCCTTCAATCTACCAAATTCCAACTCATGTTCTCGTAACTCTCCAAACAAGGTAGCCATGTTCATAGTTGTAAGATCTTTGGATTCAGAGATTACTGTGACTTTTGGTTGCCAATTCCTGTTCAGACTTTTCAAAATCTTGATGTTGATCTCCTCCTTATCAAACACCTTAACAAGAGCGATTAGAAGATTTACAATGTGAGTGAATCGTTTCTACACATCATAGATGTTTTCTCCAGCCTTCATTCTGAACAATTCATACTCCTGTATCAATGAGTTCTTTCTGGCTCTCTTGACTTCATCCGTGCCTTCAAGTACCTCTAAGACATACCATATTTCCTTCGCAGATTTGCATTGATATATCCTAAAAAATTCATCAATTGTCAGTGTAGAGGCAATTATATTTCTAGCTTTAACATCATATTGAGCATTTCTATTTTCATCAGCAGTCCACTTAGTAAAAGGTTTTAAAACAGTTTCTTTATCAACAGGTTTTGTAGGCACATATGGACCATTCAAAGTGGCATCCAAAATTTCCTTATCTTGCGATTCAAGAAAAATTTGCATTCGAATTTTCCAAAAAGGATAATTTTCACCAGCAAACAGAGGTGGTCTGTTTGTTGAAGCACCTTCACCAAAAATTTGAAAACAGGAAGCCATCCCCAGGTTTTATAGTCGAATAAGATAAAAACAGAGTCGACTAAACTTTCAAATATCTTATGAAAACCAGCTCTGGTGCCAATTGTTGAGAAAACAAAAAGGCTTCTTTACACCAAGAGGGGGGGTGAATTGGTGTTGTTTTAAAAATAAAATCTTTTCGTAATCTTTATACAAAAGTATAAAGCTTTTTTATCTTTCTTGAAATGCAAGTAATGAAAATTTCTATGCAGCAGAAAAACGTAGTTGACTGCTTAACAAGTATAGTTGACTGAAATAAAGAGTGCAGGTGATGGGTTGTCGGACCCCGTGCAAATTTAATTTGCATAAAGAATGCAGTATAGACTAGGAAGTGACTCCTAGGTCGTCTCTCAAGGACCAAACTGTGGTTCGAGAATTAGGTCAGACACGAAGTGGGGGGGTTGTTGAAAGGTGTGTGAATGTAGATGAATTAAATTAAAACACAGATGCAAACAAAAATGTAAACAGAAATGCAAACAGAAATGTAAAAACGGAATCAAATACAGAATAAAAACGGTTGGTCATTAACTCAATGACTATGCTTCCAATCACATATTAACAACAAGTACATGCTACTTGCTAACAGTCTCAAAAACGTTAATTTCATGAATAAATTTGATATTAAATCACACCCTTTGTAGCTTAAAATGAGTTTAGAATCAAGTAAAACTCTTAAGTTGTGTTATATGAGAGTCAAAAGTTGTTTTTAGATATATTATGCTTGTTTTGCATTGTTTTGCAGGGTTTTTGATGAAAATTGAAGATGGCAATGAAGTAGGAAGGTCATAGACTCAAGAATGAAGGAGAAAAAGGAAGAAAAGAAGTGTTTGGGAACCGCTCAGCGGTAAATTCCACCGCTGAGCGTCTTAGTGCAAGGAAAAGTTGTTGTCTGGCGCCCAGGCGGTGACGTTGGGCAGTTGTCTGTTTTTATATTTTGGATTCTGAGATCTTTCTGTTATCTTTTTGGCTTATATATAGCCCTAGTGCGAATCCAAATGTAATTCTTTTGGCAAAGAAAAACGTCCACAACAACTTTAACTTTCATGAATAAAATGGGTAAGTCCAAGTATCGTTTCCCAAAGAACTCTTAGGCCTTAACTTTTGTGTAACCTAATTGCGTAAGACTTGAGAAAGAATTAAATTTAGGTTTTTGAATGCAAAAATAAACATGAAAATGCAGTGATTCAATTAGCAAGAAAAAACTATGGATGAATGGTGTTGTTGGGGTTTACAATTTCATCTTATCCACCCTCACATATCTACTCTTCTTATCTAATTCTCTTATTTATCATATTGTCATGCAAACTTTCTTGGTCTACCCTTAACCTAATCTCTTGGCGAAAAGAGCCTATTACTAATTACCGGCTTGCTATCTCTAGCCTCCCCTAGTAACTAATAATGCATGATAAAAGGAAGCAAAATACAATTGATTGTCCTACCCCTATCTCTAGGCGGTATTGTTTAATCAAGGAATTCCCCCCAATTCATGACATTACTGTACGTCTCCGTATCAATAAAGACAAACAACATTTACCGAATGAGTTAAACGATAAAAGCATTAAGCAAAGGTAAGGAACCCAACAATTGATAAATCAAGCATATGCAAGCATATAAAATAAATAAGAATTTGGATATATGAGAGTTTCAAAAGATTACATTGTTCCCCAACAACAAAGGGTTTAGTTCACCATTATCATGGTGAAACTAGATGAAATACAATGGAAGAATGAAAGAATAAACCCTAGATTGAGTTGTTTGGAGCCTAAGCATCCAAAGAACGACCTCCAAGGAGTGTAGTTGTTGTGGACGTTTCTTTCTACCAAAAGAATGAGTTTTGATTCCCACTGGGTCTATTTATAGACCAAAAAGATAACAGAAAGATCACAGAATCCGAGCTAATAAAAACTGACAACCACTAAGCGGCTAAATAAACCGCTCAACGATTTCCCCTTAAGCCGTGTGACCGCTCAGAGGTCATTTTTATCGCTGAGCGGTTTCCCTTTAGTTGTTCTGGACGCTCAACGGTCCATTCTGACGCTCAGCGGTTCTTCTGACCCTTCTTTTCATCCTTTTTCTTCCTCTTTCACGTGTCTAAGTCCACCTTGCTTCACTTCCATCTTCAATTCACCTTAAAACCCTATAAAACAATGTAAAAACAAGCATAATATCTCTAAAACCAACTTTTGACTCTCACATGACTCAACTAAGTGTTTTACTTGATTTTAAGCTCATTCTAAGCCATAAAGGGTGTGTTTTGATATCAAATTTAAGTATGAAAATAACGGTTTTTAGACTGTTATCAACGATACTTGGTCTTACCATTTTATATTACTTGTGCGACTCGGTACACTTGCCGATTTGCCCTAACATGTTACAAAGTCGACTATGTGCGCAAGCCATTCGATTAAGTCTGTTATGTTTTGAAATTTTGTTAACAATAAATGAGAATCAACTACATTAATTGCATAATGAATTATTTGCTTTGACTACTACTAACTGATATAAGTATTTTGTTCATTCGACTGCATTAGTAGCTAAGTCAACTTAAGGTATTAGAATTGTGAAAAACAATAAATTGACGCGAATTTGAATTCTGTAAGAAGCTTAGTGATTCTAACGATTTTCGATATCTGTTGATATTGTTGGTAGGGGAGCACTGGTTTAGCCAAACCTTACAATCTCAAAGAGCTTATGCTTTTTTATGATGACAACACATTATTAATAACGCATGTGTTTATATGTGTTACATGTTCATTACTTTGATGTTCATGATATTTTGAAAACATGTTGGTGTTGTTTCTGTCATTGCTGCAATTCACTATGTTTTACATGAGATCTTGTCTATGAATGCATGACATATGATTTAGAAAACAAAAACCACATGCACTTTTGTTGAACTTATACTGTGTGGCAAAACAATAATTTTAAGTCGACTTCATTATGAAGTAAGTTGATTAAAACTCGTGGCTTTGCAAAAACTTTTTCAAAGTGTGTTGTGAATATTTTTGGAAAGAAAGTTTTTCAAAACTGCATTGAAGTGTTACGAAGTCGACTATATGCGCAAGCTACTCGACTTAGTTAGTTATGTTTTGAAATTTTGTTAATGCTTGTGATGTCTAACAGCTATATTTTATACCTTTGACCAAGCATTGATTGTGAGTGAACTGTATTAAATGCGTAATCAATTAAGTTGGTCTGACTGCTACAATTATTTATAACTGTCTGAGTATAATTGACTCTATTAGTAGCAAAGTCGACTTAGGAGCGTCAATTTTGTGAAAAAGTATATATAAACGCGATTTTGAATTCTACAAAGGCTTTCATGATTCTAACGTTTTGATTGAATTGTTTTAGATTATTGATCTCTTGTACAATGTGTTAAAGCTCCAAGAATCCATCAAGAAGATCGAGGTGTTCATTCTTTGGTGATTGCTTGACAAGAAAGAATTTGTGCGCATTGATTGATTGTTCAACCTGCAATTGAGGTGTCTGATATGTGATCAACTTTTTCTCTCAATCTTTTGAAGATTGTGGCTGCCCTGTTATGACTACAGGAAGAGAATGTGCAGTGTTCTGGACATTGAGGATTGTTCAAAGTGATTAAAGACTAGAGGAGAGGGGACATCTTGTTGTTGTTCTTTGTTTGTATATGGCTATATTTTGGTTAAAGGGTTAGAGATGTGTTTTATATTTTGACGTGGAGATCGCTATAGAAACCTCGTTGTAAAAACCCTGATCATTATAGTGCATTTGCTTCTTGGTATTGGAAGGACATTGGATGTAGGCAGTTTGGTCGAACCAGTATAAAAACCTGCGTTTGAATTTGTTGAGATTGTTGACAACACAAACTCTATATCAAACTAGTTTTTGATGATGACAACACAGTGCTTAATAATAGTACACATGTTACAGTATTACATGTTCTTGTTATGAAGTGTTTGTCATATCTGCTGAACATGTTTTGTTGAACTACAATGTATGTTCCTATGATTGATTGTGTGTTATTTTTTTGGAACATGCTTGTATGGAAATGTGAAATAAAATGTTTTTGATTATTGCACGTTTCTGAAAGAAAAGATCACAAGCACCTTTATGAACTTATATTTGTTGTGACAAAGTTCTAGTCCAGTCGAATACACTCATAATGGATTCGACTATGCTAAAATCTTTGTACAGATTTTGTGAACCTGTGCTATGTGAGGTTTTGAGTTGAAAAGAATTTCAAAGTGTTTTTTCATTTGTCAGTCGACATTGTGGATTACATATTCGACTGTATTACTGATCTATTTGGAATTTTGTTAAGCCTACACGCTCCAATGGCTATATTTTTCAAAAGTTAGTTAAGATTGTATGATCTGGTCAACTGTCATAATTGTGTGTTGATTTTGTTGACTGAGGAGCCTTTGTGTTGACTGTCTATTATAACTATTTTAATACAGTCGACTGAATTAGTAGGCCATTCGACTGATAAGCAATCTGATCTAACAGAAAACTATAAACAGACAAAACGTGAATTGTTCTGTGACTTTTGTTGATCTAACATTTTCATTTTCCTGTTTCAGATTGAATTCTCTGTTTTAGAAGCTCCAAGAATTCTCCAAGAAGACGGTGGTGATCTTTCTTGAGAGAGATTCAAAGGGAGGAGTCATTTGCGCATACTGCTTGATCATTATCTGCACAAAGAAGGCTTGGCATCTTGTGAAGACTGTTGCATTTGATTGAAGGCTTGGCAACCTGTGAAGTCTGTTGTGATAGGCTTGGCATCTTGTGAAGAGTGCTGGTTACACGTTGAGGATTGTTCGACGTGGGTTCAGATTGCAGAAGAGGGGATTCTTGCTGCAATTATGGGTTTTGTGTGTGCAGCTATATTTGGTTTTGGGTTAGAGAGGAGATTTATATTTTTGCGTGGTGCTTCTATAAATTCCTTGTTGTAAAAACCGCAACCATTATAGTGCATTTGCTTCCTAGGTTGGAAGGACACTGGATGTAGGCATTGTTGGCCGAACCAGTATAAAAACCAGTGTTTGATTTTCTCTATCCCTGCACTTTTTATTTCCAGTCGACTTTATCTGTTTAGCAGTCAACTGCGTTTTTCCGCAGCATTGAATTTTCATTACTTGCATTTTAAGAAAGATTAAAAAGCCTCAGAAAATGGTATGGTTATTTCCAACTTCTTAAAGATCTCCATGAAATGCTCAAACTGCTTTTCTTTGGATACGGTAAAGGTTTTTCATACTCCCTCTCTTTCAATTTTACAACCTCTTCTCCCTCTGATCACTTTTTTTCTCAGCACTCTCTTTTTCTTTCTCTCTTTTCTCAATTTTTATCTCCTCTAATACTCTTCCACTCCTGGTAATGATCTCACATGCTTCTCTCACATCACTTCTTTCACTCATCTCACATCCACCTTCCTCCAAACGATTAACATAAAATACATTGTTGTTCACAACTTGCTGAAAAATTTCTTCAGACTCTGCACTCCTCTGAATTGACATGAATTGAGGCTGCTTTGGGATTCTTAAAGCTTCTCTAATTTCCTGCCGTAATGCAGATAATTTTTGCATAATTATCTCCAACTGCTGAGCAATCATCTTATTATGCTCCATCATTGAACTATGAAATTTTAACAATGAAGCTTCATGTTATTGAATAGAATCAACACTTTCACTATGTATTTCCTCATTATTTGCTGCCATACTCTCAATCAGATCATAGGCCTCATCCTCAGTCTTTCTTCTTATGTCGCCTCCAACTGAAGCGTTTAACATCATCTTTGATTGTATATTTAGGCCTCCAAGGAATGCAAGAACCGAAGTTGTCTTGTCAAACCCATGAACAGGCGTCTTTCTTAGCAAGCCTTTAAATCTCTCCCATGCCTGTCCCAGGGCTTCCTCCATCCCCTGTCTGAATGAAGAGATCTCCAACTTCCCTTGAGTGACTTTCGATTGTGGAAAATATTTCTTCAGAAATTTGGATGCCACAGTCTCCCATGTAGTGAAAGTTCCTTCTGGAAAGGAGTTTAGCCACATCTTTGCGTTGCCTCCAAGTGAAAAGGGGAACAAACTGAGTTTGATCCGATCATCAGAAACTCCAGCCATCTTTATAATATTGCAAATTTCATAAAAAGTAGTTAAATGATCATAAGGATTCTCATTCGATAACCCATGAAATTGGTTGCTCTGTACTAGATGAATCAGTGTAGGGTTCATCACCATATTTGTTGTATTGTCCCTCGGTATTGTTATACTGTTAAAGTGCAACGGGCCCACAACATTTGATGCGTCAGCAAGTGTACCTCTAGGAGGAGGAACTTCCTCTGCCATCTCTTCTGATCTTCGCTCTGGTGAGGGTTGTAACAATCTCTCAGGAGAAGGGAATAATTCTCTAGATGGACGTCTGACTCTCCTTCCCCTCCTGTTTGTCAATCCTTCAAGAAGAGGTTGTTGATTTTTCTTACTTCTAGTGTGGATGGCTTCCTACATACACAATAAACAAAAAACCCTAGAAGTACTTTTTAAATAAAAGAAATAAAACCAAACAAAAAAAAAATAAACTGAAATACAAATAAGTCAAATCTAATCAATTTACACTACTTGAAAAGTTAAACCACGAGTCCCCGGCAACGGCGCCAAAAACTTGTTAAGCCCCTGGCAAGTGTACCAGATCGTTATCAAGTAATATAAATGGTAAGACCGAGTATCGTTCTCCCAAAGGACTCTTAGGCCTTATCTTTCATGTAGATTGGTTGCATAAGACTTGAGAAAGAATTAATTTTGTAGTTGTATGCAAAACGAAAATAAACATGCAAATGCAAGTTGAATCAATTAGCAAGTAAAAGATATGAATGAATGTAGTTGTTGGGGTTTACAATTTCATCCTTATCCACCCTCTTATATCTACTTTTCTTATTAAATTCGTTTTATTATCAATTCCTATGCAAACTTTCTAATCTACTCTAAACCCGATCTCTCAACGAAAAGAGCCTATCACTAATTACTAGTTTACTATCTCTAGTCTCCCTAAGTAATTAGCAATGCAGAAAATCACAGAAGCAAAAACAATTGCTCCTCCTACCCCTATCTCTAGGCAGTATTGTTTAATCAAGGGAATTCCTATCAGTTTGAGAGTTCCTCGTATGTCTCTGTATCGACAAAATCAAATATCTTCACATTGAATGAGTTAAACAATGTGAGCATTAATCTTAGATAAGAAACCCAACAATTGATAATACAAGCATATGAATAAAATAAGAATTTCAATCTAAAAGAGTTTCAAAAGGATTACATTATTCCCCAACAACAAAGGGTTTAGTTCACCGTAGACATGGTGAAACTAGATGGAGATAATGGAAAAGATGAAAGAGTAAACCCTAGATTTGATAAATTAGAGCCTAAGCATCCAAGAAACTGCCTGCAAGGAGTGTAGAAGTGCTCTGGACGTGTCTGCTTGCCAAAATATTAACTTAAGCATCACACTAGGTCTATTTCTAACGCATAAAAGTAACAGAATCTAAGCCTAAGCCAATCATTTAGGCACTCAACGCTCAATATGGCCGCTCAGCGGTGGGCCCTATAATCGTAGACTGCTCAACGCTCAACTCTACCGCTCAACGGTGGACCTCCAAGTTGTAGGATGCTCAGCGTCGCCGCTCAAGCAAGAAACAGTGACTTCATCCTCGAAGCTGGCGCTCAACGCTGGAATTGGCGCTGAGCGCTGGAATTGGCGTTAAGCGCTGGAATTGGCGCTGAGCGGTGAACTTGACTCTTCTTTTCTTCCTTTTCTCCTCCTTTCTTGAGTCTAAGTCCCCCCTTCTTCACTTCAATCCTCAAATCTCATCAAATCCTGCAAAACAATTCAAAAACAAGCATAATATCTCTAAAAACAACTTTTGACTCTCTCTTTACTAAACTAAGTGTTTTACTTGATTCTAAGCTCATTCTAAGCCATAAAGGGTGTGTTTTGATATCAAATTTAAGTGTAAAAATAACGGCTTTAGACCGTTATCAACAACCCCAAACTTGAACCTTTATGAGTACCTCATCAGATGTTCTCAACCTAACTCAAGGTAAAGATTTTTAGAAAGGGTTTTCAAAACATGCATAAGGTTCAATGTTCTAAGTTTAGAACAAACTGTTTTCTTTTCAGTGGGCAAAAATTCATGTGAAGGTTTAAAAGAATAACGGATAACAAAAGATGGCCTTGATCATATGAAACCTACAGGTAGGTGGTTCAATAACAAAAAATTTAGGCAAAATCATTCATGCTTCCAAAGTAATAACAATTATTCACAAAAACCCTGAAGTCCAAAACTCACATAGGTAAACTCTCAAGTTCTAGAATTCAGAAAAAACACCCTGCTTAGTATCTCAATCAAATTTTACCTCAAGCATTTGTTTCATACACTATGAGCCATCACCTGTTTGTCAACACATCATGCATCATCTCAACATCAATCAATATACTAGATCATCACAAAGCAATACTTGTCACAAAACACAACATAGTTGAACCAAAGCAGTGTAACTCATTCAAGCAAAGTACAATAACAAAAAAAAATGATTGAAAGGAAAGGTTTAGAAAGCTAGGTTGCCTCCCAGTAAGCGCTTCATTAACGTCACTAGCTTGACCCAATAAGTTCAAGTAACATCTTTGATCTTGGTGTCATCTTTTCCTTCTCCACACCAACTGATCTTCAGCAGCTTCTTGTTCACCTTTTTCACTCTCCTTGAAATTGGAGATTCAATCTCTATCAGTCCATGAACTCTGAGTTCTTTCACAACCCAAATCTTTTTGTTGAATCTCACTAGCATGCCTTGTCTCAGTTATTCATGTTTTTCCAGAAAATCTTGGTGAACACCTACTCCTTTGCTATCTTTTTCTTCCTCCTTTACCTGTGACAGAAAACAAGTTTTACCTTTCTTGCCTGGATGGACAACTTTTGTACTAGTCCCTGGTGCATCCTTACATGCAGCTTTGGGACTATTCTTCTTTACTTGGACCTGCTGCTCAACATTGAAGACATTGAAAACCACCTCTTCTTCTTGGTCTTTAAGTGTTATTGTTCCATCATCAAAATTGATGATCACCTTGGCCGTCTTCATGAATGGCCTTCCAAGAATAATAAGGATCTCCAAATTTTCCCCCATCTCTAGTACCATAAAGTCCACTAGGAATCTAAGATTGTCAGTTTGAATCATCACATCTTCCACCACACCATAGGGCCTTTTGGTGGATCCACCTGCCATAAAAAGAGTAATCCTTGTCGGCTTGACTTCCAGACCACCAATCATTTCAAGAACAATTAAGGTCATCAAATTGATACTGGACCCTAAATCAATTAGGGCTTTCCCTATTTTGCGGCTCCCAATAGTGCAAGGAATAATGAAACTTCCTGGATCTTTAACCTTAGGAGGAAGTGCCTTCTATAAGATCACACTACACTCACCTTGTACCTCAATAGTTTCCTCCACTAAATATTTCTTTCTTTTTAGGAGTTTCTACAAAAACTTAGCATATTCAGGAATTTTCTGCAATGCTTCACTCACAGGAATTTTAATCCCCCACTTATTGAAGATTTCATCAAAGCAACCTGATTGCATCTCTTTTTCTTTTTTTGAACACTCCTTAGGGTAAGGAGGATTGTTCTCTTTTTTTTTTCTTTTTCTCTCAACCTCTTCTTTTTCTTCTCTCTCTTTTCTCTCAATCTTTCCTTTCTTTTCTCTCTCTTTTTCATTTTTTTCTCTCTTCTTTTTCTTCTCTATCTTTTAACTCAACTTTTTCTTTTCTCTCTTCTTCTTTCTTTTTTTCCCTTTCTTTATCATTCATGCTCACAATAGCCCTGCATTCTTCCTTAGGGTTAACTTCAGTATTATCCTCAAAACCTTTAATAGGTATCTCCTCCAACTTCTTTGCTATTTGTCCAACCTGCATCTCCAGATTCCTTATAGCAGCGTCAGTGCTCTTCTGATAGGCGAGAGTTGCCTGCATGAACTGTTGTAGAGTCTCCTCAAGATTTGTAGTTCTGTCAGTTAGAGAGGGTTGTTGTTGTCATTGTTGTTGCTACTGTTGTGGTGGTCTATTGAATTGTCCACCAGCCTTCCCAAATTGACCTTGTCGCGTGCTTGGATGAGATTTCTGATAACGGTCTCAAAATCGTTATTTTCATGCATAAATTTGATATTAAATCACACCCTTTGTAGCTCAAAATGAGCTTAGAATCAAGTAAAACTCTTAAGTTGTGTCACATGAGAGTCAAAAGTTGTTTCTAGAGATATTATGCTTGTTTTGCATTGTTTTACAGGGTTTTGATGAAAACTGAAGATGGTAATGAAGTAGGAAGGTCATAAACTCAAGAATGAAGGAGAAAAAGGAAGAAAAGAAGAGTTTGTGAACCGCTCAACAGTAAATTCCACCGCTGAGCGTCCTAGTTTGAGGAAAAGTACTGTCTTGCACCCAGGCGGTGAGGCTGAGCGTCCAGAGCGACAAGAGGCAAACCGCTCAACGGTCATTTTAGGCGCCTAGGCGGTGGCGTGTGTTGAGGCAAACCGCTGAGCGGCCAATTTTGGCGCCTGGGCGGTTGTCTATTTTTATATTTTGGATTTTGAGATCTTTCTGTTATCTTTTTGGCTTATATATAGCCCTAGTGCGAATCCAAATGTAATTCTTTTGGCAGAGAACAACGTCCACAACAGCTTTACACCTTTGGAGGAGATTTCTTGGATGCTTAGGCTCCACTTTATCAATTCTAGGGTTTTCTTTTCCATTCTTCCATTTAGTTCATCTAGTTTCACCATGATTATGGTGAACTAAACCCTTTGTTGTTGGGGAATAATGTAATCTTTTGAAACTTTCATATATTAAAATTCTTGTTTACTTTATATGCTTGCATATGCTTGATTTATCAATTGTTGGGTTCTTTACCTTTTCTTAATGCTTTTACCGTTTAACTCATTCGGTAGATGTTGTTTGTCTTTATTGATACGGGGACGTACAATAATGTCATGAAATGGGGAGAATTCCTTGATTATGTTAATACCGCATAGGGATAGGGGTAGGATGATCAATTTTATTTTGCTTCCGCTTATTATGCATTATTAGTTACTAGGGGAGGCTAGGGATAGCAAGCCGGTAATTAGTAATAGGCTTTTTTCACCAAAGGATTGGGTTAAGGGTAGACCAAGAAAGTTTGCATGGCAATATGATAAATAAGCAAAGTAAATAAGAAGAGTAGATATATGAGGGTGGATAATATGAAATTGTAAATCCCAACAACCTCATTCATTCATAGTTTCTCTTAGTCAATTGAATTCTTGCATTTGCATGTTTATTTCTGTTTTGCATTTAAACATTCAAATTATTTTCTTTTACTCAAGTCTTAATCAATTTGTTTACACGAAAGATGAGGCCTTAAGAGTCCTCTGGGAAGAACGATATTGGGATTACCGATTTTTATTACTTGATACGATCTGGTACACTTGCCAGGGGTTTAACAAGTTTTTGGCGCCGTTGTCGGGGACTCTTGGTTTAACTTTTTCTAGTAGTGTAAACTGATTAACTTCGACTTGATTTGTTTGTTTATTTTTATTTCTAGGATTTTGTGCCTAATGTTTACAGGATGCAGTATGTACAAGAATTTGGTTCTAAGGGCACTCAATTCTATCAAAATAATTTCAACTACTGGTGGAAACCTCACTCAAGCATGGATCAAAGTTGGAATGGAGAGGCAGGAGATCCACATCAACAATTACTATTAGGGCAACATGTGTCTGTTTTGAAAGAGCAAATCAACAAAGTGGACGAGACATTGGAACGACTTATCCAAATTACTCTCTCCTCTACAGAAGAGAATGAAGCAAGGAAGAAAAGGTTGGAGATACAGATTCGTCAATCCAATGAAATATTGAATTATAGGGTTAATACTGAGGTTAATCCTAGGGAGGAATGCCAGGCCACTAGTTTTGAAAGTGATAATGTTGATGACGAGATAAAAGAGGAAAAGATAGAAGAAATAGAAACAGAAAAGGTTGTTGAGGAGGAAAGGATAGAGAAAAATGAGAAAAAAATAGAGAAAGAAGAGATAGAAACAGAAAGGTTGAGTGAGGGAGATAAAGATGATGATAAGGAAAAAGTAGTTGAAAGAAAAGAAAAAAAAAAGAAAAATGGTGAAAAGAAAGAAAAATAGAAGAAAAGAGAAAAAAAGAAAGTTGAAGGGAAAGATTGAGAAAAAGAGGAAGAGAGGAAAAAATAAAAGATCATATGAAAAACCCCTTCCTCAAAAGAAATATCATAGGAGGAAAAAGAAAGTGAAGTGCTTTAGGGAGATCTTCAAGAGATTGGAGATCAAAGCTCCTATGATTGAAACATGGAAACATGTGCTTGGTGTTCTCAATTTTATGAAGGATTTCAGGAGGAAGAAGAAAAAGAAAAGAATATCAAGCAAGGGGGTTATCAACACCTACGATGGGTGGGGATCATCCCAGTTGTTATAATATATTAGTTTTATTTGATGTAAATTAGTTGGATATTTAAACAATTTTGGGTAGCATCTACTGAGGGATGCTAAATTTTTATGTATCCACTGAAGGATACAGGAAGTACACCTACTGATGGGTGTTGGAAGGATTTGCACTTACTGATAAGTGCTAAGCAGGTTTGGATCAGGCTCGTGACGTTAAACAAGCGCTACCTGGGAGGCAACCCAGTTGATTATTTGTTATTTTTTAAAAAACAAAACTTTGTCTTAAGGTCATTATATGTTTGCATGAGCATCTGAGAGGGGAAAGGCATGAAATTGAAAAATTGAAGGTTAAAATCAAGTGCAAAAGGGTGGAATTATGCAAAAGTAAGCAAAGAAGAGAGAATTTTTTTTTCCTGCCCACCGCTGAGGAGTGCATATTTACCGCTGAGCAGTGGCGGCGCAAACTACGCTTGGGCTTTTAAAAGCTTAGCATTTTTCGGGTTTTGCACTTTTCGAAAACTCTCTTTGAAGCTCACCCAAGCGTTTTCTGTGAACCCTAGCACCCAAATTCACTTTCAAAGGTTTTCCAAAGGGATTTCCCCACTTTTTCTCATCACCCACTCACAAAAATCTCATCCTTCTATCATTGTCTTGTCAAAGTTTGGGGTTTTTGTTGAGGGATTGTACACTTAAGAGGCATTCGTCATCAATTAAAAGGAAGTTAGCAAGCATCTAGTTTCTCCATTCAAGTAAGTTGTGTAATTTCATTCGTAGGGTTTCTAAATTTGAATTTAATGAAGAACATGCGTAGGAACATGATAAATTAGGGCTTTTGAGTTCTATGCATGAGTTGATGAAATAGGAACTGTTTGAACTGATTGAACTGCATGATTTTTGTCTGGATTGATGAAATTAGTGTTAGAATGAAGAATAGGGCGATTTTAAAAAGGTTTTTAAGAATCCCTAGTCACCACCGCTGAGCGGTCTCCTTTGACACTGAGCGGTGGTGCAGCTTGAAGCAAACCTCTGAGCGGCCAACTATGGCGCCTGGGCGGTTTGCTGCAGATTTTGTTGGATGCTTTATTTTTTATGCAGGGACACTAAGGGACCCTGTTTTTATCTCAGTGTTGGATGTGATCAGTTTGGAATTTAATTGATGATATACTAACCTCTAATGATGTATCTCTGTGGTATTTTGAATTTTATGCAGAAATGTCATCATCATCAAGAAGGGTGAAAACTCTTGGTAATAAAAGGAAGGAACCTGAGAGGCAAAGAAGATTTTATTCGCCTAGGTTCCTCTCCAGGAAACATGAGGAACATTTTGTGACTGTGCAGGAGAGGAGATTATTGATGGAGAGGAAGGCCACTTTTATCCCAAATTTGGCTCCTGAATTAGGAGCACAAATCATGAGGAGAGATTAGGAGAGGTTGGCTACATATCCTACACCTGCCAGCATTGAATTAGTGAAGGAATTCTATACTAATGCTTTACCTAGAGGAGGAGTTAATGTTGGGAGATATATGAGCTATGTGAGGGGACAGATCATCAGGTATGACTCTGACACTATTAATAGTTTTTTGGGCACTGAATGGCCAGGTGAACAGTGCCAGTATGTAGCACTTATTGGGGGGTTCAGAGATATAGCATATATTGAAAGGGTTATGTGCCTTCCTGGAAGGCATTTTCAGAACAACCCTAATGGATTGCCCGTCAACATAAAAAGAGCATATTTGACGCCTTTGGCAAAATACTGGATGGCATTCACTCATGCCAACATTCAGCCGTGCTCACATGTTTCCGACATCACCATGCATCGGATCATCTTCATTACTGCATGCTGAGGCAGTTGAATGTAAACATCGGGAAAGTCATTGCTAACGAGATTCAGAGTTGCGCTACTACTATGAGTACCAGGACACCGTTGGGACATCCGTCCCTGATCACGTTTTTGTGTCAGTAGGCTGGGGTGGACACTACAGTTCCACCATATGAGAGGCCTAGGAAGGCCATAGATGCTACTTATTATCAGCAGTATTGTGAGGAAGAGGAGGCAGTCGGAGCACCTAGAAGACATCCTAGGAGAGTAGCAGCACAGCAGGAGCATATACCTGCAGATGCACCGGCACATCATGCCGAGCCATTCTAGATGAGGGACATGTATATGTCCATGATAGAGGCTAGGATGGAGGCTCTTCGCAGAGGACAGATAGCCATTGCTGAGATGATAGTAGGGTTGTATCAGCAACCACCAGCGCACATGTGGACTATGGACGAGTTCCATGAAGCTATGGCCTGGCCTCAGGAGCAAGCACAGGGCAGCAGGGCTGGAGCAGCTGAAGCACCAGATATGGATGATGACAATGAAGAGAATTTTGAAGATGCTGATGATGGAGACCAGGAGGACTCAGATGAGGACTTGTGTTGAGGGCATCTACTGATGGATTCCAGTACTTAGACAGGGATTTTTCTTTTTATTTTGTACTTTGAATTTGTAGAATAGGTTGAACTTTTATTTTGTGTCTATGCTTGACTTGTACAATGGTTCTGATGGTAGTATTAAAATGCATGACAAGTATTTGATAATGATTGAATCTGGTTGACTGAGAATGTATCTGTGTTGATATCCAGTTAAATGATTCACTAATTATATGAACAGATGTATTGTGGTTCATGATTGTGATTGTGATGCTAAGCAGGATAAATGAATGATGTGTGAGAAAGCATGTGTGTGAGGTTTTGAGCTCCAGAGTTCTTACTGATATATGTATTGTTCACAGGGAATCATGAATGATATTGCCTTAGTCTTGATAATTGATTGATTTGCAGGCTTATGTTATATGATCAAGGCCATGTTTGGAAGCCCTTATCTAGCCAAAATTTCACCCAAGAAGTTTAAAATTTTATACCCTTTTTGAACCTTGGCCTTAAACAGGATTAAAACCCTTGTTTTGAAATTATTTACCTTGATTTGGGTTGAGAACAATTGTATGTGTTGAAAAGGTTCAAGTTTGGGTTGTATGGGGAAAGTTGAAAGGCAAAGGAAAAAGCATTGAGCTCAAAAGTTGAAAAAGAAAAATGCATGAGAAAAAGAAAGGAAGAGAAGGAAAGAAAAAGCATATAAAAGTGAGTTCAATGTAAAAATTGATAAAAAGGGAAGAAGTTGGGAATAAGGGAGTTTGGTGATAGAAAGAGTTTAAACTTGAACCTTTTCAATGATGAAATAACTCTCTTAACTCAAGGATTTTGCAATCTAGAAAAACCAAATTTTCTTGATAGCCTAGCCTCATTACAAGCCTTGGAAAAGTCCTTGTGATGGTATTTGCATGTAAGGATTTTTATTGTTTTAGATAAATGGCAATATTGTTTTATGTGGCATGTGAATAGTAAAGAGTGGAGTGATTCCTTAAACACTTGAGTGATTGAGTGAAACACTTGCTTGGTAAGAATTGTTGAAATCCGTGTTTACATCTATGCTTAGTGGATTGATCATTCATGAATAAAACATCTGTTGGAAAATATTGAAGTAGGTGAACTAGATTGGATTGAAAGCATGGTTGCATTTTGGTATGATTCCACTGAAAATCTGAATTGGAAAATAACTTGTCATGAAGAAAAGGGTTTTGAAAATTTTAGAACTATTTGAAGAAAAATTGGAAGGCCAAGTTTGGTTGTCATAACGGTCTCAAAACTGTTATTTTCATGCATAAATTTGATATTAAATCACACCCTTTGTAGCTTAAAATGAGCTTAGAATCAAGTAAAACTCTTAAGTTGTGTGACATGAGAGTCAAAAGTTGTTTTTAGAGATATTATGCTTGTTTTGCATTGTTTTGCAGGGTTTTTGATGAAAATTGAAGATGGCAATGAAGTAGGAAGGTCATAGACTCAGGAATGAAGGAGAAAAAGGAAGAAAAGAAGAGTTTGTGAACCGCTCAGCAGTAAATTCCACCGCTGAGCGTCCTAGTGCAAGGAAAAGTTGTTGTCTGGCGCCCAGGCGGTGACGCTGAGCGTCCAGAGCGACAAGAGGCAAACCGCTCGGCGGTTATTTTAGGCACCTGGGCGGTGGCGTGTGTTGAGGCAAACCGCTTAATGGTCATTTTAGGCGCCTGGGCGGTTGTCTATTTTTATATTTTGGATTCTGAGATCTTTCTGTTATCTTTTTGGCTTATATATAGCCCTAGTGCGAATCCAAATGTAATTCTTTTGGCAGAGAACAACGTCCACAACAGCTTTACACCTTTGGAGGAGATTTCTTGGATGCTTAGGCTCCACTTTATCAATTCTAGGGTTTGCTTTTCCATTCTTCCATTTAGTTCATCTAGTTTCACCATGATTATGGTGAATTAAACGCTTTGCTGTCGGGGAACAATGTAATCTTTTGAAACTCTCATATATTGAAATTCTTGTTTACTTTATATGCTTGCATATGCTTGATTTATCAATTGTTGGGTTTTTACCTTTGCTTAATGCTTTTACCATTTAACTCATTCGGTAGATGTTGTTTGTCTTTATTGATACGGGGACGTACAGTAATGTCATGAACTGGGGAGAATTCCTTGATTATGTTAATACTGCCTAGGGATAGGGGTAGGATGATCAATTGTATTTTGCTTCCGCTTATTATGCATTATTAGTTACTAGGGGAGGCTAGGGATAGCAAACAGGTAATTAGTAATAGGCTCTTTTCACCAAGGGATTGGGTTAAGGGTAGACCAAGAAAGTTTGCATGGCAATATGATAAATAAGCAAAGTAATTAAGAAAAGTAGATATATGAGGGTGGATAAGATGAAATTGTAAACCCCAACAACCTCATTCATTCATAGTTTCTCTTAGTCAATTGAATTCTTGCATTTGCATGTTTATTTCTGTTTTGCATTTAAACCATTCAAATTATTTTCTTTTACTCAAGTCTTAAACAATTTGTTTACACGAAAGATGAGGCCTTAAGAGTCCTCTGGGAAGAATGATATTGGGATTACCGATTTTTATTCCTTGATATGATCTGGTACACTTGCCAAGGGTTTAACAACTTGCCAGGCGTTTAAAAAGTTTTTGGTGCCGTTGCTGGGGACTCTTGGTTTAACTTTTTCGAGTAGTGTAAATTGATTAAATTCGACTTGATTTTTTTATGTTTATTCTAATAAATTATTTCTAGGATTTTGTGCCTAAGAGTTTGGATGAAGGAGATTATAGAGGCCAGATGCACCCTCATAGCTTTTGAGTTTTGTTAAAATATTAGTTTGAAGAAGGCAGTAGCCGCCACTTTACTTTTGGTTTTGCTTGGAACATTTCTTTGGGGGCTGGAACGGTGTTGTGTGACTACCAGCCGCCACTTTACTTTTGGTTTTTTTTCTTGAACATTTTCTAAGGGCTCTTGAATGTATTCATGGTTTCCATGGGTTGAAGAAAAGAAGCATATTCTCTTTTCCTTTTTCATTTTATGCAAGGCTGGGAAGTTTTTCTCTTTTGGAGTTTATCCTTGAATGTTGGAAGCATTGTCTTTCTTTTCTTCCAAAAGGGAGTACTTTTCCTTTTCATTTTGCTGCAAGCATTGGAATGATGAGAGATGGCTTTTATGTTTTTCATTGAATGCAAGAATGTACCGTGAGTGAATGCTTGGAAGCTTTTCTTTTCATTTGAAGAATTAGGAGTGAGGAATGGTCACATCAACTCTAGTATTTGGAGAGCACAAGTAACACATGGAGTAGTTGTACGGTGGTAGTCTTTGGGAAAAGAATTTTTTATTCAATTGTTTAGGAGAAGAAGGAGGCACGGATTCATAG
This sequence comes from Vigna reflexopilosa, assembly GCA_027742785.1. Lineage (NCBI taxonomy): Eukaryota > Viridiplantae > Streptophyta > Magnoliopsida > Fabales > Fabaceae > Vigna > Vigna reflexopilosa. The sequence goes on from CM050932.1 coordinate 11,913,161, forward strand.
AAGCAATTCCATTTAGCTTTTGGCATGGGAAGAAGCGGCTGCAACCAGATTTGAGGAGAGAGATCTGGTTATTTTCTTCTAGCAAGGTGAGGAAGTAGGAGTAGGTAAGCTACTGATTGTCTTTTGTGGTGGAGACTATTGGAAGCACATTCAATTTCCTTGGAGCAAGTGAGTATTGACGTGAAGGGAGAGTGTCACGGCTGGTGCAATTCAACTTTCATGTTTGGGATTTTTAATTGGAGAAGCACATTTCTTGGAGAATGAAATGGGAGTCACGGCCAAGAGGGTTTTTAGGCCATTTGCAAATTTAACTTCTTTTAGTAGTGCATAAGGGGTCACGTGAAATGGGTAGAAAAGAATTCATGTTTTCTTAATTGTTTTGTTTTAGAATATTTTACATTAAATGTTGAGTAGTTTTTTTTATCTTCTTAATTTAGTGTTGCATTTTAATAATTTTAATTGTGCTAGATATTTGTTTGTTACAGTGTTGGGTTTAGTATTTTCTTTTACTTTAATGTTGTCTAGTATTTTTGGTAGTGATAATTTAACTGTCATGTTAGGTTAGGTTAGTCGGGTTGGTTGTTAATAAAATTACAGTGTTTCCTTGAGATTTCCCAGACTCTCTTTATGTTTACTCTGCTCTGCCTAACACTCTATGAAATCTGACTATGTTCTTGCAACGGGTATACGCTTAGTTGCCTAGTTGGTGATTGTATCTTCGCTTAGTTGATCAATTTGTATAGAACACATTGGATGTAATAGGTGTATTGCGTTTCTTAGTACACAATTATGATAGCATGATTAACCTTCGCTTAGTCGGTTAGCTGTGTTGGATTAGAGGTTAGAGTAGTTTATTCATGAGATCTGTGCACATGTATTGCCATGCTGCTACTCTGATTTAGCTCAATATTTAATCTGTTGTGTGCTTGCGATTAGGTATACGCTTATTTGCCTAATCGGTGTTTAATCTTCTCTTAGTTGATTAGTTTGTATGGTGCATGACTGATTAAATTTGTGCTTTGCATTCGCTTAGTTTGCAATTCTAAAGACCGAATTAGCCTTCGCTTAGTTGGGTGATTCGTGTTGGATTTGGATTAGGATAGCGTGTACTTTTCGTTAATCTGGGATTGGAAGCTTAATGATTGAGTTAATGACCAACCATTTTTATTCTGTATTTGATTCTGTGTTTACATTTCTGTTTGCATTTCTGTTTACATTGTTGTTTGCATCTGTGTTTTAATTTAATTCATCTGCATTCACAAACCTTTCACAACCCCCCCCACTACGTGTTTGACCTAATTCCTGAACCACAGTTTGGTCCTTGAGAGACGACCTAGGAGTCACTTCCTAGTCTATACTGCATTCTTTATGCACATCAAATTTGTATGGGCTGCGACAACCCATCAACCATCAAGGTCATCAGCTCTTTGTCGTCCATCTCTGTTTCTTTGAGATTCTTGCTTGCAACCTTCAGAGCAATGGACTTCTTTTATTCAATCTCCTCTTCATCCTTCAGTCTACGAAGTTCTAACTCATGTTCCCGTAACTTGACAAACAAGGTAGCCATATTCATAGTTGTAAGATCTTTGGATTCAGAGATTGCAGTGACTTTTGGTTGCCAATTCCTGTTCAGACTTTTTCAGAATCTTGATGTTGATCTCTTCTTTGTCAAAGACTTTGCCCAGAGCCATCAGGTGATTTACAATATGAGTGAATTGTTGTTGGACATCATAGATGCTCTCACCAGCTTTCATTCTGAACAATTCATACTCTTGTATCAATGAATTCTTCCTGGATCTCTTGACTTCATCTGTGCCTTCACGTGTTACCTCTAGAACATCCCACATTTCCTTTGCAGACTTGCATTGGGATATCCTGAAAAATTCATCAATTTTTAGTGTAGAGGCAATAATATTTCTAGCTTTAACATCATACTGAGCTTTTCTATTTTCATCAGCAGTCCACTCTGTAAAAGGTTTCAAAACAGTTTCACTATCAACAGTTTTTGTAGGCACAAATGGACCATTTAAAGAGGCATCCAAAATTCCTTTATCTTGCGATTCAAGAAAGATCTGCATGCGAATTTTCCAAAAAGGATAATTTTCACCAGCAAACAGAGGTGGTCTGTTTGTTGAAGCACCTTCACCAAAAGTTTGAAAATTTGAAGCCATCCCCAGGTTTTGCAGTCGAATAGAATAAAAACAGAGTCGACTGAATTTTCAAATATCTTATGAAAACCAGCTCTGGTGCCAAATGTTTGGAAACAGGTTGGCTTCGTTTTACACCAAGAGGGGGGTGAATTGGTGTTAGTTCAAAACCAAAATCTTTTCGCAATGTTGGTATGAAAATTGAAAGCTTTTGATCTTTCCTTGAAATGCAAGTAATGCAAATTCAATGCAGCGGAAAAACGCAGTTGAATGCCAAACAATTAAAGTCGACAAGAAATAAAGAGTGCAGGGATAGAGAAAATCAAACACTGGTTTTTATACTGGTTCCGCCAACAATGCCTACATCTAGTGTCCTTCCAATCCAGGAAGCAAATGCACTATAATGGTTGCGGTTTTTACAACAAGGAATTTATAGAAGCACCACGCAAACATATAAATCTCCTCTCTAACCCAAAACCAAAATATAGTTGCACACACAAAAACCAGAATTGCAGCAAGAATCCCCTCTTCTGCAATTTGCACCCACGTTGAACAATCCTCAATTTGTAACCAGCACTCTTCACAGGATGCCAAGCCTATCACAGCACGCTTCACAGGTTGCCAAGCCTATCACAGCAGACTTCACAGGTTGCCAAGCCTTTAGTCAAATGCAGTAGTCTTCACAGGATGCCAAGCCTATCAAGATCAAACCAGAAGCACCTTCTTTGTGCAGATGATGATCAAACAGTGTGCGCAAATGGCTCCTCCCTCTGAATCTCTCTCAAGAAAGATCACCACCGTCTTCTTGGAGAATTCTTGGAGCTTCTAAAACTGAGAATTCACTCTAAAACAGGATAATGAAAGTGTTAGATCAAAAAGTCTTATAGAACAATTCACGTTTTGTTATCACAGATAACTTCTCAGTCGAATAGCCTACTAATACAATCGACTTTATTAAAACAGTTATAACAGACAGTCAACACAAAGGCTCCTCAGTCAACCAAATCAATACAGATTTAAGACAGTTGACCCAGTCAGTCAATCTTAACTAACTTTTGAAAAATATAGCCGTTGGAGCAAGTAGGCATAACAGAATTCCAAACAGAATAGTAATACAGTCGAATGTGTTAATCACACTGTCGACTGACACATGAAAAAACACTTTGAAATTCTTTTCAACTCAAAATCTCATCAAGCACAGGTTCACAAAATCTGTACAAATATTTTAGCATAGTTGAATCCATTATGAGTGTATTCGACTGAACTAGACCTTTGTCACAACAAATATAAGTTCATAAAGGTGCTTGTGATCTTTTCTTCAGAAATGTGCAGAAGTAATCAAAACCATTTTATCACACATTTCAATACAAGCATGTTCCACAAATGTAACACATAATCAATCATAGGAACACACATTGCAATTCAACAAAACATGTTCAGCAGATATGACAAACATTTCAGAACAAGAACATGTAATACTGTAACATGTGTTCTGTTATTAAGCAGTGTGTTGTCATCTTCAAAAACCAGTTTGATATAGAGTTTGTGTTGTCAACAATCTCAACACAGAGCATTTCTACACTCTTTGGAGGCGGTTTCTTGGATGCTTAGTCTCCAATTTATCAAATCTAGGATTTACTCTTTCATCTTTTCCATTAATTCCATCTAGTTTCACCATGTCTATGGTGAACTAAACCCTTTGTTGTTAGGGAACAATATAATCCTTTTGAAACTCTTTTATATTGAAATTCTTATTTTATTCATATGCTTGTATTATTAATTGTTGGGCTTCTTATCTAAGATTAATGACCAGAATGTTGACCAAACCGCTGAGCGGTAAAATAGACCGTTGAGCAGTCCAACGATTAGAGGCAAACCGCTGAGCGGTTAAATTAGGCGCTGAGCGGTTGTCAGTTTTTATTTGGCTTAGATTGTGTTATCTTTTTGGTCTATAAATAGCCCCAGTGCGATTCAAATTGTATTCTTTTGGCAGAGAGAAACGTCCCAGCAGCTCTACACTCCTTGGAGGCCGTTCTTTAGATGCGTAGGCTCCAAACTACTCAATCTAGGGTTTAGTCTTTCATTCTTCCATTATATTTCATCTAGCTTCACCATGATAATGGTGAACTAAACCCTTTGTTGTTGGGGAATAATGTAATCTTTTGAAACTCTCATATATCCAAATTCTTATTTATTTTATATGCTTGCATATGCTTGATTTATCAATTGTTGGGTTCCTTACCTTTGCTTAATGCTTTTATCGTTTAACTCATTCGGTAAATGTTGTTTGTCTTTATTGATACAGAGACATACAGTAATGTCATGAACAAGGGGGAATTCTGTGATTAAGCTAATACCGCCTAGAGATAGGGGTAGGACGATCAATTGTATTTTGCTTCCGTTTATCACGCATTATTAGTTACTAGGGGAGGCTAGAGATAGCAAGCCGGTAATTAGTAATAGGCTCTTTTCGCCAAGAGATTGGGTTAAGGGTAGACCAAGAAAGTTTACATGGCAATATGATAAACAAACGAATTAAATAAAAGAGTAGATATAAGAGAGTGGATAAGATGAAATTGTAAACCCCAACAACAGCATTCATTCATAGTTTTTCCCTGCCAATTGATTCACTGCATTTGCATGTTTACTTTTGTTCTTGCATTCAAAAACCTAAATTTAATTATTTTCTCAAGTCTTACACAATTAGGTTACACGAAAGTTAAGGCCTAATAGTCCTTTGGGAAACGATACTTGGACTTAAAAAGTTTTTGGCGTCGTTACCGGGGACTCGTAGTTTAACCTATCTAGTAGTGTAAACTGATTAAATTTGATTTGATTTTATGTTTATTTTTATTTTTGTTCTAATAAATGTTTTCTAGGGTTTTTTGCCTAATGTTTGCAGGATGCAGTATGGACAAGAGTTTGATTATATGGGCACTCAATTCTACCAAAATGATTTCAACCACTAGTGGGAACCTCATTCACACATGTATCAAAGCCAATTTGGGCAACAATCCTTTTTGCCAAGAGAAACGTTGGGGGAAGCTGAACAACGTTTATGGCATCAACAACTCTCTTTTCCAATAGAAACGTGGGAGGACGATCAACAACTATGTCATCAAGTAACTAATTTGACGGAACAAGTCAAGAGCCTTAATGAAAAGTTCGACAAATTTTTGAAGAAGTATGATTCCAAGAGCTATGAAGTTACCTTCAGGAATTTGGAGACACAAATTGATAAGGTTGTTGATGAGGAAAAGATAGAGGAGAAAAAAATGGAGAGAAAGGAGGAGAAGATTGAGGAAGAAAAGATAGACAGAGATTTAAAGGAAGAAGAAACAGAAAAGTTAGTTGAGGGAGAAAAAGTAGTGGTTGAGAAAAAAGAAAAATAGAAAAAATGTGCGAAAATAGAAAAGAAAATAAAGAAAAAGAAAAAGAGAAAGTTGAGGGAGGAGAAAAGTGAGAAGAAAAAAATAAGAGAAAAGAAAAACAGAAAGTTGAGAGAAAAAAGGAGAGAGAAAAATGGGAAGAGAGGTAAAAAGAAAGGATCATGTGAAAAACCCCTTCCTCATAAAAAGAAATATCATAGGAAGGAAAATAAATTTATGTGCTCCATGGAGATCTTCAAGAAATTGGAGATCAAAGTTCCTATTATTGAAAGATGGAAACAAGTGCTTGGTGTTGTTATGAAAGAGGACGGTGAATAGCATCTACTGATGGATGCTTCTACAACATCTACTGATGGATGTTGTTATGAAAGAGGACGGTGAATAGACATCTACTGATGGATGTCACTGTCAGCATTTACTGATGAATGCTACTGGGATAGCATCTACTGAGGGATGCTAGAAGATTTAGGTATCTACTGAAGGATACAGGGAAGCATACCTAATGAAGGGTGTTGGAAAGGTATGCACTTACTGACAAGTGCTAGAAAGGTTTGGGTCAGGCTCGTGACGTTAAACAAGCGCTACCTGGGAGGCAACCCAGTTTTCTAAACTTATCTTTTTAAATTATGTTATATTTTCTTCTATTTTTAGAATAGGTGTTGATGTACTTGGTTTAAAACTTATATCTGATGCAATGGGTTGATGATGATTTGTGATGAGTATGTTTGATGAGGCTTTTATATTAATTGATGTCGAGATAATATATGAGATGCTATATACAGTTGGTGGTTCACAATATGTGTGAACAGATGCATGATAACATGATTATGATTGTGATATTGAGCAGGATGTGTATCTATGTATTGGAACTTGAAATTAGCATATGTGAGGTTTTGAACTCCAGAGTTTTTGGTTGAATGATTGCTATTACTTTGAAAGCATGAATGACTTTGCCCAGGTTTCTATGCTTAAATCACTTGCTTGCATGTGTCATATGATCAAGGCCATTTTTGATGTAGCCCTTTCTTAGCCAATGCAAAAAGTTTAGTCCCAATTAAAAAGATCACAATGTGGTCTACCCTTTTTGAACATAAGCCTTAAACAGTATGAGAAAACCCTTTTGCAAATCTTTACCTTGAGTTAAGTTGAGAATTATTGTGTGGTATTGATAAAGGTTCAAGTTTGGGGCTATTGGGAAAGTTGAAAAAGAAAAAGATAAGCATTAAGCTAATGTGTTGAGCAAAATGTGAAAAGATGAAAAAGATAGAAAAGAAAAAAAAATGATAAAATGAGAAGAAAAGCTCAATGCAAAGAAAAGGGAAAGTTGGGAATGAGTGAGATTGGTTGTTTAAAGAGAGTTTGTGTTTAAACTATAAATGTGAATAACTCTCTTAACTCAAGGATTTTGTGATCCAGAAATACCAATGTTCTTCTTAGCCCAACCACGTTACAAGCCATAAAAAGTCCTTGTGATGATAACTTGCTTGTGAGTATGATTGATTGTGGTTAAATGAAAGGAAAAGTTAATTTGTGTGACATTGTGATAGTAGAGAGAATGATTCACCTCAATATACACCTATGTGCTTGAGTGAAACACTTTTCTTGGTGAGGAGTAGTTCCAGTTATACATGATTGCATCTGTGCTTGGTTAATTGGTCATTCATGATAATAGCATCTATTGGAAAGACTGTGATTATGTGACCACCATATTGAGTTTAATGGAAGTAATGCATTTATACATCTTGACTGATATTTTTATGATAAGCTGAGAGTGATTACTTGTCTTGGACGAAAGAGTTTTGGAAAGTATTAATCCATTGTATTGATTGTTTGAAAACTGAGTTACATCTTGTTTTGCTTGACGACAAGCAAAATTCTAAGTTTGGGGCTGTGATAACGATTGAAAAACTGTTATTTTCATACTTGATTTTGATATTAAATCACACCCTTTATGGCTTAGTATTACTTTTTACTTCATTAGTTATATTAGTTTTGTGCCGTATGGTTTACAAAATGTTTATTGATGATTTTGTTTGAAAAATGAAAATAATAGCTAATGGTTGAGTTTGTCGGTCTTTGGTACAAAGTTATTGATAGATAACTAAATTTTATTAACATGGTAAAGAATTCCATGACAGATTCTTGGATAATCTTCCTATGAAAAACCAAATAGCTGGTCTGTATCTAGTGACGGGTACACACAAATCCCAAGTCTTTCGAGAGAACTTGTCTCTCCCTTCCTTTTACTTACAATTTTCTCCAAAACGCTACTGAAAACTACCCCTATACAGATTTATAATTGTCTGTTTACAACAAACCACCTCACAGAAAGTTATAACAATTATCCTTATTCCTTCTAACATATACTTTTCCCCCGAACCTATCAATACCCCTCTATGAAGATTCACCTTATCCTCAAGGTGAAAGTCTAGAAATCCTTTATGAATGCAGGCAGCAAATTCTCCTAACTCTTGAATTTCCTTTTCTGAAATAAGCAACATATAGAGCTGTTTATTTTTGCAAGTATGATTAGGCCCAAACTTCCCATCACACCTGAAGCATAAATCCGTTTTTATCTTACCTTGCAATTCTTTTATGGACAATTTTTTAAACGGTGCCCCTCTTTGTTGAGTCCTAACAAGAGAACTATTGATGTTGCTCACACAACCACTGCTCTCTCCACTTCCACTGTTGGAGTCGGTAAAACGCACTGAATTTCCCCCTTCCTTTGAGTAACTATGAGTAGGTGACAATTGTTTATAGGTGTTTCTTTGAAGCTACACAGTGAGAGATTCCCCCTTGGTGGTGACTTAACCTTTTCCTGCACCATTTAAACCTTCATCATTAACTCAGCAAGATTCTTGGGCTTATACAACTTAATCTCAGCCTTTATTTCTTCCTTCAAACCATTTAAGAATATGTCAATCAAATAATCTTGTTGTATTCCTTTCAAGAATTCAGCATATTGTTCAACCTGTTCAATATATTCTCTCACATGCCCAGTTTAGCGTAGCCCAATTAATACTTCAAAAGGATTTTGAAGCATTGCTGGCTGAAATCGGCAAACCAGAGCCCCCCTGAAAGCTTCCCACGTGGGAGTCAGATTGCAGGTTTCCCACCATTGAAACCAATTCAGGCCTTTCCCCTCCAAGGCAACCATAACAGCCTGCATCCTCTACTCCTCATTGACTCCTTTCAAACAAAAATACCTCTCCAACCTGTTAGTCCAGCCATAAGCCTCGTCTCTTGCAAAAATAAGAATGTCTAACTTCCTCCATTTTGAAGAAGCCATGACAGAACCTCTTCCCGCATTATCCCTACTGTCATCACTACCTACCTTGGCAACAAAAGCATTATCTTTTGTATGTTTATCAAAGGATGTTAATCTTTATAGCACCAACGTCAACCCCTTAATCATCTCCTCTAATCATTAGAACCTTCTATTATTCTCATTGTCCTGTTCTTGCACTATTTTCTCCAGCCTATCCAATCTTGCCTCCATTCTTGTATTCACCATGCCCCAATAGCCATCATAGCACTAGAAAAGAGGCTCTGAATACCAATTGATAGATACCTAGATTTTATCAACACTATAAAGAACTCCAAGAAAGATTATTGGATGATCTTCCTGTGAAAACCAGACAACTTGGTCTGTATCTAGTGACCTTTCAATTAATATATTTCTTGATAACAAATGTTTTGTGAATAAGTGAATAGAGGTTATACTTTGAATCAACTTGCATTCATATTTACTTTTATTTCATTTGCATTTTAATGCAATGGAATTTTCTTCAGTATTAATTAGTTAAGGTATTATACAATTTTTTAGTGCCACAAGTCTCTTAAGAAACAAACTTGGTCTTACCATTTATTATTACTTTATACGATTCGGTACACTTGCCGACGGTTTAAAAATGATGAGTTGAAAAAATTTCCTTATTTTTTATGACACAAACAATGATTACAAGTATAACTCATTATATCATTAATAGTGATCAACTTCTTCTCTATCATTGTTGATAAATCTTTCTTACTTGTTTGACCTGGTGTCACTTTGAGATTCTTGCTCCTCTACATTTACATACTCTAAGTTGACATATACTCGAGTTATGGATAAGCTCCTACAAAGTTTTTTGTGAGATAAACCATAAATTCTTTCAACATTTTCAGCATGCCATTACGAAATTTATTTCCAAAACCTTATTGATCTAGAGTTTTTACTAGAAGTATATTCAAATAAATATTTGGCACATGTTGAACATCTTTCAAAGTAACTTTGGACCCAACATTTGTAATCAAGAAATATATTAATTGATGATCTTCCCATGTCTTTCGAGAGGACTTGTCTCACCCTTCCTTTCACTTACAATTTTCTCCAAAAATCTACTAAAAACAAGCCCTGTATAGACTATATATAATAGTCTGTTTACAGCAACCGACCTCACAGATAGTTATAAGAGTTTGTTATCCTTATTCCTTCTAATATATATTTTTCCCCTGAAGCTATCAGCTATACAGGAAGAATTTTGTGACAGGCACAATAGTTATTGCTTTTAATAAAAATAGTAAATTTTAAATAATTTCGAGTCTTTTACTTTTTGGTTTTTTGTTTTCTACTCAATAATCTCATTTTGTGCACTGTTTTGTAGTTAATTTGTTTTCTTCTCATAATTATTTTACAGTGTTTTATTAACGACATCAGTCGTAGTTATATGTATATAGCGATGGGAAAGTGTTTTCTGCTACAACTAATAAATTTTAACCTTCAAAACTATATCCTCATCCCATTGGTCCTTGTGTGCTTGGCTGACACATGATGATATATTTGTTCATTTTTTATATGGAGAAAATTTTCTTATCATTTATTCTGGTTGATTAAATAAGTAGGCTTTTAATGTTTGATGAAAGTATGTTTTTTGTTTTCTCTGTTTTCTTTGTCTAATTCTATTAGGAAATTACTTGTATATAGGAGAAGGAGAGACGTTACATAGCCTAACTGCCAAAGCAGTTAGGAAGGGCGGCTAGGGGGTTGGCTATAATATTGAGAGTTTTGATTCTTAATAGTTTTGACAGGAACTTGTTTGTCCTGTAGGGTAAGGTTAAGCTTTATGCAACCATTGTATCTTGTATTCTCTATTGATTAGTAATACAAAGAGGTTATACAACATTCCTGGTTGTGTGTTTTGCGTGTGTGAAAGGTGTTTTCTATAGGTTCTTGGATTAAGAACCTATCATTTGGTCTGACCTGGTGGATCGAGAGGTGCGAGAATCAACGATGGACAACAATACAGAGGGAAGATTAGATAATCTTGAGATCATGGTAGAGGGAATTAAGGAGGAGACTGTGGCTATAAGACGCGACCTGCTGCAAATGATGAGGTTGATGGGCGGAGGGCCGAATAATCATGAGGGAGGCTCTGAAGGGGGTAGTAGCTTGGTGAATGATAACCACGAGAGACGCGATATTGGGGGAATACAACAAAATTGGTGAAAAAGAGTAGACTTACCGAGGTTTGATGGGCAAGAACCACACAGTTGGATCAACAGGGCAAAAGAACAAGTTACTGAAGTGGGTCAACATGGTGAAGAGGTTGAAGAAGACGTTGCTGAGGAGGTTGGTGAAGGTACTGTAGTTTGTGAACATGTTTTACATGAGGTGGGTGAGGAGGATGTTGAACTTGGTGCAGTTTTTGAACATGGTGCAGATGGTCAGGATGATGTTGGTGATGGTGTAAGGGATGGGCAGGATGAGTTTGATGTTAGTAGTTGGAAAGAATCTGATAAAGACGCATGTGTCAGTGAAGATGATTTAGTGGATGTTAGTGTGCATGGAGATGAACAACCCTAAGAAGACCACTGTGAAGGTAGTTTATTTGTTGATGTGGGTACAACAAGGGGATGTAATACTGAAAAGAAGCATGTACAAGCCAGGGGATTATCTGATACTAAGTGGGAATCTGATAGTTGTGGCAGTATTTATACAAGTGATGACTCTGATAATGAAATAGTCCGATATGGAGATTTTGGAATCTTCTCAGAGCCCACAAGTATGAAAGAATATAAATGGCAACTGGGGACATACTTCCCTAAAAAAAAGATTTCACTGATGCAATTAGAACTTATGCAGTACACAATGGTAGGAAGTTGAAGATTTCTAAGAATGACAACAAAATAATATGCGTCAACTGTTGGGGTTCACAAGGGAAATGTTCATGGTACGCATATTGTGGATATAGGAGTAGCCAACGTACATGGCAGTTAAGGAAAATTGTAGACACTCATACATGCAGTAGAGAATTCAATATTGGTTTAGTTACCTATAAATGACTAAGTAGTAGGTTAGAGAAGAGCATGAAAGAAAATCCAGATATTAATATGTAAAACCTGCACAATAAATTTGGTAAAAAATATAACATTGGTGTGTCTAGGTCTACAACAGGTAGGGCAAAAGCTATGGCATCCGCCAACATTGATGTTTGTTTCGAACAACAATATGAAAGATTGTATGATTATGCACACGAGTTACTGAGATCAAACCCTAGGTCAACAATTAAAGTTAATGTAGAACCAAGTGAGGATAAGGCCATATTCAAGAGAATGTATGTGTGTTTCAAAGCATGTACGGACAACTTTGTATCTTGTAGGCCTATTATACATTTGGATGGTTATTTTTTAAAAGGGAAATATGGAGGTGAACTTTTAACTGATGTTGGAAGAGATGGCAATGACCAGATGTGTCCGTTAGCATATGTTGTTGTTGAAGTAGAGAATAAGGAAACATAGACTTGGTTTTTAGAATGGTTAATTGATGATCTTGGAGGTGGGGGATTTTGTTCAAGGTGTACATTTGTGTCATATCAACAGAAAGTAAGTAATTGTGTACCTTTTATTCATTACTTTGATGACCATGCAAATTTAAGACTGATAGTTTCTTTGTTTATTGTGATAGGGACTTATGCCAGCTTGTAAAATTTAAGACTAAATAAGTGAACTGAATTGAGATTCTGAAAAAATATGGTAATTATGATGAGCATCCAAAAATTTAAACCTTAAATTAAATTAGGCAAGTTGGATTAGAGGGAAGATATTAGTCTAGGCTTTCCTTTCCTACACCCCTAGCCCAAGTTCAATCCTTCAAGTGGCTTTGGATGATTGAGCCTCCTCAGTTTTTGGGTTGCTCGACGTGCAGGTGTTTTTTTAGAGAATGTGGCCCACAGTCTTGTTGGTTAAAGTAAAGGCAAAGATTATTGTGTAAATATGTAGATTATGGTATGTCATGTTATTTTTACCAATCAATTGTTGTGTTGCATAATAATCTAATTATAGGATTGGAGATTCATGAGTCAATATTTTATTGATTTCACTTAGTTTATTGTGCTAGAATTAATCAGGGAATTGTGCTTAATTGTCCGATATTTTTCCGTTTTTGCTAATTGCGCTTAATTTGTCCGAAAATTCTTATTTTGATTAATTTGAATTATCCAAGACTAATTATTTGCATTAATGATTGTAGGAAAATTATTGGATAATAATTTGAGAGAAATGAAGCAGCGCCACACACCCATTTGGAGAAAGCATTTTAATTAAGAAAAGGGGTGCACAACCTTGGTTTAGAAGCTGCCACGGCCCAACAATTGGGCCTAGGAGTGAGGCATTATACATTGAATTTTTGGGTTGGAATGTCACGGCTTGGAAGAATAAAAAAGAGGCACATGGAAATGGACCTTTGGGGGGTTACATCCAGTAGTTGCCACCCACACATCAGCAGAATCACGTCCACTGTCCAACAAGCAGGTGCAGCAACCCTCGGTCCAGTAGCCTCCACATTCCAGCACGCAACATTCTTCACGGATTGGGCTGCAACTTAGTAATCCAGCAGCTAAAAGGGTGCACCAACTTCAACTTGCAACAACGTTCAAATGACCCATGTGAAAACTCCACATCCAAGTACAGTTGCCCGCTATCACAGCCTTAGCCCAGTATTACGACCCTCTGCTGAGATGTTTCACCTTTCAAGACTTCCAGCTGGCATCAACTATAGAAGAATTTGAGTATATCCTGGGCTTGCCACTAGAGGGCACCACTCCATACCAACATTTGGAACACCACGCCTCTATACCTACCATTGTCGCCATCATGAAGTTACATCCCAAAGAGCTTGAAGATAGGATGGTGGTGAGAAATCAAGTGCGCGGGTTGGGGTTAAACCGTCTATCCAACATTGTGGCAATTTTCCTAATGTACCTCTCATAGGTGCCCGATATTGCATCAATTACAACCCTATTTTGGTTCAAAGGCAATTCGGGCATCCCATGAAGGGGGCACCCTCACCAGACTATCTCACAGCATTCTTCATCTACTATGAGGATGAACATTGCACTGAAATGTTAAGGAGAGTTAGAAGTGCCTGGGAAAATGTGGTGCGAGCAGAAAAGGATTTGAGGAGTTGAGTGGTGGATAGCAGGGTTAGTTATCACACCTGGATTCTAGAGAGAGTAAAGGAAGTCAAATTGCCTTTCAAGCCAATCAGTGATCAACCGACTAGTGAAGAACCATCCCAAGTCCTAGAAAGTGAAGAGGTGAAACAGTTGAAGGCGGAGATGGAGAAATTAAGGGCGAGGAATGCTAAGTTGGAAAAGGAACCGCGCAACGATTTTGTGGATATGAGGAATGATAATGAAGAAAAGTCACGGGCTTATGAAAACATCGTTAAAAGCCAAAAGGCTAAGAGGGATTATACATTCCGAGTCAAGCAGGATCTTGCAGCCGCAAGTAAAGAGTTAGCCATGAGAGTGAATGAGAAGAATGTGGCTTTAGAAGAAGGCAGACAGTGGAAACAGCTCTACGAAGAAGCCAAAAGAGATAAGCAGGAATCCTTGAAAAGACTAAGAGAAGCGCAAGTTCAAGTACAAGAAGTGGGCCATCAGATGAAGGAAATGGCTACATCATTTGAGGCGGAGTTGAATCAAGAGCGTTGGAAGCTAGCAAAAGTTGAAGAAGAATATCGAGCCATGTTAAAACAGATGGAGGGTTACATCGAGGAGCAAGAGGAGCGATGGAGGTCAATGGAATTTGAAGAAAGGCATCAGGCCTTGGTAAAGAGAATGGAAGAGCACATCGCAGAGCAAGAAACGACTGTAAAGCTTTGGAAGGAAAGCTTCTCTCAGTTGGATGCTTTGGAAAATGGGGCAATTCAAGACATCCCCAAATTGGTGTCGGAAGCTGAAGCAAGTACTCACTTTTGTAGCCCGCCAGCGGAGATAAAGCTTTTTATTAATCATTGTAAATGGTTGTAGGCGAGATGAAATCCCTCATCACTCGGGCTAGGTCATGATGTATTTGGAGTTCTTTGTATTTTGTTTCCCTTAGGAAATGTAATGAATTGGTTTTCTTTTAAATGAAAGATGTGGGATGTTTGTTTAGTATCTGCTTGTGTTAATTTCCATCAGTTATGCCATTGCCATCCTGTGATTTCCCCCTATTACTAGCATGCATCATCTTTTCTTTTGTTTAGCATATTTCAATTTCATCTGGTTAATTAAAATAATAAAACAGTACGAGTGAGAAAAACGACGGCCAAATTTCCACGACATCCATACAGGACTCGAGCCAATTCAAAATCCATGGAAAGCTGGGAGGAGTCACAAGAATCTCTCAAAGCAGATGTTGGCCAGTTGAAAGACCAGGTTAGCCAGATCTTGGCAGCTCTCGAATCCATGAAGACTACTGGAGAGTCTTCATCTGCATACGTTGAGGGGAATGCCCACCTTTATCCCCCAATGTTCAACGCTGCGAGCTAATCGGTTCCTTTCCCGTTGTATGGGTTGCCCCAGGTTATACTCCTCCCGTAGGAGAATACTCAGAGGCAGAGCACACCACATTCTCATTTCCCACGACTGTTAATATACCGCCAGTCGACACTCAGGGACCTGTCTCAGTGTCGGCTCCCATGGTGGTTGCTAAGGAGGATTCTTCAGTCGGAGTTGCACCACACACCACGGTGGTTGGGGGATTTAGTAGCCTCATTGGAGCTAAGGGTAGGCTGAAGAGTCTGGAGGCGAGATTGAGGGTTGTTGAGGGGGTTGAAAGCTATGGGTTTGGCGATGTCGCAAGGCTGAGCTTGGTTCCGGGTGTGAAAATACCGCCTAAGTTCAAGGCGCCGGAGTTTGAGAAGTATAAGGGTAACACTTGCCCTAAGAGCCATGTGACCATGTACTGCAGAGAGATGGTTGCGTATGCTCATGATGAGAACCTACTCATCCACGTTTTCCAGGAAAGTTTGGTTGGGGTAGCGTTGAACTGGTATACCCACCTAGAGCCATCTCGAATTCGTTGTTGGGCGGATCTGGCTGACGCCTTTGTGAAACAGTACGTGTACAACACGGATGTCGCACCAGAACGTCTGCAGCTGCAAAATATGACAAAGAAGGACAGTGAAACCTTCAAAGAATACTCCCAGTGATGGAGAGAATTGGCTGCGCAAGTTGAGCCGTCGTTGTTTGACAAAGAGATGGTGGTGATGTTCGTAAATACACTTCAGCCACCCTTCTATGAGCATATGGTTGGGAATGTATCTGTCAATTTTGCTAATACCATCATAATTGGCGAGAGGATAGAAATCGGGTTGAAAAATGGGAAGATAGCATATGGCCCGCCTACGGCCACAAACTACAAAAAGCCCAGCTTCAATTCAGGGAAGAAGAAAGAAGGGGATGTACATGCAGCGTCGGTAATGCCTGTGTGGAGAGGTCAAGCTCCGACTCCTAATTATCGACCATACTTCAGCCCACCTCCCTATGCTGTTAACGCCTCGTTTGCTCATCAAACTAGGCCTCAACAACAACAAGCGTATTATCCACCGCAGCGTATCCCAACTGAAGCTTGGAGACCTGGCGCAAACATGGGCCCAAATCTGAATGTGGGTCCAAACAACAACCCAAGAAGAAATCAATTTGTTAGTTTCACCCCGATCCTTATGACTTACACTGAATTGTTACCTAACCTGGTCAAAAAGGGTCTGGTCGCCATTTACCCGATGAAGCCTGTACAACCTCCATACCCTAGGGATTATGATGCAAATGCCAAGAGTAGTTATCATGGGGGAGGCGTTGGTCACTCGACCGAAGGATGTATGGCTTTCAAATACAAGGTTCAGGCTTTCATCGACTTGGGTTGGTTAAAGTTTTAAGAAGACAAGCCCAGCGTCGAGGCGAATCCATTGTCCGGGCATGGGAGTTCCTCGACGAATGTCGTCGAGCTTGAAAAACATGATCTGATAAGAGATGTGGGCGAAATCTGAAGTTCTAGGAGGTTTATCTTGGAAGCTTTGTTGAAGGTGGGCCTAATGAAGGGCGATTATGATCTGGGTATAGCATGCGCACTCCATCCGGATGTCGGGCACTCTATTGAGGAATGTGTGGAATTCGAGAATATTCTGCAAGATTTACTTGACAGAAATCTGATGCAAGTATGCCACAAGGTCAGAGAGGAAGAAGTGTTTGCACAAACTGGTGGAAAATCTGATGTAACTCTGCCAGAACCGTTGGTGATCCATTTCACTAGGACCACCCTTGCACCGGTAACTGAAGAAAATTTGTCTGTTGTCATCCGAGTGCCATCCCCCTTTCCTTACAAGAATGAGAAGGTCATCCCGTGGAAATATGGGGCAATTGCGTTAGATGAGGGAAAGGATGCAGATCTGGCTGTTGAAAACATATCAGGCATTGGTGGAATGACCAGAAGTGGACGAATCTTTACACCACTAGAGTTGGCGAGAGAAAGAACCAATGATAAGGAAGCAACAATGGTTGCAAAAGCAAAGGAGTTCTTGAAGGGGAAGAGTGTGCAGGCCGAAGAGACCCCTGACAAGGAGGAAAAGAAGGAAATATCTGAAGAAGAGGCTGGTGAATTTCTAAAATTCGTACAACAGAGTGAATATAAAGTGGTGGAACATCTGAATCGTATGCCCACCCGGATCTCCTTGCTGGAATTGCTTATGCATTCTGCTTCCCACCGTAAGCTGTTGATGAAGATACTCAGTGAGGCTCATGTGGAGCAAGGTATTTCTCTGAACAAGTTCGAAGGCATTGTTGGCAACATCGTCGCTAATAATTACCTCACATTTACCGATGAGGAGATACCTATTGAAGGGAGAGGTCATAACAAAGCCCTTCATGTCTCGGTGAAATGCCTGGATCATGTAATAGAGTGTGTCTTGGTGGATAATGGCTCCTCCCTGAACGTCATGCCAAAAGCAACCTTGGAGAAGCTACCCAATGGTGGAATGCATATGAAGCCAAGCTCTATGATTGTGAGAGCTTTTGATGGTAGTAAAAGGGAAGTGATGGGAGAGGTGGAACTGCTGGTCCAAGTTGGTCTGTGTGTCTTTCAAGTGACATTTTGTTAAACCCCTAGCAAGTGTACCAGATCGTATCAAGTAATAATAATCGGCAATCCCAATATCGTTCTTCCCATAGGACTCTTAAGGCCTTATCTTTCGTGTAAACAAATTGTTTAAGACTTGAGTAAAAGAAAATAATTTGAATGGTTTAAATGCAAAACAGAAATAAACATGCAAATGCAAGAATTCAATTGACTAAGAGAAACTATGAATAAATGAGGTTGTTGGGGTTTACAATTTCATCTTATCCACCCTCATATATCTACTCTTCTTATTTACTTTGCTTATTTATCATATTGCCATGCAAACTTTCTTGGTATACCCTTAACCCAATCCCTTGGTGAAAAGAGCCTATTACTAATTACCGGCTTGCTATCCCTAGCCTCCCCTAGTAACTAATAATGCATAATGAGCGGAAGCAAAATACAATTGATCGTCCTACCCCTATCCCTAGGTGATATTAACATAATCAAGGAATTCTCCCTAGTTCATGACATTATTGTACGTCCCCGTATCAATAAAGACAAACAACATCTACCGAATGAGTTAAACGGTAAAAGCATTAAGCAAAGGTAAAGAACCCAACAATTGATAAATCAAGCATATGCAAGCATATAAAGTAAACAAGAATTTCAATATATGAGAGTTTCAAAAGATTACATTGTTCCCCGACAACAAAGCGTTTAATTCACCATAATCATGGTGAAACTAGATGAACTAAATGGAAGAATGGAAAAGCAAACCCTAGAATTGATAAAGTGGAGCCTAAGCATCCAAGAAATCTCCTCCAAAGGTGTAAAGCTGTTGTGGACGTTGTTCTCTGCCAAAAGAATTACATTTGGATTCGCACTAGGGCTATATATAAGCCAAAAAGATAACAGAAAGATCTCAGAATCCAAAATATAAAAACAGACAACCGCCCGGGCGCCTAAAATGACCGCTGAGCGGTTTGCCTCAACACACGCCACCGCCCAGGCGCCTAAAATGACCGCTGAAAAGTTTGCCTCTTGTCGCTCTGGACGCTCAGCGTCACCGCCTGGGCGCCAGACAGCAACTTTTCCTTGCACTAGGACGCTCAACGGTGGAATTTACCGTTGAGCGGTTCACAAACTCTTCTTTTCTTCCTTTTTCTCCTTCATTCTTGAGTCTATGACCTTCCTACTGCATTGCCATCTTCAATTTTCATCAAAAACCCTGCAAAACAATGCAAAACAAGCATAATATCTCTAAAACCACTTTTGACTCTCATGTAACACAACTTAAGAGTTTTACTTGATTCTAAGCTCATTTTAAGCTACAAAGGGTGTGATTTAATATCGAATTTATGCATGAAAATAACGGTTTTGAGACCGTTATCACATTCCAAGTCATGGACATCCTCCCGGCCTATAGTTGTTTATTGGGTCGCCCATGGATCCATTCTACGGGGGTTGTGCCTTCCACACTGCACCAGAAGCTGAAGTATGTCATGGGAGATAAACTGGTGATAGTGGCAGGAGAGGAGGATCTCCTAGTGAGCGGGCCATCATACACACGCTATATTGAGGCAGTCGAGGAAGCTCTCGAGACAGCGTTCCAATCTATGGAGATCGTGGGAAACACCTACGTCGAGCCATTCCTAGTAAACCCGCATCTGTCGCGTGCCTCTATCATGATGGACAAAGTTATGCTGAAAGAAGGTTATATGCATGGGAAAGGTTTGGGCAAGTATGGACAGGGGCGAGCATTCCCTCTGGAGGGCGTCGAGAATAAGAATAGGTATGGCCTGGGATACAAGGCCACCAAAGAGGACAAGAAAAGGCTGATAGAAGAAAGGAGAAAGCGCAGTCTGGCTCAGGTGGAAAGACGAGAGCCCAAGGTGGGAAAGATTTATATCTGCGATATCAAGGAGAGCTTTTGTAGTGTTGGATGGGTTAACACTGGCCAGATAGCAGTCGTGGAGGATGAAGATGGATGAGAAGGTTCAAGTTTCGTATGGGCCTGCTCCCCAGATGCACGACTCAACAATTGGGAGACGCTGGATTTACCCGTGATGCTTAATTTGAATAAGATGTAATAATTTTAATTAATCCTATAGCTTTACCCAGGGCTTTAGGATTCGTGACTTACGGGTTGACGTTTTTACTTTTATGCTCAGCATGATAATCAAATCGTGTTTGTTTGTGTTTTTATCATCATCTAGCATTCTTCATCGATTTTCTGTTTATTTATTTCTTTTTCATAAACTTAAATAATGCAGATGTGACAATGAATGTTTTGAAAATAATATGGAAGATGATTGTGATGATGACCTAGAACCCCCTCCTGAATTGTTGAGGCTAGTGGAACAAGAGTCTAAAGAGATAAAACCTTACCAGGAAGATGTTGAGGTACTCAATTTGGGAGATGAGGATGAGGTAAAGGAAGTGAAGATCGGTACAACCATGAAAACAACGGTGAGAGAAGAGTTGCGTGTCTTACTAAAGGAGTTTAGAGATGTGTTTGCTTGGTCTTACAACGACATGCCAAGCCTGGATACAGATATTGTGCAGCATAAGCTCTCACTCAAGCCGGAATGCCCACCGGTAAAGCAAAAGCTAAGAAGAATGAAACCAGAAATGTCCTTAAAGATCAAAGATGAGGTACAGAAGCAATTCGATGCAGGGTTTCATGCTGTGGCGAGATACCCACAATGGGTAGCAAACATTGTACCGGTGCATAAGAAAGATGGAAAAGTTCGAATGTGTGTCGATTATCGTGATTTGAATCGTGCAAGTCTAAAGGATAATTTCCCATTACCACACATCGACACCCTAGTTGATAATACAGCCAAGTTCTCGCTATTTTCGTTCATGGATTGTTTCTCGGGGTATAATCAGATCAAGATGGCACCGAAGGATATGGAAAAGATGAATTTTATCACGTTGTGGGGAACATTTTGTTATAAGGTGATGTCTTTTGGGCTCAAGAATTCCGGGGCAACGTATCAAAGAGCGATGATGGCAATCTTTCATGATATGATGCACAAGGAGATTGAAGTATATGTGGATGACATGATTCGAAGTCCGAATCGGAGGAGGAACACATTCTTAACTTGAGGAAATTATTTGAGAGATTGAGAAAGTATAAACTCCGGTTAAACCCCGCCAAATGCACATTTGGAGTGAAATCCGGGAAATTGTTGGGTTTTATTGTCAGCCAAAATAGGATAAAAGTTGATCCTGACAAAGTGCGAGCGATAATGGAGATGCCCGCGCCTAGAACAGAAAAGGAGGTTCGAGGTTTTCTAGGTAGATTGAACTACATTGCTAGATTCATCTCCCAATTAACTGCTACTTGCGAACCATTGTTCAAGTTGTTACGAAAGAATCATCATGTGGTTTGGAATGAGGATTGTCAGGTCGCTTTTGAAAAAGTCAAACAATACCTACAAGACCCTCCGGTATTGCGTCCACCTGAGCCAGGAAGACCACTCATTTTGTATTTGACTATACTGGAAAAGTCAATGGGATGCGTATTGGGTCAGCACGATGAAGCTAGGAAAAGAGAGCACGTTATATATTACCTGAGCAAGAAAATCACAGACTGTGAACAACGATATTCGTCGTTAGAGCGAACTTGTTGCGCCCTGGTGTGAGCTGCTCATCGCTTAAGGCAGTACATGTTGAGTCATTCTACCTGGTTGATATCCAAGATGGATCCTATCAAGTATATTTTCGAAAAGCCTACTCTCACTAGAAGGATAACTCGGTGGCAGATAATATTGTCAGAATACGACATCGTATATGTCACTCAGAAATCTGTCAAGGGTAGCGTGTTAGTAGAATATTTGGCTCATCAACCCCTCTGTGATTATCAACCACTGCAACCTGAATTTCCCGATGAAGATACCATGGCTCTATTTGAAGAGAACAAAGAAGACCGAAACGAAAAAGCATGGACAGTATTATTCGATGGAGCCTCGAATGTGATGGGACACGGAATAGGGGCAGTGCTCATCTCTCCAGAGCATCAGTATATACCGATGACGACAAGGTTGTGTTTTAATTGCACGAATAACATCGCTGAATATGAAGCCTGTGCTATGGGTATTCAAGCGGCAATTGAATCTAAGGCAAAAATTCTGGATGTATATGGAGATTTAGCTTTGGTCATCCATCAGTTGAAAGGAGAATGGGAAACTAGGGATAAAAAATTAATTCCCTACCAAGCTTACATCAGGGGATTAATGGAGTATTTCGACTCCATCACGTTTAACCATATACCGCAAGAAGATAATAAATTAGCTGATGCGCTGGCCACCTTGTCGTCAATGTTTGAAGTAAGTCAAGATGCGGAATTACCAATGATTGAAATGAAGAGCCATGCAGAGCCAGCATATTGCCATTTCATCGAGGAGGAGTTAGACGGTAAACCTTTGTATTTTGATATCAAGCGTTATCTTAAAACCCGAGAATATCCCGAGAAGGCATCTGAAAATGATAAAAGGTCGCTAAAGAGGTTGGCTGGCAGTTTTATCTTAAGTGGGGATGTTTTATACAAGAGAAACCATGACATGGTTCTCCTCAGATGTGTGGATGCAAAGGAAGCTGAGCTGATATTGAAAGAAGTGCACGAAGGTACATTTGGCACACACATGAATGGGCATTCAATGGCCAGGAAGATCTTGAGAGCTGGTTACTTTTGTTGACAATGGAAAACGATTGCTGCACACACGTGAGAAAGTGTGAGAAATGTCAGATGTATGCAGATAATATCAATGTGCCACCTACAGCCCTGAACGTGTTGTCCACACCGTGGCCATTTTCAATGTGAGGCACAGATGTCATCGGAGCTATAAAGCCAAAAGCGTCAAATGGACATCACTTCATACTTGTTGCAATCGATTACTTCACCAAATGGGTTGAGGGCACTTCGTATGCCAGCGTGACTAGAAAGGTGGTGACGAGGTTCATAAAAAAGGAATTGATTTGCAGATATGGGCTCCCTAACAAGATCATCACTGATAATGCCACCAACCTGAACAACCAGATGATGGCAGAGTTGTGTGAAGAATTCAAAATTCACCACCATAATTCCTCTCCTTATCGTCCAAAGATGAATGGGGCATTAGAAGCTGCTAACAAGAATATCAAGAAGATTGTGCAGAAGATGGTGGTCACCTACAAAGATTGGCATGAAATGCTTCCTTTCGCTTTACATGGATACCGAACATCGGTACGAACATCAACTGGGCAACACCATTCTCGCTAGTGTATGGGATGGAAGCAGTACTTCCATTTGAGGTGGAAATCCCATCCTTACGGGTGTTAATGGAAACTCAGTTAGAGGAAGCTGAGTGGGTTCAAGCCCGATTCGACCAACGCAACCTCATCGAAGAAAAAAGGTTAACAGCATTGTGTCATGGACAATTGTATCAAAGGAGAATGAAAAAGGCGTTTGACAAAAGGGTGCACCCAAGAGAGTTTCATGAAGGCGAGCTAGTGTTGAAGAAGATTTTGCCCATTCATAAGGATCATAGAGGCAAGTGGACTCCAAATTACGAAGGGCCGTTTGTGGTAAAGAAAGTGTTCTCTGGTAGGGCACTAATCCTCACAAGGATGGATGGGGAAGAATTACTGTTACCGGTTAATTCTGATGTGGTCAAGAGGTTTTATGTCTGATGATTCTGTGATAGGGGATGCTGTTAAGGGATATTGACATTGTCTTTAAAGCTCGTTGTACTCTGTGTTATTCCATTCAATAAATACCGCGCATTCTCATTTATAACTTTTGTTCGTATACTTTCTGAAATATTCCATGTCGTGCTGAGCTGTTAGGTAAATAAGGGAATTTGAAAATGAAAATAATTAAACGAATGTCAATAAAAGCATCACGGGTATATTCGGTCGGCAGCCTCGGTCCTGGAGTCTGTCGTGTAAAACAAAGAAGAGAAAAAAGAGAAAAGACACATGTTGAATTCGTTGTCAATAAAGTCGTCAAGGGTATAGTACTTTCGAAAAGCAAAAGGAAACAAAGTTTTGAAAAACACTGGTGTTGAGTCTTTTCCTGATTAAAGGCTTCAGGGTAACCAGTGTTCTTTTCCTGATAAAGCATTTGCGTCCATATTACTTGAACCATTAACCTTTTTGTTTCCCCTTTAAAACAAGGATTGTCTTGAATATAATACTGGGGCAGTTTTCATCGTGGTACACGTGCCCAATGATCTGTTGATCGGGGAGATAAAAATAAATAAAAAGAGAAAAGGAGGAAAGAAAAATGAAGTCGATGTGTCAATTGCTACCGAGTTTCGTCTCAGGGTTAAGATCATGAGAAAGAAAGGTAAGCAAGCTTTAGTGTGACGTGTGGCCATTTTTCTCTATCCAAACGACAAAGAAGTTTATCCAATTGCACCCTTTTTGAGCCAAAAGTCATAATTGTTTTCATCACCCTGGATAAGAATCATTGGCATATCGATGTCAACCTAAAAGGGTACATCAAGGGCATCTAAAATCAAGGAGAAAATTTCTGAAAAGAAGAAAAAACAGAAATGAAAAAGAAAAAGCATCATAAAAGGCCACAACAGGGGCAACGAAAAGAATGATCTAAAAGGGAAACAAAGAAAATGAAAAAAAAAACAAAAAAAAAACAAACCATGAAAAATAAAAGGATGCCCGAAGTTTCAAATCCGTAGAGTCAGTTGACTCGACACCTTGCAAATGATTCTTGTCAAAATGATTTAACCCTTAAGCATTTACTTGGGCCTTCATTATCCATTTCTTCCATAACCCTTTGCCTTTTAGCCACGATACAAGCCAATTAAAGTCCACGCCGACTGAAGAATGTTTGGCATGATCTTTCTCACGAATTTGACTCTGGAACGAAATGATGTGGTGAATGACACATTCACTTTAAAAGGAAAAGAAAAAAGCATCGAAAATAAAAAGATAAAAAGATGTGAAGTCTCCCTGTCAATCGAGAATCGCCAAATGGGGGCAATCCTTCCTACCCAAACCCTTCCATCTCTTCAAAGCATACTTATTGTGCAAAATTGGGGTAGTCTTGTGAGCCTAGCATGTTAACAACACTTGCCCCCAGATGAGAGACACACAAACGTTAATATTGCTCATAGATAATCATTTTGCCATCTACCTTTCATACCCATTCCCCATACCTTCCAGGGTTCAAGCTAGTTTGGATTGCAAAAAGCGATAACGGGAATTTTAATTCATGGTTACACTCTTTTCCTTTTCATCAAAGGGCTCTCTGCCTCTCGACGTTGTTTTCAATGAACGCGTTTTGAATGTACTTCGTGTTTGACGACAATATTGACAACAGATTCCAAGCATGGAATTTTCAGAAAAAAAAGAAAAAAAGAAGAAGAAAGAAAAATGAAAAGAGAAAGCGAGAGCAAAAGAAAAGAACGAAACCAATGGCTCATATGTCTATGCATTCATGCACCATCATTACATAACATCATCTCATAAAAAGCAAAGAAAATTGTTCAAAAATCCTTAAGGGGGAAGAGAAATTGTGAAAGGGGTTAATACGACCCGTGATTCTGAATCTCTCCAATGTTTCACTCAGTGTTTACCAATGTTTCTTCAAAAAGTTTGAATCCAAGTGTTTTTTCCACAATAGTGCCCCGCTACAAAACAATCGTCGAACCTATTGATCACTATCATTACATTCACCCATAGGGTTGGTACACCCTTTCCACGAGGTTAGTACACCTCATATCATCGGCATTCATTCATAGGGTTGGTACACCCTTTCCACGAGGTTGGTACACCTCAAATCATTACATAGGGTTGGTACACCCTTTTCATGAGGTAGGTACATGATGAGTCGATATTTTATTGATTTCACTTAGTTTATTGTGCTAGAATTAATCAGGGAATTGTGCTTAATTGTCCAGTATTTTCCCGTTTTTCCTAATTATGTTTAATTTGATCAGAAATTCTTATTTGTTAATTTGAATTTTCTGAGCTGATTAATTGCATTTTTAGTTGCAGGAAAATTTTGGAGATAACTTTTGGAGCATTAGGAAGGAGGCAAATTGATGGAAGACTTTTCGCAAAAGCAATTTAGAATTAATCAAGCTTAGTTTAGTAGTTTAGAATTTATAGATCAATTTTTGTAATGTGGGCTAATTTTGCTAGGATAGACTAAGCCTAAATGTAAAAAGAATGGTGACATGGCATCTAGGGTTTTCTTGGAGGTGGACCCCACCCATTTTGAGACACATTTTCACGGCCCTAGGATTTGTTCCAGCCGTCACTTTTGCTTTTACACACGCTGCACTTTCATTTTTTTTGGCTTGAAACATTTCTTTAGGGAGCTTGTTCTTGAAACAAAAACATGTTTATCTTCTTGGATTTTGGATGAATGAAAAATTGGCACACAGATGACGCTGCCTTCATTTTGATACAGCACTCTTTATTCAATGCTCTTTTCTTCTTTTGGTTCCAACAGCAGCGTTGATTCCATCTCTCTTTTCATAAGCGTTTGGAGAAAAACATGTGGTGAATTTCTCGTAGAAGAAGCGGTAATATATTTTTGCTTTTAGAATAGGAGGTGCGGATTAGTTTTTGCTTTGAAGAAGACACACGTTGATTGGATTAAAAGTTTGAACGGTCACGGCTCAAGATTGAAGAGATGACATAGGAGTCACTTCCTAGTACTATACTGCATTCTTTATGCACATTAAATTTGCATGGGGTGCGACAACCCATCAAATTTTGGCGCCGTTGTCGGGGACCAACGGTTCGGTTTTAGGTCTTTGTTGTGTTAGTGTGTGTTGTGTTTTGTCTTGTGTTGTTCTGTTTTGTGTGTGGTGTCATGTGTTGTTGCATTTAGGTAGCTTTAATTGCATATTTTTACTACATTCTTCTTTTTCCCCTTTCTCCCTTTCTACATGTCTACCTATTTTGGCTATGTGAGTAATTCTTATTCTGCCTATGTCTATGATTCTCCTCCTGCTTGTTACTGTGATTATGATTCTCCTGCTGATTTCTGTGTTGAGAGCAGTATGATTCCTCCTCCATCTCATGAGAGTGCTCTTAGGGAGCCGTTTCCACTTGATGAGGAGGATATTCGTTGTGTTTTCAACACTGGACTGATACATTTGCTGCCTAAGTTTCATGGTTTTGCAGGTGAATGCCCACATAGACATTTGGAGGAGTTCTACACCATTTTCTTGAGAGATGACCTAGGAGTCACTTCCTAGTACTATACTGCATTCTTTATGCACATTAAATATGCATGGGGTGCAAAAACCCATCAAATTTTGGCGCCGTTGTCGGGGACCAACGGTTCGGTTTTAGGTCTTTGTTGTGTTAGTGTGTGTTGTGTTTTGTCTTGTGTTGTGAGTGTGTTGTTCTATTTTGTGTGTGGTGTCATGTGTTGTTGCATTTAGGTAGCTTTAATTACATATTTTTACTGCATTCTTCTTTTCCCTCTTTCTCCCTTTCTACATGTCTACCTATTTTGGCTATGTGAGTAATTCTTATTCTGCCTGTGTCTATGATTCTCCTTCTGCTTGTTACTCTGATTATGATTCTCCTGCTGATTTCTGTGTTGAGAGTAGTATGATTCCTCCTCCATCTCATGAGAGTGCTCCTAGGGAGCCGTTTCCACTTGATGAGGAGGATATTCGTTGTGTTTTCAACACTGGATTGATACATTTGCTGCCTAAGTTTCATGGTTTTGCAGGTGAATGCCCACATAGACATTTGGAGGAGTTCTACACCATTTGCTCTTTAATGAAACCTCCAGATGTCCCGAATGAAGACATGTTCTTAAGAGCATTTGAACACTCATTACACAAAGCAGCAAAGGATTGATGTTGTTGTCTTACTCCAGGATCTGTCACCAGTTGGAAAGATCTTGAGCATCAGTTTCTAGACAAATTCTCCCCTGTGCGATATGGTTATAGCGACGATCCTGGGTGAACTGATCCTAACTTGGGATGGTATGGTACTTCACAGCATCAATATCAAGAACCATCATTCCAGAAGGCTTGTATGCCTCCACCAGTCCAGGAACCACAGCAGCTACAGTTTCATGAGCCTGCCCAGTCTTCATCCGCTGTTGATAGGAATTGCGAAAGCAAGCTTGATTCTCTTTTGAGTTTGGCGACACAGCTGACATCCAACCAGAGACCAGCACTTCCATCTGCATCTGTTACACGACTGTGTGCTATATGTCCTTCTAGTGACCACTATACAGATGCCTGTCCTTCTTTGCAGCACCTTGTTGCTCTTGATGCGCCTCAATCTTATGCTCCAAACATCTACATTAACAGGCAGCCACAACAGCAAGAGGCACCTACCCAACCTTCTACTTCTTCTGAGCCTACATTGAATGAGTTGTGGGGGCAGATGGCTACTCAGCTCATTGAGGAACAGTCTTATGTTTCATAGGAATCACCATTTCAGGTTGTTCAGCATCCAGATGACGTTGGCGCCATCCACATAGGAGATGGTGAGTAGAGTCATGAGCTTAGTATTGTGACACCTACTTTCCCACCCTCATATTTCCCCACTCTTGCACCTGAGCATGCAATTGCTCATTATGCTGTTACTGGTGATATGAATCATGAATCAACACAGGTTTTATCTAAACTTGAAATCCCACTTGCTTTGCCTGAGTTGTTTATGCATTCAAATATTCTTGATCTTGCTGCAGATTGACATGTTAGTGGTGATTTTGACATAGAAACTGTGAAAACTGAAGATGCTTTAGACTTAGGATTAAATTTTGATCTTTAACAGTTTTCTGAAAATTTTAAATGTAGTTGTGAAGTTGGTTCTTGCTCTATTTGTGATGAAATCAATTTTGTGATACAACTAGCTTCCAACTTTATGATGGGTGATACTAACTGTGAGTCTGATGAAAATGTTGAGGAACAGGCAGATATAAGCAACACTTTTAAGATAGGTAGACCAACTTCACCTTCCACCACTTTACCAATCTTCAGGGAAGTGGAGGTAAACTTACCTAAGATTGATTATGTTGTTGATGATCATGTTTTTGATAGGTATGTTATTGATGATTGTATTGTTGATGAGCATGCTTTTGATTTCCACTCGTTGCATGATGAGAAACAACTTTTGCCATCTTGTTTGAATGTTTATTCTCCATGCACTGAACATGAATCTGAACCTGTTATTGATATTGTTTCTACATTTAAAATTGATTCATGTTCTGAGAGTATATCTAATGTTCAACATGTTACACTGGGATTAGGTGTTATACCCCTGCATGTTATTTCTGTGGAACCATATTGCACTAACCATGTTGCAGGAGGTACATATGAATTTGACCAACACACACCCATGGTGGAAGACAAAGGTGCCAGTATACACAACAGTTTGAACATTAATAGGCATTAGCCGAACCTGCTCATCAACAATCACTGCTTCTTAGATCCAGCAGTGGAAGACATTTCCCTGCTCGATCAAATTTGGAGAATGAAGCAGTTCCTCCTCAAGACTTCCATGCTGACTCCTGTGGTGGAGAATATCTTCCTGACAGTCCAAAATTGGCAACTGCCACCATGACCAGGGGAGTCTTCTTTTCCCTTCTCCTCCTTTCCC
The DNA here is from genome assembly GCA_027742785.1 of Vigna reflexopilosa. Taxonomy (NCBI): domain Eukaryota; kingdom Viridiplantae; phylum Streptophyta; class Magnoliopsida; order Fabales; family Fabaceae; genus Vigna; species Vigna reflexopilosa. The sequence goes on from CM050932.1 coordinate 11,942,655, forward strand.
CACTTTTATTGCACTTGTCCATGATATTTTGACTATTCTGATTTCTGATCTTATGCTAGGACACATTGAGGACACTGTGTAGTTTAAGTGTGGTCTATTGGGGGAGATTTCTATTTTCTTTGTTAGTTTATGTTTTCTGCGTTAAATTTTTTATTTTCTAGGTAGTTTTTGTTTTGTCTTGTGTACAGTTTTACATGTTTCTCTTGATTTATGGACTTTGTTTAGGTTGTAGACTTGTCTTTCACTTCATTGATACTCTGATTAGTTTGAAATCCTTGCTTTTCTGTGCTTGGAAGATGATTATGATGTTTGAGAGTTGAATTGATTGTAACAGAAGTACCCTGTGCGAGATTTGAGCCACTTGATATTCTTTCTTGAGTGTGATATGTCTCTTGATTGCTTGCACATATGCTTTGGCTTGACTCTTGTTGATGATTCTTGGTTGATATGCATGTTTGGAAGTGATAAAGGCAGTTTTGTTGTTGAGCCTCTCTATCCAGATGAGCCCACCTTGTTGTGATCCATTGATAACCCTTTTTGAGCCTATACTTTCCCCATTTCTTTGTTTTGAAGCTCATCCACTATCCCTAAGTGAAAAACCATGATTACCTTAACCTTAGGGAATTTTGGAGCTTTGGAAGTGTTTTGGAAACAAGTGTGGTCTCCTTAGGGATTTTGATGAATTGGCTAGTTGGTTCCTCTTCTTGTTTTGTTTTTGTATATATGTGTGCATCTTGTCTCTTACCAATTTTGTTTTGAAAAGAAAAGAAAAAAAAAAGAGACAAGATGAGAAAAATAAAAATAAAAATAAAAATAAAATGAAAAAAAAAGAAAAAAAAATTATGAATAATGGAGTCAAGAAGAAGATTAAATTAGAGGTTTTGGGTGTGATTTGACTGTGTTAACTTATTCCCCATTGCTCCTCTATTTCTTTTGGTTACAGCTTCTCATCCATATTATATCCTCCCTTGTCCTTGGCCCCATTACATCCATAAAAGACCATTTGATTTCAACATGCATATGTTTTTTAGTGTTGATATTAGAGACTTGCCAAGTCTGTTTGAGTTTGCTTTCTTGAGGGCATTGAGTTGACATTGTTTACCCTAGACACTTGAGAGAAACACTGATAGTGTGCATCTGTGAGATTTTGTTGCTTTTGATTCACCTCTTGAGCTGATTGATCATTTTGTCATGCTTTGAACTGCTTGGAGGATTTCATGAGTATCTGTTTTCCTTGATTCTGTGTTGGATACTGTCGACTTCCTTTCATTGTCCAGATTTCTTGAGAATTGTGTAATTATATTTCTATCCTTGTGAGTCTTTGTTTTCCGTATGTTGAGTCTATCTCTTCCCTGATGTCCGTAGAACTTTCCTTGATTTGCATCTTGATTTTGCCTAGGAGTGCAAAAGACGAAGTGTGGTCTATTTTGATGAGTCGATATTTTATTGATTTCACTTAGTTTATTGTGCTAGAATTAATCAGGGAATTGTGCTTAATTGTCCGGTATTTTCCCGTTTTTCCTAATTATGCTTAATTTGATCGAAAATTCTTATTTTAGTTAATTTGAATTTTCTGAGCTGATTAATTGCATTTTTAGTTGCAGGAAAATTTTGGAGATATCTTTTGGAGCATTAGGAAGGAGGCAAATTGATGGAAGACTTTTCACAAAAGCAATTTAGAATTAATCAAGCTTAGTTTAGTAGTTTAGAATTTATAGATCAATTTTTGTAATGTGGGCTAATTTTGCTAGGATAGACTAAGCCCAAATGTAAACAAATGGTGACATTGCATGTAGGGTTTTCTTGGAGGTGGACCCCACCCATTTTGAGACACATTTTCATGGCCCTAGGATTTGTTCTGGTCTTCATTTTTGCTTTTACACACTCTGCACTTTCATTTTTTTTGGCTTGAAACATTTCTTTAGGGAGCTTGTTCTTCAAAAAAAACATGACTATCTTCTTGGATTTTGGATGAATGAAAAATTGGCACACAGATGACGCTGCCTTCATTTTGATACAGCACTCTTTATTCAATGCTCTTTTCTTCTTTTGATTCCAGCAGCAGCGTTGATTCCATCTCTCTTTGCATAAGCGTTTGGAGAAAAACATGTGGTGAATTTCTCGTAGAAGAAGCGGTAATATATTTTTGCTTTTAGAATAGGAGGCGCGGATTAGTTTTTGCTTTGAAGAAGACACACGTTGATTGGATTAAAAGTTTGAACGGTCATGGCTCAAGATTGAAGAGGGCTGGTTTCACTTTGCTGGAGCTATGCACACACACGTCATGGGCTGGTGATTCAATTTCTTTTAGAAATGCGGATATTTTGATTTCATGCGGTGTAGCAAACTCACGTTGATGGGAAGGGCTGAAGTGATGTTTTTACTTTTCAATGGGAATAGTTGGACTTGGACGGTGGTTTAGTTTGAGTGAAGAATTGTAATTCCTTGTTTTAAGCATTGGGAGCAGTGGATATCTCTTGGTTGAGGAGAAAAGAAACTGGTCACTTTGTAGCAAAGTGAGTAGGTAGGAGTTGGTAGCACATGGTTGTCCTTTGTGATGGAGACTTGTGGAAGCAAATTCAATTTCTTTGGAAAAGCAAGTGGACATTCTCGGGTTCAGCTAGGAGAGAGGAACGGTCATTTCAATAAGGCTGCACGTAGATGCATTTCTTTCTTCATCAATTGCACATGGAGGGAGACACATGGAAACAACACACTGTTAACTTTGTTTATTCCAGAAGGACGGTTATTTCTTATTAAAGAAGCCCGTTGATTTTATTTTGAATACTCTCCTTTATCATTTTATGTCATTCAATATTTATCATTCGGTTTTCTTTCTTCTTTTTAATACAATTAGCCTCTCCCATTTTCTTAGTTCAACCGTTGCTTTTTAATTCACAGAAAATGCATTTGCTGAATTGCCATTTGCCATTTGTTCAAGCTTTCTTCTTTTCTTTTAGTAACATTTCGGTAATGAATTGTTTTCAATGTCTAACTACTCATTGCATTTTAATAGCTTTAATTATGTTTGGATATTTGTCTATTGGAGTGTTAGGATTAGCATTTTCTTTTGCTTTAATGTTGTCTAGTATTTTTGGTAGTGATAATTTAGCACCCTGGCCGTGCTCCAAGTTGATCGACGATTCCATCCTTCTATCTATCCCATCCCCCTTTCCACCAGTTTGATGTTTCCATCATCAATCTAATACCAGTACCAAGCTTAACCCAAAATACCCAAACTCAAACACGACTACCCCCTAGGTGGATAGAAACCTAATGGATCCTGGGCCACTAGGCCAAACCCAAAAAAGGGGGATCTCTTCTGCACCCCCTGCTTCTCCCAAGCCGCACCTCTTTCCAATTGGGCTTAGGCCCAATCAGTTTTTTAAAGTGGTTTAGACACCCCCCATCTCTTATCTAAATACCACCACTCCTTTTACTTTATTTTATCATTTAACTTTTCATTTTATTTATTTTTACCCTTTATTTTCATTTAGTAATTCCCCCATTTATTATATTTCTTTTTTTCTACTTCTTATTTTATTTATTTATTTACCTATTTATTTTATTTATCTAATTTTAAATAAATATTAAAAACAACAAAAAATTATTTTAAAAGGGTTAAGCACACGTGCTACCATTCCGTCGGCCTTGTGCTGAAAACCTTTTTCATCTTCTATTAAAAACAACAAAAATTATTTTAAAAGGTTTAAGCACACGTACGACCATTCTGTCGGCCTTGTGCTGAAAACCTTTTTCATCTTCTTTCAAAAATTAACAAAAAAATTATTTTAAAAGGTTTAAGCACACATGCGACCATTCCGTCAGCCTTGTGCTGAAAACTTTTTTCATCTTCTTTCAAAAATTAACAACAAAATTATTTTAAAAGGTTTAAGCACACGTGCGACCATTCCGTCGGCCTTGTGCTAAAACCTTTTTCCTCTTCTTTCAAAAAATCAACAAAAATTATTTTAAAAGGCTTAACCACACGTGCGACCATTCTGTCGACCTTGTGCTGAAAACCTTCTTCATCTTCTTTCGAAAATTAATAAAAATTATTTTAAAAGGTTTAAGCACATGTGCGACCGCTCGCGTATGCCTTGTGCTAAAAACCTTTCTCCTTTTTATATAAAAAATTCCAAAAAATACAAAATCTTCAAAAACTAAAAACATCTTCAAACAAACAATCTTTCGCCAGAACTACGTGATCTTTGATTCTCCATCAAAAGTGGAGATACGTAGGAGCAAGGCTAGTCCTTGTCAGGTTCACTTTCCCAAAAAATTCTAACTTACCATTAAACAATTTCTCAAACAAATTTTCCAAACAATTTTAAAGAACTACATAACCCTGATTTCTCAGTCTGACTGAGAATACGTAGGAGCAAGGTCAACCCTTGTCGGGCACAAAAATTAAAAAAAAATATAATATATATTTTGTTTTGTTTCTTTAGATTCTTATTTTTAGGGGAAATTAAATATTTCGAAAACCACATCACGTTTGCGCATTTAATTAAATTAGGGCAGGCGTTGTAGGGTGCTAACACCCTCCCTACACGTAACCGACTCCCGAACCCAGAATCTAGTTTTTGTGGACCATGCCTTATCATTTTATGGTTTTTCCGTAATTTTCCAGAATAAACTATGGTGGCGACTCCAAACTCTTTTTTCAAAATCGTTTCTTTTTTTGGATCGTCGTCCCGTCGCGATTCCGGTTGCGACAGCCGCAATGACATTTCAATGTTTAGTTTTGGTGTTGCATTTAAATATCACACGTGTTTCTTTATTATCTGCATTTTAATTAGTTCACTCACCTTATTTTGAGACTGTTCGGTCTACTGTTTCCATTCACCATGATGTATGTTTTGTTCGATGATGTTAATTTAATTGTGATGTTAGTTTAAGTGAGTTGGTTGGTCATTAATAAAATTACATTGTTTCTTTGAGATTTCTTGAACTGTTCTTGTATTTATTCTGCTCTGCCTGACATTCTATGAAATTTGGTTGTGTTCTTACGTTTGGGTATACGCTTAGTTGCCCAATTGGTGATTGCATCTTCGCTTAGTTGATCGATCTGTATAGGACACATAGAATGGAATAGGTGTATTGCGTTTGCTGGATTAGAGGCTAGAGTAGTTTATTCATGAGACTCTTATACTTAATTGTCATACTACTGCTCTGATTTGGCTCAATATTTAATTTGTTGTGTGTTTGCGATTAGGTATACGCTTAGTTGCCTACTCAGTGTTTAATCTTCGCTTAGTTGATTAGACTGTATGGTGCATGACTGATTGAATTTGTGCATTGCATTCGCTTAGTTGCCTACTCAGTGTTTAATCTTCGCTTAGTTGATTAGACTATATGGTGCATGACTGATTGAATTTGTGCATTGCATTCGCTTAGTTTGCAATTCTGAAAACCGAATTAGCCTTCGCTTAGTTGGGTGATTCGTGTTGGATTTAGACTAAAGTAGTGTGTACTTGTTGTTAATATGTGATTGGAAGCATAGTAATTGAGTTAATGACCAACCGCTTTTATTCTGTATTTGATTCCATTTTTACATTTCTGTTTGCATTTCTGTTTACATTCTGTTTGCATTCGTGTTTTGTTTAAAGTTCATCCGCATTCACAAACTTTTTCACCAACCCCCCTCCTCCCCCCCCCGCCCACTACGTGTTAGACTTAATTCTCGAACCACATTTGGTCCTTGAGAGACGACCTAGGAGTCACTTCCTAGTTTATATTGCATTCTTTAATGCACGTTAAATTTGTATGGGGTGCGACACCCATAAGAGGTTTTCTTATATGAGTTGAGATGTGTTTTCTGGTTGCGGTACGATCCATGTAGTTTTGGTTATTGGCTTTCTCCATTAGATCAAATTCACGTAAAAGTATATGACAGCGAAAGAGATAAGATTATGGGTATATTATTTCACCTCCACATTATTCATGTACCGTATACGTAACATATAATCCAGGTACATGGACCACCTCAGAAAAGTTAAGCTCTCACTTTAGAGATATATAAATATAAAATGAGATTTCATATACCATATTATACAACAGAAACATAAGATATGGAGCACTATATTATATGTGCAATGAACGAATACATAAGTATATTGAATACATGTACAAGTACATCACTAAAATATAAAAGGGTAGATGTAGATGAAGCAACAGTGTTAAACAGGTCGAGTGGATCCCAAGATTAATATGAATTACTTAAACCTTAATTAAACCAACTCATAAGAACCCTCAATATCAATGATATTAAAACATGCATTGTATTTATTACTTGGTGAAAATTTTCAATGCTGTTTGAAAAATGAAAATAAAAAGAATAAGAAAATGAAAATGAAAAGATAGAATGCATTTGAAAGATACTTATTGGCAAAGCACCGGTCATTTATCACCCATGCTCCTTTCTATTCTAATTGTAGTTTTCAAGTTTTGGTGTTTGACTCAGCAAAAGTTACAATTATGAAATAAGAAGTTAACACACGATTTCATAAGGAGACAAAGAGAAAACTCCCTTGGCCAATGGAGGATCTCCACTAGTAGACATGCACTTCCACTTTCATCTATATACTATAGACACACAATAATCCTGGAAAGTTCAGCTTTAGAAGTTATTTGCAATGACATCCTATTACGAGAAATGTATGTGCATCATCAAATAAAGAATGCGAAAATGCTCACCATCCACACCACAAAGATATACTTTCTTTAATTAACGTAGAATTGACATGAGATTCCATAATGTAAGTCTCTTCTATATCATATTCATCTATAAATAAATAAAGAAATAATAAGTTGAGAAGTGAATGGAGAAATATAATAATTTAATTTTCTTAATTTTCTCTACGTAAAGTATTTAGAGATAAACTCGCCCAATCAAATTCGTAATGTAAGAATTGGACAAAGAAAACAGAAAACATACTTTCATCAAACATTAAAAGCCTACTTATTTAATCAACCAGAGTAAATGATAAGAAAATTTTCTCCATATAAAAAATGAACAAATATATCATCATGTGTCAGCCAAGCACACAAGGACCAACGGGCTGAGGATATAGTTTTGAAGGTTAAAATTTATTAGTTGTAGCAGAAAACTCTTTCCCATCGATATATACATATAATTGCGACTGATGTCGGTCATAAAAACACTGTAAAAGAATTATTAGAAGAAAACAAATTAACTACAAAACAGTGCACAAAATGAGATTATTGAGCAGAAAACAAAAAACCAAAAAGTAAAAGACTCGAAATTATTTAAAGCAATTACTGTTTTTTTTAAAGCAATAACTATTTTGCCTGTCACAACAATCTTCCTGTATAGCTGATAGGTTCAGGGGAAAAATATATGTTAGAAGGATTTAAGGATAACAGGCTCTTATAACCATCTGTGAGGTGGGTTGCTGTAAACAGACTATTATATATAGTCTATACAGGGGTTGTTTTTAGTAGATTTTTGGAGAAAATTGTAAGTGAAAGGAAGGGCGAGACAGGTCCTCTCGAAAGACCTGGGATTTATGTGTACCAGTCACTAGATACAGACCAAGCTGTCTGGTTTTCATAGGAAGATCATCCAAGAACCTTTCTTGGAGTTCTTTACAGTGTTGATAAAATCTAGGTATCTATCAATTGGTATTCAGAGCCTCTTTTCTGGTGCTATGATGGCTATTGGGGCATGGTGAATACAAGAATGGAGGCAAGATTGGATAGGCTGGAGAAAATAGTGCAAGAACAGGACAATGAGAATAATAGAAGGTTCTAATGATTGGAGGAGATGATTAAGGGGTTGACGTTGGTGCTATAAAGATTAACATCCTCTGATAAACATACAAAAGATAATGCTTTTGTTGCCAAGGTAGGTAGTGACGACAGTAGGGATAATGCGGGAAAAGGTTATGTCGTGGCTTCTTCAAAATGGAGGAAGTTAGACATTCTTATTTTTGCAGGAGACGAGGCTTATGGCTGGACTAACAGGTTGGAGAGGTATTTTCGTTTGAAAGGAGTCAATGAGGAGTAGAGGATGCAGGCTGTTATGGTTGCCTTGGAGGGGAAAGGCCTGAATTGGTTTCAATGGTGGGAAACCTGCAATCCGACTCCCACGTGGGAAGCTTTCAAGGGGGCGCTGGTTTGCCGGTTTCAGCCAACAATGCTTCAAAATCCTTTTGAAGTATTAATTGGGCTACGCTAAACTGGGCAGGTGAGAGAATATATTGAACAGGTTGAACAATATGTTGGATTCTTGAAAGGAATACAACAAGATTATTTGATTGGCATATTCTTAAATGGTTTGAAGGAAGAAATAAAGGTTGAGATTACGTTGTATGAGCCCAAGAATCTTGTTGAGTTAATGATGAAGGTTTCAATGGTGCAGGAAAAGGTTAAGCCACCACCAAGGGGGAATCTCTCACTGTGTAGATTCAAAGAAACCCCTATAGACAATTGTCACCTACTCATAGTTACTCAAAGGAAGGGGGAAATTCAGTGGGTTTTACCAACTCCAACAGAGGAAGTGGAGAGAGCAGTGGTTGTGTGAGCAGCATCAATAGTTCTCCTGTTAGGACTCAACAAAGAGGGGCACCGTTTAGAAAATTGTCCCTAAAAGAATTGCAAGGTAAGATAAAAAAGGATTTAAGCTTCAGGTGTGATGAGAAGTTTAGGCGTAATCATACTTGCAAAAATAAACAGCTCTATATGTTGCTTATTTCAGAAAAGGAAATTCAGGAGTTAGGAGAATTTGCTGCCTGCATTCATAAAGAATTTCTAGACTTTCACCTTGAGGATAAGGTGAATCTTCATGGAGGGGTATTGATAGGTTCGGGGAAAAAGTATATGTTAGAAGGAGTAAGGGTAATTGTTATAACTTTCTGTGAGGTGGTTTGTTGTAAACAGACAATTATATATCTGTATAGGAGTAGTTTTCAGTAGAGTTTTGGAGAAAATTGTAAGTAAAAGGAAGGGAGAGACAAGTTCTCTCGAAAGACTTGGGATTTGTGTGTACCCGTCACTAGATACAGACCAGCTGTTTGGTTTTTCATAGGAAAATTATCCAAGAATCTGTCTTGGAATTCCTTACCATGTTAATAAAATTTAGGTATCTATCAATAACTTTGTACCAAAGACCGACAAACTCAACCATTAGCTATTATTTTCATTTTTCAAACAAAATCATCAATAAACATTTTGTAAACCATATGGTACAAAACTAATATAACTAATGAAGTAAAAAGTAATACTTTCGCTACAAAAGATGTGGACTAAGGAAAACTACAGTTTTTCAAGAACTTCTTTAACTTGTTACTCATACATATTTGATTCAGCTTGTAGAACAAGGAATCTTGATATGCTTGTGTCCAAACTCAAATGCAAGAAGTTCATACAAACTCATGAAATACTATTTTCTTCTCAATTCATTTATCAACATTTTCCTCCAGGTCATCAACTTTCTCCATCGCCTCAATTATAGATAGGTAGGTGATGTCGTCAGGAGTAATGTCTTTACTTACCATTTCTTTGAGGAGCTCTTCAGCATGCCACCTTCCCGATTTTTGCACAATACTTGTATAAGAGCATTGTAAGTGAGAATTGTAGGATCAAATCCTGTAGTCATCATTTCATCCCGAACTCTAAAAGCATCCTTCATATCACATCTTTTGTTGTAACCTCTAATGAGTGTGTTATAACTAATGTGATCAGGTTTTATCCCCCTTCTCTTCATCTCATCAAGAAGTTTCCTAGCTTCTTCCACTTTCCCCTCTCTGTAGTATCCTTACATCAAGGTGTTATAAGTGATTTCATCAGGAAGAACCTTCATGTTATCCATCTGTTTCAAGAATTCAAATGCAGTACCAATATTACCATTTGCACAGTGACCATCGATCAACGCGTTAAACATTACAATATCTACCAACAGACCTTCTTGTTGAACCTTATTAAATAAGGCATCTGCTTCTTTCATTCTATTCCTTTTTCCCAGAACATTTATAAGTGATGTATACGTGAACAAAGTTGGCCGAATCCCTTTTTCCACCATTTAATCAAGAAGACTGAAGGCTCTCTTTGCATCCCCGCATCTGTAATACCTATTAATCAATATGTTATATGTAACAGCATCAGGCTTCATGCCTTTTTCATTTCTTTTATCATATTATCAGCTTCCCCCATCCTTCCTTCCATAAACAGTGCAGGGATAAACAAATTGTATGTAAACAAAGTTGAGATACAGTGAATCGATTAACAGTAAAATCCTTTGCCACGCCAATGAAACTTCGCAACAGTATTACAGAAACAGAGGAGAAAACAAGAACAAACCCTCACTTTCACTGCGTCTGTGTCTTTGCAAATAAAAAAAAAAAAAAGAGGGAAATGTGAACATGGCTGGTATCCATACTAAGATATAATGTGATACAGAATATGCATAGATATTTTAAAATTTAGAGTATTTATTTGTAGACTCTACAAATATTTTAAAAAATATATTTTTTAAGTTTTTAAAATAAAATTATATAAAATATAGATTTAATTGTTTTTTTTTCTCATACTCATAGTTTTGTATCTTTTTAGTACGGTTTTTAAAAACGTCTCTATTATATTCTCATGTGGTATGATTATATTAATTAAGTCTTTTTCATTAAATATACAGAAAGAAAGTTAACTTAACATGACAAAAAAAATCTGTATTTTTCTTTTCTTTCCCATGCTCTTTCTGTCCAACTTTTTCTGTCTCTTTTTTATTCTTCTTAACACTTATTTATGGTTTTTAAATATAAATGATAAAACTAAATTTCATTAAGATTTAATATTCATTTAAAAAGAATGTAATGATAAGACTAAATTTCTTATATGATAAATATATTATTTTACATATTATATCAATTAAATTATTCACCAGCTTTAATATTTTATATTTTTACTTTTACTACTTTTGCTTTAATCAGTGATTCAAATTCACTCATTTTCTTATTATATAATAATTTTTTTTCTTTATAAAATGAATAACGAAATTTAACAATGCGTTTCTTAAATGATTTATTATGATTTACCTTAAATAAAATAATTACCAATTATGTATATTTATGTTATCATTACTTTTTTTTTATTATTATTATTAGTATTATAATAATAATAATAATAATAATAGATAATTAAAAATAATAATAAAATTGATAAATATTATTAAATTAATTATGACAACTAATTTTATAATATAAATGCAAATTTTGCATTAAAATATTTAAAATATAGTTAAATACGTTAATTTTTTCTTTATTATGTTCACTTTTTCTCCATTTCTTTTGGTTTTTATGCCTTCATTTTCTTTCTTAATTTTTCGTACATAATTGGAATGATTTTTTATGATAGTTTTTAGCATAAAAATATTTTTAAAAATTAACTGATAAGTTAATTAATAGTTGATAAATTATTGTTCTGTTAATAAATTTCTAACTTATAAATATTAACTAAAAAATAGTTAGTATGTAAATGTAAAATTATATAAAAATAATTATATATTTTTTATTAAACAAATAATTTTTTTTTATTTCTAAATAACAATATCTTGTTACATAATTATTAATTTAGGTTTGTTAAATAATGGCATTTGTATTGATTTTTTTAATACATCTATTTAATTCTTAATTTAATCTAATAAACATGATAATTAAAACAAAATTAAAACGGATAAAAAAAGTGTATTTAAAGATAAAGAATACTAATAGAAACAACTTAAATAGGTTGTAAGTTATAAACAAACTGAAGTAGGAAGATAACTAATGAAAGATGGTGGGACAAGAAGGAGAATAGAGAAGAGAGAAAAAAAAACATACTTATTTTTCGTTTATACCCATTTAACAGAAGACATTTGATTGATGTAATCATACCATATATTGGAAGGTAATAGAGATATTTTTAAAAACGGGTCCGAAGAGAAACAAAATTTTGAATGTAGAGACAAAAAGTAATTAAGCCTAAAATATAATATAAATTAAATTAAATATAAATCAAAATTAAATTTTAATTAAATTTAATATATATAATATAAAATAATTTTAATTTTAATTAAATTTAACTTAATAAAATATAAATTAAAATTTTATTTTTATTTTTTCAAATAGTGAATATTTATTATACAAATAATATTATATATGTATCTGATTCATTTATAAGAGATTTTAAAATATCTGTTATACGTTACAAATAATAAAACCTCATAAATATTAATTATTTATCATGAATTTTATATATCTATGTCAGACATGGATATTTTTACCATTTCTATATGTAATAGTGAAATATATTAATATTAATATGTTTGCTATATAATAAAATTTATACATAATAATATAAAATTTATATATAATAAAGCGTGATTAATAACCAAATCACTGATATATTTTTTTAAAAAGTGTTACACTTTAAATAACATTTTTTAAAAAATGTTCTCTAGAACAAGTTAGGTTCATCTGCAATTATATTATTAAAAAAAATTGATGGTATTTTATATATCATATTTAGAATAACATTCATTAATTACTGTAACATGTTTTCTTAAAAACTTATTACTAAAAGTATTAAACAGTGTAGTGAGTGGAGCATTCCATTTTGGAGTTGAAAAGAGTTTTAACATACAAATGCATTGAGGGTGAAGTGAAGTGTGTATCCAACAAATACTCCTAAAAGTAGAAAGTCAACAAAAATTTGTACTGTATAAACATAATAGTAATATGAGGGAATTTTATTAAATACGGTGTAAATTTACCTTGATGTAAGAAACATTGTCATAACTTTCCTTTTCGATAGAATGAAAGTCATATAAACACCCAAATACTATGATTTTATTGATTAGAAGAAGAAAGTTATTATAAAAGTTGACCGGAATAAAATTACAAATTTATAAAAAACTAAGAGTGTGTTTACTTTGGGGAGAGTGAGTGGATTGATTTGAAGGGATTTGATGGTAAATTTTTTGTTATTTATATGAGTAAATTTGGAGGTGAGTGATAGTGGATTTGGAAGTAAAGTTTGTGAGAATTAATGTAAAATTTGACCATATGACAGATAAAAAAAGGTAAAGTTTGTGAGAATTAATGTAGAATTTGACCATGTGACAGATAAAAAAAATGGTTTAATTAGTAGAAATTATAGATTACTAAAATACCTTTAGTAATAAAAGTAATATAAAATTTTATATATTAATAATATATTTATTAATAATATATTTATTGATAAAATGAATTTTAAATATTAAAAAAAATTAATAAAAAAAATTAAGTAAAGTGAAATTATTTTTTTTAAACTTCACCAAAACAAAAATATTTACAAAAAAAAACTTCACCCACATAAACCACCATCATATAATATATACGTTTGTATTATTTAATCATGTTAATTTTATAAAATTTACTACATTGTCTAATAAAGCTTCAAATTCAAAAACATTTAAAATAATAAGACAAGAATTATCACAGAAAAAAAAATTAAACTAAGACATTTTAAAAGAAAAAAAATGCGCATAGATAAATATTTAAATGGTTAACTAAATTAAGATTTCCAAAAAGAAAACTTTTTCTATCTATAACAACTTTATTAGATTTTATACTTGGAAGCGAATTCAGTTTTATGCATGGAAGACAATGTATTTAGTTCTCTCTTTTATGTAATTATTGTATAAGGGTAAAATAGAAATTTCATTTCAAATCGTTTGAAATCTGCATAAAATGAGAAGATTGAAATTTTCAATGATCTTTCAAATCATTACTCTTCAATCCTTCCAAATCAATGAAAACGAACATAACATATCTCGTAATTCTATCTTCACAAATATATTTGAATAGAAATATCTATGCAAGTGAACACAACATAAAAGAACATAGCTTCTCAATGAGTTTCCTTACTAGAACTACTTCCTCCTACAACCACCGGATACACTATAAACGACTTAGTACTATAATAAGTTAATCTTACATAACAACATAAAGATTTAAAAACACATCCAACTTAAAGAAGAATTAAACAAACTATATAATAGTAATACTTTTTTTATTTTCTTTTACAATTTTCTTAGAAAAAGGGAAGAATTCTTTTAAAAATAAAAATTTATAGGCTTAAATGCTTACTCGGTCCCCGTGTTAGGAAGAAATTTTCAGTTTAGTACCCGATTTTAAAAATGTAGACATTTGGTCCCTATGTTTTGACATTTATATCAATTTAATCCTATCCGTTAAGTTTGTTGGAATGACGTTAAATGTTACATGATATAATTGGTTGTAGTGTAGATTCCAACACACAAGCGTTTTATACTGGTTCACTCAAATAGAGCTATGTCCAATTCTCCTCTAAGATAACTTAGAGGGTTTCATTAAATATTCAACAAAGTATATTTGAGTATACTAACCAGTCCCGATATCCCTAGACGCTCCCAGTATCAATCTGATACACCGTCTAGTTGAGTTTCACTCACTCCTGGTTGTTCAATATTCTTCATCACCCCTAGACGATCCTGGTATCAAACTAATACACCATCTAGTTGAGTTTAACCCACTCTTGGTTGCCCTCATACACTAGTAGCCACCTGTTACTGTGACCTTAATTGAGTTTCACCCATTTTTGGTTGCGCAGTATTCTTTACTACTCCTGGTATCCCTAGACAATCCCGGTATCCCCTAATACGTTACTTAGTTGAGTTTAACCCACTCATGGTTGTCACTGTCAACCCAGTAACCACCTGTTATTATTACCTTGACTAAGTTTCATCCACTCCTAGTTGTGCAATATTCTTCACCACTCTTGGTATCCCTAGACAATCCTAGTATCCCCTGATATGTTGCCTAGTTAAGTTTAACCCACTCTTGGTTGTCCTTGTCAACCCAATAACCACATGTTACTATGACCTCGACTAAGTTTCACCCACTCCTGGTTGAGCAGTATTCTTCACCACTCTGGTATCCCTAGTCAACGAATAACATTGATCATCCTGACTAGTTGAGTTTTACCTACTCTTGATTTTCACTAGACAATCCCGGTATCCGTCGATACGCTGCCTAGTAATCCTTAACTCTTCTGAGTTAATTAACAAGTGTTTTAATTCTCTTCAGAATGTGCAATCAAATTGATTGCTTACAAATCGTTAGACGATTACTCTCACATAGAGGATATATGTTCATTACAATACTATCTAATAATACAATGAAACTTGAGAGTATTTCTTAGTGTTTCACTATATCTCTCTCTTTTCTCTTTCTCTCGTTACAAAAGTAAGCTTATAACCCTAAAGACTGAGACTGTTTCCTTTTCTTTAAATCTTCTCTTTTTCTCTTTTCACTTGAGTAGAATGGTTTGACTTTAGTAGCTTAGAGAGACTTCCTAGCTCTTCCTTGATGCTAATTTTTCTTTACACTCTATTTATTTTCATCATCTGTCTTTCTTCTTTTCCGATCCTCTATTTATACACCTTTGATGATATAGTCGTTAGATGATGCTTGTCTTGAAACTTGTTGATAATATGACTATTGGATGAAGCTTGTCCCTGTGCTTTGACTCTTCGTAGCACAGATGACAGTCATAGATTGATGTCTTGTTGTCAGAGGAGACTTGTTTTTCAGAACTTTATCAAAAGCATATTAGATTATTCATGTGGCACGACTTTTGATGAACGAAACATTCCACTTATATCTTTTTCTTCTTTCTAACGTTCATTTCTGACCTATAGGCGAATGCTTGTAGTAGATAACATGCATAGCGTAGAATAGATGTTTTCATAGTATATATATCTTTTTTCTTATCTATCTTCTTGTTTTTAAACATTGAGCATTTAATAACATTTAATATTTGTCTAGAATAGTCAAAGATTTTATGTTTTGGTTAGGATTTGACTGTTTGAGTTATCTAATGAGATTACTAGATGTTTCATGAGAGTTTTATCATTGAATGAAAGTGTGTTTGGCATGTCGTATCGTTTATCCTATAAGAGACTTTTTCTTTACTTAGTTTTTGTTTGGTAGCTACTCGTTATTTTTAAGATTGTGTTTAGTTGAATGTCTTTTATTATGTGTTTTGGAACAAGTTTTGTTCTTTTGATGTGTTTTCCAAACTCATCATTTTATCGTGGGAGTTCGTCCAGCTTAGTTAAACCATGTAGGTTTCTCTAGCCGATACGTTTGGCACGATGCTTTCTATTACATTGTTTAAGACTTTCTAGTCATGCCTAAATCGTTGGACACTTTTTATCAAGCTACGACATACTGAGAGGATATTATCGACTAATCTATTGTAAACACTTTTAGGATTTTGTTTTCTTTAGAAGAAGCATTTAGCGAGTTGTCCTTTACAAGTTTTTGGACTATTGATTATGACTTTCAAATAGCTTACCAAAAATGTTGTCTTGACACTTTTGTCTATTTGAGAGTTTTGATTAATTATCGTTTGGTACAGTAAGGTTTCTGCGTTTAGCAGGATGATGAATCGATATTTTATTGATTTCACTTAGTTTATTGTGCTAGAATTAATCAAGGAATTGTGCTTAATTGTCCAGTATTTTTCCGTTTATGCTAATTGTGCTTAATTTGACCAGAAATTCTAATTTTAATTAATTTGAATTTTCTGAGTTAATTAATTGCATTATTTATTGCAGGAAAATTTTGAAAATACATTTTGGGACATTAGGAAGGACACCAAATAAATTAAAGACTCTCCACTTGGACATTTCAAATTTAATTATATTGTAACTTAGTAGTATAGAATATTTTTAATTAAACTTATGCACAATGGGCTATTGTTGGCAAAAATGTGAAAAACCCAATTTTGTAGGACACATGGCACCTAGGGTTTTTATTTTGGGTGGACCCCACCCCTTTCAATTAGAGACTTATGGCCTTGAGAGCTTGAGAAGCCACCACTCACTCTTCTCTTTTTCATTTTTTGGTTTTTGAACGTTCTCTTTGGGGGAGAGCTGGAATGTTTTTTCCTTTGGAGAGCAAGTGTGCATTGTTGGTTCACGGATTCTCATGGTTGAATGAAGGAATACATTTCTTTTTCTTTTCATTTGTGTGCAAAAAGCTGAATCATTTATTTTAAGTCTCTCATGGTACTCACGGTGATGCATTGTTGGTGGAGTTTTCAATTGACTTTGGAGAATGAACCATAGTTACGTTAACTAGCTTGTGAGGGAACATTTTCTTTTCTTTTGGATGCATTGATGCAAACATTTTTCATGGTTTGACCCTTCCTTTTGATGAGTTGGACGGTGATAGCATCTACTTCCAACTCTTTGCATTTTACTCTTTAAAAGATTGGTGAAAAGGAGAAGAAAGGTGTTGCACATTCTCGGTTTGTGGGAAAGTTTGCTTGAAGTGATTTTTTCTTACTTTGCATTGGGAATATATGTGTTGGTACGGTGCTTAGGTTGAAGACAAGAATTCTAGCTCATTGCCTTGCCATCACCGTCCTTGGTTGCTAGAAGGGAGAATGTCTTTTGTTTATTTTATTCCATTTGACCTTGCACATGTGGCACCTTGGTAGAAGCAATTCCACTTTTTGTATTGGAGCATTCAAAGCAACATTTGCTTTTGGCTTGGTGGAGAGAGGATCGGTCATCCCTTGCCATGGAGAGAGAAGGAGCACGGTTTTCATGGTAGAATAGGTAGCACATGTCTTTTCTTGGAAGATGGAGCACATGGGACAAGGAAGCAACATATTTAATTACTTATTGAAGAAAGAAAATGAGATGGACGTTGGAGTGTAGCAACCTCACGGCCAAGAAGGTTTTTAGGCCATTTTCAATTTTAATTTCTTTAGTAGATGCACATGGGGTAACGTAAAATGGTAGAAGAATTTTATGTTTACTTATTGCTTTTGCTTTAAAATATTTTGCATTGTACTTTGAGTTGTTTTTTTTTTATCTTCTTAATTTAGTGTTGCATTTTAATACCTTTAAATGTGTTTGGATATTTATCTATTGCATTGTTCGGTTTATTGTTTCTGTTTCCTTTAATGTTATCTGTTCTATTCGATTGTATTAATTTCATTGCGATGTTAGATTAGGTTAGTTGGTTGGTTGTTAATAAAATTACAGTGTTTCCTTGAGATTTCCCGGACTGTCTTTATGTTTACTCTACTCTGCCTGACACTCTATGAAATCTGACTGTGTTCTTGCAACAGGTATACGCTTAGTTGCCCAGTTGATGATTGTATCTTCGCTTAGTTGATCAATCTGTATAGAACACATCAGATGGAATATATGTATTGCGTTCGCTTAGTTCGTGATTATGATAGCATGATTAACCTTTGCTTAGTCGGTTAGCTGTGCTGGATTAGAGGCTAGAGTAGTTTAATCATGAGACTCTTGCACTTTAATTGTCATACTGCTGCTTCGATTCTGCTCAATATTTAATTTGTTGTGTGCTTGCGATTAGGTATACGCTTAGTTGCCTAATCAGTGTTTAATCTTCGCTTAGTTGATTAGACTGTATGGTGCATGACTGATTAAATTTATGCATTGCATTCGCTTAGTTTGCAATTATGAAGACTGAATTAGCCTTCGCTTAGTTGGTTGATTCGTGTTGGATTTGGATTAGAGTAGCGTGTACTTGTCGTTAATCTGTGATTGGAAGCATAGTGATTGAGTTAATGACCAACCGTTTTTATTTTGTATTTGATTCCATTTTTACATTTATGTTTGCATTTCTGTTTACATTTCTGTTTGCATCTGTGTTTTAATTTAATTCATCTGCATTCACAAAACCTTTCAAAAAAAACCCCACCACTTCGTGTTTGACCTGATTCTCGAACCACAGTTTGGTCCTTGAGAGACGACCTAGGAGTCACTTCCTAGTCTATACTGCACATTAAATTTGTATGGGGTGCGACACCCATCACAGGACTTCTCTCATAGACGCTTTAACCTTTTTAGAATTGTTTAATGTTGCGTCTAGGCTAAGCCTAATTGTTTTTATATGAGTTTCGTAGGTCATTAGATTTTTAACTTTGGAAGTCGTTTAGTGTTACATAGAATTCTTATATCTTTTTCAATTCTTTTGATTTCCAACTATGCCTGGAATTAGTTTGACCATTTTTTGGTGAGGCTCATCTAATGTTTGTATTCCCTATGGAAGTCGTTTAATAGATGCTTCTTACTGGACCTTTAATTCCTAGTCATTTGTATTTCCTATTTATTGTGTTAGACTTGTTGTGTGGAAACCTTTTATTTTATACTTAGTATTTAGACTATTTTACAATCTAAGACTATATCCAAGACTACTTCATTTAATGTTGTTTGTTTAAACTTCAAAACCAAAGATATTGTAGACGAGCTTGTCTTGTCTCAACATGAAGGAAAAGGAAGAAGAAACCTTTAAAAGAGACTATTGCAATGAGAACTTAGGAAGAGAGGCTTGCAATTTTGGTAAAGTTTCTCTAATATCATTCAAGTTATAAGGATTACAAGAGGAGTGCTTTTCCTTTTATAGTTGAAGGAGAGAGCTAAAGTGCATGCACTTAAGAAAGAGCCCAGAAGCTTCTTTGGAAAAGGGGATGAGTGGAAGCCTTCCTTTCCAACTAACTCCTAACTTTCGTCCAAATACAATGCATAGGAGCCTTCTCTTGATGTGACTGGCCAAGGCTTCTTTCTTCCAAGTCCAAAGCTTCTTCAAGGCCTATTGAAGCCCATTTAGGCGTTGATTAAGGCTTAAGGCCTTAAATGAGGCATTAACCCACTTCTGATTGCGCCAAGGTCCTAACCACTACTAAACAAGGTTCTTGGCCAAATACAAGATATAAAATGAAGCTATATTACATATTTACAAAAGTGTTTAAGAGAAAAGAAGAGACTAATAATTGATCTCCACAAAAGTAGAGTCCTTGGAGCTTCATCTCCCTCTTCCATCCTCTTTGTCATAGCTTTTGTGAGTGGTCCAATATGTCCTCGAGATGGTCCTCCATCATTGATATTATTAAAATTATTTCTTGATTTATGTTTTTTATATATACGATTGAAATTTCTTACTCAACCTTAATTAGGATTTTCTCTCACTTCAAGGAAACTATCTTAAAAGTATAAACTAGATTTTTTTTACTAATACCTATTATTATTATTGTTTTTTGTCGATTAATTTTATGTCAATTACACAAATTATTCTTCATCAATAATTTCTTAAGACATTTTTTTGTTATTAATTGAAAAAAAATGACCAACAATTACTATTTTTTTTTATCCATGTGAGTTGGGAACACTTTAGTAACATTGATTGAAATTTTGACACAAGAAACTCCAATGAACAATGTTAATGTTAATATTTTTGAATTAATGAAATTTGTTAACATGTCATGAATGTCTTTTCATCTAAACCAAATATTAAAAAAATAAAATAATTTAAAGAATGAATCATGCTATTCAATATATTTAAATTTAGACTTAATTATTTGGTCCCATTTTTAAAACAAATTTCCATTGCATATTAACATTTGAAAAAGTGTCTAAATTATATCATTTTTAAAATAAATTACTAATAACGTTAACATGTCATGAATTAATATATGATTTTTTTTATAAGATTTTTGTTGTCACATATCAAGTCCCATTGGAATACGTGACACTGATCATACCGCGTAACATAGTATTACATGTCAAATTTCAATTTAACTCTTATTAATTGTTTTTTTTCAGTTTTTTAATTTCTTAATATTTTTAATTTTTTTATAAAGTTTTTTGTCACGTGTTAAATTCAAGGTATGATATGTGACATTGGCAATATAATATAATATGTTAAAAATTATTTTTAATAAAAATGTTAGTATAATATTTATATAAATAATAATTTATTTAAATTTAAAAAATAGATAATGTTGTTTTATTTTGATAAAAATTCAGACTAAATTATGCCTGTTAATTAGTTTTTTTCAAAAACAGCTAATTAAGACATTTTTTAAAAATTTTAAGATATAATTAAAACTTTTTTAAAATGAAGAACCAACTTACACACTTTCACCAAAACGAAACGAAGTCTATCAGAAGAATTAATTCTTATATTTTTTTATTGGACCGGAAGAGATGGAGTGGCTTTGGAAATTAAAAACCAGCGTGCAGCTGTGATGTCAAATTAAAAGTTAAAGACATATAAGAGTATGGGTGTAAACTCGGAGGTTTTCCGCTGTGATCCCATTATATTCAATTTAAGTAGTCCAACGCAGTTTCACGGGAAGATATAATTTTTGTAACCATCTTAAATTTGGGAATAAAATAAGGATCCCAGTACTTTGATACTGTGTTTTTATTATAACACTCTTAAATATTATTATTTATTTATATTTATTAAATATAATACTTTATAAATAAAAAGCAGAGTCAAATGATAGTCAGAGAAAAAGTGGATGTCAAAATACATTTTTTTTTCATAAAATAATTACATTGTAAAACTTGTTAATTCCAAAGACCTTCTCAAGTACGTCAAATACATGCAACAAAGATGTATAGCACCAAATTTTCTACGGGCTACGAATATTTCTGTGACCTAGTGCATCATCTACTTTTGGTGTTGACCCAGTGTTCATATCACATAATATTTCAATTCACATGAATACATGGTAGATACAAATTTCTTCTTAGACATGTGGTTCGAATGTTTGATCCGTCCTTTAAATTCCAAAATCTGGTTCCCGTAAGTAAGCTCTGTATTTAGAGAAAAACCTATGGTTTTCTGTGAATCTAAAATCTTTTTATAACTGAGCTATCTTGCATTTGTACAAGTGAAGGTGCGGACTCTAGGTGGTTTAAACCAAACTCAACTTTAGAAAATGAACTCATCCTTAAATTACATGCACTATTTTCATCATATCACTACTCAATGCGGTGTTTCTAATCACCAATCTGAAAATTGATGTTTTTGTCAAATTATACATTTATATCAAACTCAATTTATGAAGCACATTTGAATGCAAATAATCACAATTCAATTTTCATTTTACTACCAAGTACAACACAAGTATAGTGCAAACTCCATTTTTTTTTTTGGGTATTTGAGGTCCAATTAAAAGCTATAATCGAAATCTAATGTACAGCAGCGGTGATAAAGTCCCTGTTAGAATCTAAGATGTAGAGACTCGTCATACCAACCTTGTCATTTTTAAATTACAATTGCATACAGTTTTAGGCTTTTAGCAGACTAAGAAAATGCTTAACTAGCAGACTAAAGAATGGAATTAAGTCATATTCTAAATAACATAGCTCAGAGGTGAAGTAACAAATTGATCATGCCTCGTGAATTGGTCTTCGAAGACCAGTATAAACAGCTGACCTAAAAAGATAAGGTGTTTCTTCTGTCAATACCTCTGCATCCAACTTTTCAACATGGGGCCATATCTGCAAGCAACAATTTAATACAAGTTTTTAGAGCTAAACAAATCTAGAGCAATCTAACCATGGAGGAACAGGTGCAAGATTTTGTATATGTTAAGTGTTGTTTACAAGGCATTCCCTTAAAAGCCAAGATAAATGCAACCAGGGAATGGAACAATACCTCAGCAGCATACTGCCTAGAAAAAGCCTTCACATAGCCCAAAGTGGTGATACACCACTGCTCCTTTTCACCTACAACATAAGCACCACCTTTCTTCTCTCCATTTGACTGACTGTAGAAGACATTAAAAAGCAATAGTAATATGCACATGCGTACAAAGCAAGAGAAACATTAACTTTTCTTAATTATTAATCTAGCTCAGAAGGACAGGCACGAGAACCTGTTTTGAGATCTCTGGTTTTCGTCATCTAATTCCATTGTTGGTGGCTCTTCAGCGTCCACTGCCATCACATCTACTTGCACAGACTTCAACTCATGCAGTGTTCTAGTTCCTTCAGGAAGCCGCTCTGTCAACACATTTGAGAAGCTTTTGTACAACAAGAGAAATAATGTCTGTATATGCCAATAACCAACAATGCAATGAAAATTTTCTTAGAAACTCACTATTGGCAAATCTATTTTTTTTCAAATACATGGAAAAGTTATCTCTGACTGTAACAAAAATGTAACCATTCCCAAACATTGTAAACATGTTTGATACAAAAAACTTTATGCAAACAATTAACTTAACAAATTTTCCATCAATTACCTCATTTTCCTCAATTGCTCGGACAAGAAGAGCTTCCTTAGATTCTAAGGATTCTTTAACAATCACCACGTCCTCCGTTGTCTTTTCAGCATGTGACTTCCATCTATTCAATCTAACAGGTTTGTCACCAAGAACTGGTTCACCATCCACAAGTGTAAGTTTTGACTCTGCAGCATCTAGCTCAGCTTTTGTCTCTGTTAAACTCGCTTTTAGTCGCATCAAAGCCAACAAACTCAGTTGCCCCACTAATGTAGTAGAGGGATAACCAAGGATCAATCCAAGGACTCAACTATGATTAAGTCTAAAGTGTAAAGTTTAATCTTGTATTTATTCTATTTACTAATTACTAAACAGGTGGGGAAAATAAAATTGAATGACACCAAAAAGAAAAGAATTAAAACTAAAAATCTGTTTATAAGAAAAAAAAAATAAGAAATACAAGGAAAATAACAGAAAACAGAGATTTAAACTATCTAAAACAAAAACAGCAACAGAACCTATGCAAATATGAAAATTTAATGCAACTAAAATAATCCTAAACTAATGAACATTGCTACTGCCTAAGAACAGAAACAGTACCTAAATTCTATAGCTAATATGATCTACTGATTTACAAAGACACTAGAAATGCATATTACAATTAAGAAATCTAATTACTAACCAAATCAAACAACCAGTGAAGAACATGTGAAACAAGAATGTAGAGCAAAGTAATTCATGATTTAAAAGAACACATTTAAGAAAACAAGAAATTATTACCTAAGCTAAAACTAATCCTAAACATGTTCAGCAAATAAGAAAATACAGGAAACTAACTAAGAACATAGACAAAATTAAATTCACATTGATGTGAATAAATGAGTACTGAGAGTTCTCAGGATCCTGTTAAGTGAATCCCACCTCGGGGTATTCTAGTTCATATTTCAGAACCTAAACTGACTCTTCTCACTCATTCCTCCAACCAATGTACAAAACACAGAAACAAAAATATAACACTGATGAATCTTTATTTAATGGACTCAACTCTGACTCGAGAAGACATCTCGATTAAGAATGCTCGCTATGGAGTCATTTAATTCCAAAAGGAATTATAGAGATGCAGAGAATCAGAATCCAATTCATTTTCTAAACAGTAACAGAAATCAAAAGCAAGAACAAATTTAACACAAACAAGGATACGAACAAGTACACAGAACAGAACTTTATTAACATGAAAAGAGAAAATTACAAACAAGATATCGGAGATCACTGAATGAGAAGCTCATGGATTGTCACGGTTCCATGAATCTCATCAACAAAATCCAGATCACGAACAGAATCCCTACTCTAAGAAAAGCGAATAAAACCCTAAACTAGAGAACGAAGAACTGTAGCGTAAAAAGTGTCTGATGAGTCTGTAAAGTGTGTGTCAATTATTTACATAGAACCCCTTTTTATAGGGTTTGAAGAAAACGAAAGAAAGAATGAAAACTGAAAAGGGAAAAAGGGAACTTACTCTCGACGTTTTATGTCCTCTGATCGGACAGCCATCAATCTTTTTCGCAAGCTCCATCTCCACCATCCGATCATCTCTTCATCTCCACCGATCAACTTAAGCTCCTTTCCTCTGCAGACCAGCCTTCTCCAGTCACGTGTGCAGCTCCGGTGAAGTGGCACGAACCATCCAATCTCTCCTTTCTTCATCTCGCATTCACACCAAGCCCTAACCCACGGGCTAGCTTTTCTCCAAAATGAAACTCCAGCATGCTTTCTCGTTTTCTGCCAAATGAAGTCACAAAAGCAAAGACTCCTGCATCAGAACTTCAATCTCTCCAAAACGACACCGTTGCACTAAACGCATGCACAAGTCTAGCCAATTTCACCCGCGGCCCAATCCCAATTAAATCTGCCCAGCAATGTTAGATCAGCAGCGTCAATGAAATTTGTCCAAGCGTGGCAGCAACAGCAGTGTAGCAGGCCAGCCCAATTTAAAAAAATTGAATTTAAAGAAGAGTTAAAATGAAATTAAAAGAAAATAACCTACTCTAGAAAAATTATTTTTATTAAAGAAAAATATTAATTTCCTAATTATTTACAAATGTACTAAAAATACACTACAAATCTAATTTTAACTAAAATTATACAAAACTAAAAAATTTAAAGAAAAACCTAAAACTAACCTAATTCTAAACAATTAAAAAGAAAAGAACTCTTAGAAAAGATTTTTAACCTAGAAAAATATGCAAATCTAGAGTGTTATCAGCCTCCTTGGCAGCTTCCTCGGCAGATGAAATGTTCTTTTTAATAGTTAATATTTCTTTCCGTAAATCAGAAATACGATTATGTGTCTTGCTTACTGCATTTCTCAGAATCTGTTCAATAGAAATCAGGGTCGAATTACTATATGAAAGCAAAAGTAATTATCATGATGATCAACTGAAAATTCCATACATGCTATAAATTCATAATCCATGGCAATCAAACAAAAAACAAAAAGGATGTAAATTTTGAGCACTTAACTTTAAAAATTAAAAAGCAGATCACATCAAATACAATAAAAAGCAAAAGGCAGATGGTTTCTGACCCCTTAGACCTATAGCAGAGGAGGAAAGAGTTAACAACAATCTATCCGTAAAAACCTCAATTATGTACCTCCCATGGCCGATCCGATGTATGAAATTGCTAAATATTTTCTGCTGAGAAGACCCATCTCACAATAGCCAGATTTGATACAAGTCGATAACCCATCATCCTGTCAATAGCTATTGCTGTCATTTGGGTGTTACTGTTCCAGAAAGAACTCACTTCAGCTATCAGCATGACTTGTCGATCCTCATCCGGACATACTTTCACAAAGACTTGTGCATATCTCTCCAAGACAGTTATCAAATGAGTGAAACTCTTGGATCCAATATTGAGAAGTGTTTGTACAATCACTCTGAGGGTAACTTCTAGACCATTATTTGGAAGCACACTTTCATCAATCCAAGAGATTATTTCACGGACAGGTGACTTCCCTTTAACCATACTCTGTTGAGCTTTCCAGACAGTCCATGCTCATTGCTTTCTTTACCATCTTCTGAACCAAAACTAAAATTTGGCCCGCTTTTAGGAGGAAGCTATTCTTCCAAACGAGGTGCATTTTCAATACTCTACAAAATATCATGAAAATATACCATAAAAACATCAATATGCCAACTATATAAAAAAATATCTTTCAATTAATTCTGCTGCTAATAGAAAAGCATCCAATGTAGTCAATATCAAAACTTTAGACAAGATTAGTAGGATGGGAATAAAATATCATAAACCATAGTTTCACAACACGAAGCATAAGATTCTACAAAAAAATGCAAAACCATAACAGATAATGAAAATAACCTCTCAATCACATAATAAATTAAGTTAGAACTGAATTCTTAAGCATGTCATTCAATAAAATGTAGGAGTGATAAATAGCCACATAACACAAGTTTTTCACTAAATAAAGGTTGATTAAAAAAAATAATCTGTTTTAGTCAATTAAAGTTGTTTCTTTCGGATAAAATATAAATACAAAGCCAAAAAACAGAGATGAGAGATTAGGATAGGGAAACAAGCTATGAGAGAACAGAAGCTTCTCTCCTCTGCTGCCAGCTCTTTGACCTATCTACTTCCCCTCAGTTGTAAGCTCCACTGCCCTGGCAGACCAAAGCATGGGTGTAGAGAAAGCAGGTTGAGAGAAGGCAATTATCAACATCTCTGTTAGGAACCCAGAATTGAAAAGAGAAAGAAGAGTAATATTTCTTTATTGAAACATCTGCTGCATAAATCTTCTCTTCCACCAAAATTTTAGGATTATGCCTTCACTACAGCTGTTTATCTCATTAACAAGCTTCCTACAGGTTCTCTAAATTCTGTTGTTCCTTACTATGTTCTTTTTAATAAAGATCCTGATTTTGCTTTTCTAAAAATATTTGGATGTACATGTTTTCCTCTTTTAAAACCTTATCACTCTCGTAAGATTGATTTTAGATAAGAGGAATGTATTTTCTTGGATTATTCTTAAACACATAAAGGCTATAAGTGTCTGTCCTCTTACTCAAAAAATTTACATTTCTAAGGATTTTCAATTTAATGAACAAGAATTTCCTTATTCTTGGCTTTTTCCTCGTAGTCCTAACATTGCTAAAGATCTCAATCGGTATTTTACTTTAAATGCTACTCTTACACCACACCAATTGTCCACTACCACTTCCTCTACTGGTATGTCTATCAATTCCTCAAAAGAGTCATCTTGTTCTGAGTCTGTGTCTATTACTGCACCTACTGATGATTAATATTGTGTCAATACATGATGTTGTAACTCCTGTTGATACTCTTTCGATGAAGACAAGATCCAAATCTGAAATTGTTACTCACAGAGTGCATCCGTCACACTTCTTTCCAATTCAAAACCTACAAATGTTAAGCAAGCTATTAAAGATGCTAATTGGTTAGCTGCAATGCAGCAAGAATATGACGCTCTCATGAAGAAAAAATACTAGAGATTTAGTTCCATTACCTTTGATAGACAATATGTTGGGTGTAAATGTGTCTTACAAGTCAAAGAAAATGATGATAGCTCAGTTAATAAATATAAAGCACGACTAGTGGCAAAAGGATTTCATCAAAATACATAGGTTTGATTTTCATGAGACTTTTTCTCTGGTGCTGAAACCTATAACAATTCAAATTATTGTCACTCTGGTTATATCCTATGGTTGGAATAGGAAATTATTTCAGTCAGATGTTAACAATGCCATTTTAAATGGCTTTCTTGAATGAACAATTTATGACTCAACCGCCTGGCTTTAACGCAAGTGACAAGATTCTTGTTCGCAAGTTGAATAAAGCCTCCTATGGGCTAAAACAAGCAAGTTGTCAATTGTTTCACAGGTTGTAAACTACTCTTCAAAAAATTGGATTCGTCAATAACATTTGTAATTCTTCTCTGTTTACAGAAAACATTTGCAAATTATTTATTTTCTGGTTTATGTGGACGATATTATAATAATTGGTGTTCTGCTGCACTGATTCAAGACATTACATCCAAACATAATGTCTCTTTAAAACAATTGGGATATCTTGATTATTTTCTCAGTCCTGAAGTTAAATACTTACTTGACAAATCTATTCTAATGACTCAAACCAATTACTTCCAAGATTTGCTTTGTAAGTCACTCATCACAAATGCTCATACTATTTCTTCCCCTATGGTAACATGCTGCAAGTTATCCAAACATATGGAGCTGATTTGTTCCCTGATCCTACTTTGTATCTAATGGAAATCTCATATTGACCAGAGATAAGATTAATTTTTATTATATAAGTAGGTGCAAACCTCATCTTACAAGCTGATTTTGTGAAGTTGAATTAGGCTTAAAGTCCACTTCTTAACATAGCATCGTAGTCATGGGTTAGAGTCTATTCTCACAAAAATTGATATTTGTTGAGTTTATTGTTTCACCTACTATCGCCACTATTTAACAACCTATTAATGTCTAGTTTCACGTACAATATGTATATACCTCAATGTGAGAGATAAGATCCATAACCATGAAAAGCAGTGCAGCAGAACACCATGAAAAGCAGACCATACGCTATTTTAACAAAGCATCCATTCCTCTACATAACAAAAACAGATAAACAAAATATCTAACCCTTTTATGATTTCCCTATATGATCCATAACCATGAAAGGATCATGAGTGGCAATGCAGTCTAATTGTCTACTCATAAGGCAATGTGCAACAAATGTAAAATTTACTGTGGTTCTAGCTTTGATAAATTACCTGCTTAACTTTGTCCCAGTATGACAAGCGAACTTCCCTCTCCAGAACCTCTTGGACAAAGACACGTTGTGAAGCCCACTTTGGGAGGTCTAGGACATAAGCCCACTCTTCCCATGGCCAGATAAACTGGAAGTTTCATCTACATAATATAGACCATAAACCAAATTGAATATGAAAACACTTAATACAACTTGAGACTTAAGACTGATAAAAAATATATTCTAAGGGCTTAATGATCCCTCTCATTCTCTTCTATTTATAATGCAAAATACAAGAGTACATGTAATACAAGGAGTCTGCACTAGACTACTAGGTACAGAACTAGATACAACTCATTAATAATTCTGCAAACTAGCCTAAATGATGATACCTATATGTAATGATTCTAACACTCCCCCTCAAGCTGGAGCATACAAATTGTATGTACCAAGCTTGGAACAAATAAACTCAATCCGAGGTCCTCTCAATGACTTAGTCAATACATCTGCGAGTTGGTCATTTGATCCAACAAACTCAGTACATATTTCTTTTGACAATAATTTTTCCCGAACAAAATGACAATCAATTTTTATATGTTTGGTTCTCTCGTGAAACACTGGATTTGATGCAATGTGAAGAACAGCTTGGTTATCACAATACATCTTCATACTCTGGATGTCACAGAAGCTAAGCTCTCGAAGGAACTGCTTCACCCATATAAGTTCACATGTTAGTGAAGCCATTGCCCTATATTCAGCTTTAGTTGTTGATCGAGCCACTACATTTTGTTTCTTACTTTTCCATGAGATAATGTTTCCTCCAAGGAAAACACAATATCTTGTAGTAGATCGTCTATCAATAGGAGAACCTGCCCAATCAGCATCACAATATCCTGATACCTAAAGGTTTCCTTTGTCTTCATATAACAGCCATTGCCTGGGAGCCTTTTTCACATACCTTAGAATGTGAATGATAGCATTCCAATGGCCAACACATGGAGCTTGCATGAACTGACTAACCACTCCAATTGCAAAAGATAGATCCGGCCTTGTAATAGTGAGAGAGATTAGTTTTCCAACTAGCCTCCTATATCTCTCCGGGTCGGAGAATAACTCACCTTCTTCTGCTGTTAATTTTTGATTTGGATCCATAGGACTATCAACCAGTCTACAATCAATCATGCTTGTTTCTTGTAAAATATCCAGAGCATACTTCCTTTGGGAGATTACAACTCCATCTTTTGACTGAGCTACTTCAATGCCTAGGAAGTATTTGAAGCTCCCAAGATCCTTGGTTTGGAAATGTCTACACAAGTATTCCTTCAGTTGAGATATTCCAGCAGTATCATTTCCCGTAATAACTATATCATCAACATATACTATCAAGTAAACACATTTCCCGAGAGACGAATGATAATAAAAGACTGAATGATCTGCTTCACTGCGTTTTAACCCAAATTCTTGAACAATTGAGCTGAACTTTCCAAATCAAGCACGTGGAGATTGCTTGAGCCCATATAGAGATCGGTTCAATTTACAAACCATACCAGACTCCCCCTGAGTAACAAACCCAGGAGGTTGCTCCATTTACACTTCTTCCTCAAGATCACCATGGAGAAAGGCATTTTTGATATCCAACTGATGAAGTGGCCAATGACGAATGGCGGCCATGGCGAAGAACAAGCGAATAGTAGTCATCTTGGCCACGGGAGAAAAGGTGTCACAATAATCAAGACCATAAACTTGAGTGTACCCTTTTGCAACCACTCGGGCTTTGAGCCTATCAATGTCACCATTAGGGCCGACTTTAATTGCATATACCCATCGACAACCAACAGCCGTTTTGCCTGGGAGAAGTGGCACAAGCTCCCAAGTATTACTGTGGTCAAGAACCTGCATTTCGTCAATCATGGCTTGTTGCCATCCAGGATGATCAAGTGCTTCTTTCACATTTTTAGGTATAACCACAGGAGATACTGAGGATAAAAGGGAATAAAAGGAGGGCGACACTCTATGATAGCTAAGAAAATTATAAATGGGATGAGGGTTGCGAGTAGAACGAGTACCTTTTCTGAGAGCAATGGGCCAACCAGAATCAGCTTCCCCAGGAGGCGTGACAGGAGATGGTGATGGAGAAGAATCTGAAGGAGGAGATCCACCATTTGCTGAAAGAGGATTACTCATCGGGGTACTGTGTCGGAGGATATCAGTATGTGGAGTGGGAGGGTCGGGAGGACTAGGAGCATGACCTGAATTGACGGGGACAGTGGAGATATTGGACTCAACCACTCGAAGAGGAAGGACCTGTTGAAGGATATGAACATCTTGAACAGATGGAGAGAAGAGAGGAGTTTGTTCAAAGAACTCAAACACCATGATTCAATTGTGACTTAGTTCACTTGACCTTTACTATAGGACAATTGATGTAGCTTATAACAATGCCCCCATCAACAATTATTCCACTAGGAATCGAAGCCTTGGCATATCTAGTCTCCACCATGAGACATTTGATGCAATCCACAACAATCTCTTCTTCAACAATTGTCTTGTTGGAAATTGAACTTGTGACCTTGGTCTAATACCAATAACTTTTTTTTCTTACTAACATTCCAATATTTTGAACCTCAATATCAAACTATTTTGATAGTCTTTTGGAGGGATTAAACTATTTTATATCAAACATGGCCAAAGTATACATTCCAAAAAATCACAAGTTCATTGGTTAGGAACAAGGCCATCCATTCCTAAACCTAGATAATTCTATGGAAAGAAGCATTAAACTTTCCATGTCATTCCAAAATGGCCAGCTTTGATAATGCAAGATTTAACAGAGACAATGATGCTTCCATCTAAAATAATAGTTTCGCTTCTTTTTTTCTAATCAAGCATCCACATACATGAAACTCAATTTGAATTTCTATAGGAAAAAGTTCCTAGTTTCAGATCCAAATACCTAATAATAATTATATATAGCAAGCAGTCAACATTGCTGTGAAAACTAATTACATAAACTTTCACATTCTAATTTACACCATTAGATTTTAGAATTCCTAATCAATACTCAATTAATTATAGACAGCTTAGTTAAATGGAAATAGTACTAATACCCTTAACTGAACATTCAGCTAATTAAAGGAATAAAGACAATGAAAATACAACACCCATAAACCAACCTAGAAGTTTCAGTGGCTTAATAGCTTACCTGAAACATGGTTTTAGTTTTCTCCACTAATTGCTTCCCAAAGTCCTCATTTTCCAAGTTAATCAAGCCAATCTGCAATGAAATCATTCATGGAGAAACAGAATGCTCAGAAACTTCAATTGGAAATACACAAGCAAGACAACTACAGCACAGTGATACACCTAATTCACATTCAATGTAAAATACAGCAAATAAATTAATAACTGAATAATGTAACAGCATAAAAGAGTGAAGGTGTTAGACTAGGTTAATTACAATGCTTCTTTTATTATTTAAGTATCTAGTTTTCACCCAAATTTTGCTCGTTACATACATTTCATTCTTGAAAAGCACATCAAGTATAAATGTTCTATGAACATTATTGTCATCATGATGTTAAAATCATACTACTGCTCACTAAAAAAACATGTTTTCCAAATGCATTTAACAAAAATCTTAATTCCAAAGCCAAAAAGAATAAATTGAAGCCACTGTATCTTTAATAAACTGTTTAACTATATTGAAATATATAGGTTATACTAAAATTGTCTGTCAATGTACTTGATTGAAAGGACCTTTAAAATACACAAAACTGACAAGTAATAAACACAAGCTAACAAAGTTTATATAAAGGTTGCAGTCGAAAATATAATAAAACACGGGAAAAAAGGTGTGAAAATTAAGAATGTTAAGTCTTTTATAAAATGGAAACAAGAAAACATTTTAAAAATTAAAAATCAGCTACATTATCATGTCATTATTAATAACTAGAAGTTCTGTGCAAATAGGTCAAAATATTCAGTAGAACTTCCAGTTGCACAACCACGACAATAACAAATTAAGTCCACCAACATCCCAATATTGATATCATTAGCGTTCACTAAATAAAGCTACCTCTAAAAATGGAACACACATATATATATATATACACACTCCCAAAAGTAACAATAATAACAATAACAATGCTGATGAGAAGAAGAAGACTTTATATATACATGACATTCGTTCATACACATCCACAGTAAGATATTGCAACATGCAGAGAATAAAATAACAGATGTCATTACAGTTCAAGAGAAAAGAAATCTCTACCAGGGTTCCATACAGAGGAATCTTGTGAGGCAAATGCTCAGCACACGTGAGAAGGAACTGCACAAACAAATCCAATAAAGTAAAGCTGATGTGATATCATGCAAGGCATTACGATACAGAAAGAGACATGTACAAATACTGCACAACTCACAAAATCACACATGCTAGAATATTGAAATAAGACCACAACATAAAAGGTATAACATTTTAAAACATGTAAAGAAAATGCAACTAAGCAACTAACAGGTCCAGATAACACCCTTCTAATATAATTACAAGGTTATAGATTCCAATCTACTTTAAATGTTTAAGATTTCTGAAACATACTGCGCTCTTTTCTGAAGAAAACCACTGGCAAGCAACAAGCTAAAAAGGTCAAAATAAAGTATAACTAGCATTAAAACAAGCAATATTAACATCCTCCTCAAACATGTGTGTTCCACATTGATGGCCCTACATTAAGAACGAAAATTGATTCACAACTACTTCGTACAACATAATATAGCATATCACGAATTAGTCCACTATCGAAGCTACAAGTACAAGCCTCAAAACAAGTACAAGCCTCAAAACTCCCAAGAAGCGAATCGAAACAATTCAATTATTCAACCGATAAATCAATTGACCTAACTATCGAAAATACGACCAAAATGCGAACGAGAAGAATCAGAGTTTACCTCCAAAACATCGGTATGGGAGTGGTCAAGTTCGCGACGAAGGGCGCCAAAGCACGTATCCTAAGAAATCAAAAGCAAAAAGAAAGATTAGACATCAACCAGTTTCGCGGCGAAGAGAAAAACAAAGAAGAGAAAACTACAATGTGATCTTTATAGTCAGAGGAGACTCCGTATTCGGGACTCTTGTCACCGATTCGTAGAAGAAGGTTTTTCCAACTGCTCATGGTTTGCCACACTACTACCACACGGAAGAGTGAGAAACCAACAGAGGAACTAAAAGGAAGGAGCGTTGGGTTTTTATGAGGGTTTTGGGTCTGAGGCCTGAACTGCAAGGACTTCAACTTTTTACCCTAACGATGTTACTTGGTGGCCCGGAAGTGGGAAGGGAATACACTTCTTATTTGTCAGACTTACTTAAAGAATGTGATGAGTAAATCATTTTTAAGTCCACATCTGATTAAAATTAAACATTTATAGTGAAATATGCATTTATTTTTTTATGATAATTAAAAGAAATAAAATTGTTATTATTATTATAAAATTAATTACAAATAATTTTTCTAATTTTAAAGTGAGTAGTTTTTATTTACTTTTTAGAAAAAAATTTAATTAAAAAATAGTTAAATTTAGATAAATAATTAAATAAAAATAATAATTAAATTTAAATAAACAAAAACCTAAACGATAATATTTATAAAATTATTATTTTCATTTAAAAAACAAAATCAAAAAATAAATGTAGACATAAAAAAAAAATCTTCTATGTATATTACTTCTTTAGTATTTTGTAATTGATTATGCTTTTCTTTATTGAATTTATTATTTTACTATAAATTTGGCTAATTTTTTTATTTTAATAATTATTATAATATTGTCTAAAATTTTGTATTTTTATATTTTATTATTGTAAATATAACTATTGATGATATCTTGTTTGTGACACATTTTATAGGTTTATGTTTTTTATATATAAATCTTACTAATATTTGGTAATAACTATTATAATGTTTAATTTTTAAATTATTTTTTCATTATTTTAGTATATACACTATTACCTGTTTTTCTATTATAAACATAGCTCGTATTATTTATTTTACTATTTGTAAAAGAACTACCTAACCATAAATAACTACAAATTGTACTCGTGCAATGGATGTTTAAAAATATAATTTATTTATTATATTAATTTTATGTTGTAATAATATAATTATAATTTAATATAATTATTTCATTTTAAAAATATAAATGATAATATTTTGATTATTTTTTTGACAATAATGTATTTAATTATTTTTATATTTATAATAAAATATTCTATATATAATTGTAAGATCTTCAAAATTTTGGTATTAAATGTGGTAAAGTGTTTTAAATAATGATATTCAATTATTTTATTTCAAAAATATTGAAAGTATAAATAAAATTTTTATCTTAGGAGTTTCATTATTTAAAAAACTTTATCCTTCTAAAAACTTCCCTTTTTAAATTCTCTTTGTTTTCTCTCTAGAGACCCTAACTTTCTATCCATTTATGGAAAGATTAAGGACCGTTTGAGGGTTCCTTGAGGCGAGATCTTCATTTCTAGTCGATTGATTTCACCTATAGAGTAAGTCGATTTCTATTTTTTTCTTTAAAGTTTGATATCTTTGCATGTAGGGGTTTTCTTTACTTTTTTGAGGTCTGAGTCTTCTTTAAGACTCTTTGTTGATCAGTGTTATTGAGGGTATACTCTGTTCAAATTGTCATGAATTGTAGGGGCAAATAGAGATATTGAAGCCGTAGGAGAAATTTTAGAGTTCTTGAAATTGTCGGAGCGTCAACTAGGTAAGAAAAGCTAGTTTGTTTGGTTTTGGATTTGTTATGCATGTGATATTTGATGTTTGTATGATGATCTGATGATTGATTTATGAATTTTAATTAAATCGTGAAATTTGGTATGTTGGGTACTTGAAAAGGATGGTGTGTTAAATTTAGAACTGATGTATGTTGGGGTGTTTGGTTTGTTGTTGTTAAAATTTGTTTATTGATGAATTTGTGAATGTAGATTTAGTGAGTTTGAGCTGATATGGTTTTACAGAACCTGGGTATGAAATATAGTAGTAGAAAGGTGAGTTTTGGACATAAAAATTGAGTTTTTAAAAAGTAAGATTATAAGATCATGGTTTAAGGGAAAGTTTACAGTTTTGGGAATTGTCTTGGGGTTATTTAGGGCCTATTTGCTCTCTTATTATACAAAAATATGGTAGATTGTCTAGGTAAGAGAGCGTCTGGTAAAGGGTCGTCTAGTAAGAGGTCGTCTAGGTTAGGGATGGCAAAAAAATCCGCGGGCACGGGTATCCGCGAGGAAAATCCGCGACGGGTAGTTACTACCCGCGGATATTTACTATCTGCGGGTAACGGGTAGCAGGTATTTTAATACCCGCTTCTAAACGGGTCGGATACGGGTAGTATACTACCCGACCCGCAGGTACCCATTACCCGCAAAAGATAAAAAAATAAATTAATTTATATATATTTTTAATTAAATTTAATTAAAAATAAAATAAATTTATATTTTATTAGGTTAAATTTAATTAAAATTAAATTTTAATTTATATTTAATTTAATTTACATTATATTATAAATATATTTTTTGTAATTTTATTTAAATTTTATTTTAAAATGTATAAAATAGTTTTTTTTTTGCGGGTATCCGCGGGTACCTGTGGGTTTTAAAATACCCGCGGGTACCTGTGGGTTTTAAAATACCCGCGGGTATTTTTTAAACGGGTACCCGGCGGGTAGCGGGTAGGATTTTATCCGGCGGGTCGGGTTGCGGGTAGACACTATTCGTGCCCGACCCGACCCGTTGTCATCCCTAGTCTAGGTAAGAGTCATCTAGTAAGGAGTCCTCTGGTAAGAGATCATTTGGCAATGAGTAGTCTGGTAAGAGATCGTCTGATAAGGGGTCATCTGGTAAAAGATCGACTGGTAAGAGTATTTTGGTGCGGAGTTGTCTAGCAGAAACTAAGTTGTGGGGAATCTTGAATTTAGGGTTTCAGACATTCATTTTGGACGTTCTTTATGTCGTTTGGGTTTTAGACCCTTCCAGAGCTTTTAGTGAGGGTTTCAGGGCTATTTTTCGTGTCTAGTGTGGGTATCAAACTGCCATGAAGAAAAATGTATTATTGTGTAATTATTATTTCCAAATTTTTATAAATGATTATATACTTGGAATACCTTGAGTATGTGATGATAATGATGATGGTTATGAGGTGATTAATAGAGATGTGTATACATATATTTATGATTTGTGAACCTATTTATGGGTATGTTTATGGTTGATGAATATAATGATGATGAGTATGTTGTGAGGATGATAAACGGGTGATGTGAGAGGAATCTCAAGGAGAGATTATATGTTAATGAGAGTTGTGGTGACTGCTTAATAGTGAGACTTTTGAGAGAAGATATCTTGATATTCTACCAATCATTCAACTCATGTAGAGTGAATGGGGGTGATGGAGAGAATGACAGGAGGTCTTTACCCTAACCCTTTGGGTCATGTAAGGGAAGACTAACCTCATGGGGAATTAGGTTGTGTGACCCTTATTTATGACTCTGCAGAGTATAAATACTACCATGGATGCAAACTTTCAACGAAGTCTGTCGGATCCAGATCATTGAGTGGAGAGGTTAAGTTTAGAAATGGCAAAAAAATCCGCACTCGCGGATATCCGCGACGGATAGTTGATACCCGTGGATATTTACTACCCGCAACCCGCGGGTAGCAAATATTTTAATACCCGCTTATAAACGTGTCGGGTGCATGTATTATACTATTCGGACCTGCGGATATCCGCTACCCGCAAAAAAAAAATTATATTTTATTAAGTTAAATTTAATTAAAATTAACATTAATTTACATTTTACAAGGTTAAATTTAATTAAAATTGAATTTTAATTTATATTTAATATTATTTATATTATATTTTATATATTTTTTATAATTCTATTTAAATTGTATTTTAATAATTTATAAACAAATATTTTTTTTTAAATATTTGCGAGTATCCGCAGATATCCACGGGTATCCGTGGATTTTAAAATACCTGCGAATATTTTTTATGCGGGTATCCATGCAAGTAGTTGGCCGAGTTGCAGGTGGATTTTTTTTTGTCAGGTCGGGTTGCGGGTAGGCACTATCTGTGTCCGACCCGACCCGTTGTCATCCCTAGTTAAGTTGTGATATGATTAAGTGTGTGATGAGTTGTTGTGAATGTTGAGATATGATTTCCTATATTAAATTGTAATATGTTGATATCTTTGTATACTAGCTTACCCTTACTTGTATGTCTTTTTGTGCTATAATCTCTCTGGCAATCATCATCATTTGGTGTGAGCAGAGGATGTTCTAGGTGTCAGCCCATCGTTAACTGAGCAAGAGGATATACGATGTTGTTGAAGCTACCAAATTAATACTATTGATGGAAGTCCCACATCGACTAGAGATAAGGTCAATTCATAATATATAAGTGGGTGCAAACCTCACCTTACAAGCTGGTTTTGTGGGGTTAAGTTAGGCTTAAAGTCCACTTCTAACATGGTATCAGAGCCATCATTAAAGCTTATCATAGCGATATTTGTTGTTTGTTGGGCATATTTTTCCACCCTCTATCGGGCCGCTATCGGACCACCCATTAATGTCTAGTCCCACGCTCGAGATGTATATACCTCGGTGTGAGGAGGGGTGTTGGAAGTCCCACATCGACTAGAGATAAGGCAAATTCATAGTATATAAGTGGGTGCAAACCTCACCTTACAAGTCGGTTTTGTGGGGTTGAGTTAGGCTCAAAGTCCACTTCTAACAACTACTTTACACAGTAACTTCAGTATTGCCAAGTTAGTAATCAAGAAAGTAGATAGGGTTAAAGTGACCCTAAGTCGTTTCCCAACGAACACATAATTGCTTTTCAATATTTGACTCTCACGAAGGCTTTGAAAAGGTTAGTGAATGTTATGCAATGCTTAAAAATAAGAATGAAAATATATCCTAATGAACTTGATGTTGAAGAATGTCGTGAGTTTAAGCGAAGAACAAATGAGAAACTTTGAAGCAATTATAATGAAATATGCTAATTCCACTGCTTTTCCAAGATAGATTCATCATCGGTTATCCACAAATCACTGTTCAATTAATTACTGTTCGAGTTTCAAATTAATTAAAGTATATTCTCACTTGAGGGCGATCATACAATTAACCAAAGTAGATTCTCAATCAAATGCAAGACCTTCCTATATTATTCACAATGAATTTAATCAAAGTACATTCTCAATCAAATCCTATTGTGTTTAATCATGTTTATTCTTATATCCCTTAACCAAATTAAAATATAATTAATCAAAGTAAATTCTCAATTAATTATAGTTGAAAATCTTACCACCAATCAAAGTACATTCTTAATTAGTAGCAAGAACACATTTAATCATATGAAGGTTCCTAAACTCAATCAAGGTAAATTCTCAATCAAACCTAGAAACCCTTGAACTCATATGATTAACATGCATGTAGATTCAAACACCTTATGATGCAAAAATCATTACTTTTAACATGATTGAGAGATGAAAGACGTAGAAGAAGAATAACTAAAATCAATAATCATAAGAAACAAATTCATTAATTCAACTTAACCTCAGAATCCATAATGAAATTACATTGGAATAGCCCTAAAAGCATAGCTCTCCGTCAATGGAGTAGAATATATGGTAAAATAAAAGTGAGAGGATGGTGGATGATGGCTTCCATTGGAAGAGTCTAAGTGAATGAGTGAATGAATAAGTTATGATTTCTTCCTCCCCTAAGTTTCTTTGTATAAACTTTATTGGGCTTGTACTCTAAGTATTTTGTTGATAAGATATTTTCTTTTGATATATTTTCATATTAAATTAATTATCTTAAAAATATCAACTGAATTATCTATTCCATTAATGTCCTTCTTAAGTTTTCAAAATTACATAAAAGCCCTTAAAAGTTCCTTTAATTGCACTTTAACCCTTCTTCTTTTTTTCTAATTGTAATTTAGCCCTTTAGTTGACCAGAGTACAGTTATTTGACCATATAAAATCAGTCAATTAGGGACTACCACATGGCAGCCCCTTCCCCACCCAAAAGTAGGGTTTTAAATTAGGGAAAGGATCGGGGGAAACGAAGGTACTAGAGCTCTCACGTGTTGGTGTTACCAATAAGGAATATTGGTAAATCTTGAAGACATTTAATTTGATGATGCTGCAAGAAGACTTAGTTGAAGAAGAGTCTAAAATTATTTAAAAGCAACTTGTAGAAATTAAATGTAGTAGGAAAGTCTTATAAACTTTGTAAAATTCACATTTTAAACTGCAATAATCGATTATCAAGAAGCAACAATTGATTATCACAAGTCATTCAGGAATAATCGATTATCACCTCATATAATCGATTATCACTTTTTGAAAAACATGTAACGGACTTGAATAATCGATTATCACTTACAATAATCGATTATTCGTGGCAGTTGGGACTTGACCTTTGATATTCAGAGTAGATGGCTATATGTAGGGATTCTGAGAAATTCAACACAACGTTTTTTTTTTAACTGAGGCTTTGCAGAATACTGTTTGTCAGAGGAAGTTCTCAGAAGCTTGTTCAAAGTTCCCTTGCTTGGTCTCGTGAACAGGAGAGGCTCGCGTTTCGTGTGTCGATAGTCGGAGCAAGCTCTCTTCGAGTTAGCAAGGTGCTCTGCCTGGTCTCGTGAATAGGAGAAGCTCGCGAATCGTTGGTCGATTGCGGGAGCGGTTCTCTTCGAGTTGGCAGAGTGTTCTTCTTCCGGTTCGTTCGTCGAAGGAAGGTTTATTTTATCAGTTGTTATTCATTATATTTGTAATCTGTGAAACAAATTTTTAGTGGAACTGTTAATCACTTTTACAGTGATTAACGACTGGACATAGATTCTATTGAATCGAACCAGTATAAAAATTACTCGTGTGATTTTCTATTCCCTACACTCTTTATCTTTTACGTATATCAATTGTTCGACAAATTTTCTGAAAGAAAATTGATTTTCTAAAAAGGACCAAATTGATTTTAAAAAGGTGACCGAACACGCTTTCCGCTTACTATAAGTTTTATTCCGCTGCGTTTTACTCTTCAAACCATACCATTCCTGGTACCAACAATTGGTATCAGAGCTTGTTTGATAGTCTTTCAAAATTTGCGAAAATGGTCGGTCACAACCAAAACCTTGTATATGCCGAGGGTGCTTCTATTAACAGACCACCACTTTTTACTGGTGATAACTATGCGTTCTGGAGAGTCAGAATGGAAATTTTTATGGGGTCTGTTGACAGAGGCATCTGGGAAGCTGTACAAAATGGTCCTTATATTCCTAAGAGCACAGTTGATGGTGTAGAGGTAGAAAAACCATACTTTAATTGGACTGTTGAAGAAAATAGACGAGCTCAGTTTGATATTAAAGCTCGCAATATTATTTCATCTGCTGTTGTACTTAATGAATTCTATAGAATTTCAGTGTGTAAGACAGCACAGGAAATGTGGGAAGTCCTCAGAGTCACACATGAAGGAACAGAGGAGGTGAAACGTGCAAGGAAGAACACTCTCATTCAGGAGTATGAGATGTTCAGAATGCAACCTGGAGAAACAATTTCTGATGTCTAAAAGCGCTTCACTCACATAGTGAACCACTTGACTAGGTTGGGTAAGACTTTTGATAATGATGAATTAAATGTGAAAATTTTAAAATCATTAGACAGGTCTTGGCAACCAAAGGTGACTGCCATCTCGGAGTCTCAAAACCCCACTCAGATGTCGATGCCAATTCTGTTTGGAAAGCTTCGTGAGCATGAGCTAGAGTTGAGGAGACTAACTGCTGAAGAGGATCAAGGCAAGAGAAAGACACTAGCCTTCAAGTCCGAGATCTCTAAAGGAAAGAGCTCTAAAAGGATTGAAGATGATGATTCTGATGATGAGGATAACATGAGCCTTATGATAAAGAAGTTTGCCAAGTTTATGAAGGCAAAAGGAAAAGACGAATTCCGCAAAGAAAGGAAAGTAAATCAAGAATCACCTTCAAGTGTAAAATGCTTTGGTTGTGGAGAAAGAGGACACATGAAATCTGAATGCCCAAAGAACAGGAAAAGTGAGGAAAAGAAGAAAAGAAAATTTCAAAAGAAAAAGAAAGCTTACATAGCTTAGGAAGACAATGCTTCCAGTTCAACAAGCTCAAGTGATTTAGATGAGGAAGCTAATATTTGTCTAATGGCTGACTCAGAAGATACTGGAAGCCAAGTAAGTGATTCTAGCTTTGAATCTAGTGAATTAGACTTACAAAAAGCTTTCTTTGAACTAATGAATGAATCTGAAAAACTTGATGCTACACATAAAAAGCTTAAGAAAGAGCACAATGAATTGAAATTGAAATATGATAAATTGCTTGATGATGAAGTTGTCTTAAGAAATAAAGTTAGTACTTTAGAAACAAAATTATCTGATGCAAACACTACTGTTAAACCTGTTGAATGCTTATCTTGTAAGAGTCATATGTTTGATATTGACATACTTGAAAATTTACTTGCAAAGACTACCAAAACTAATTCACATGCTAAGACAAACCTTAATAGAAGCAATGTTGAAAATATAAATATGCATCAAATAAATAAGTCCAAAGAAAGAAGAACTCGTAGAGTTTGGGTTGAAAAAGGGACTTCTGTTAAAAACAAAGTAAGTAATGTTTGTTGTTTTTACTGTATGAAGCATGGACACACATCAAACAAATGCAACATTAAACATTTTGGTGTTCCAAATGGTAAATATGCATGGGTTAAAATTGTGAAATGATTTACACTTGCATGAACTAACCCCAAGGACCCATAATTAGATTGGGGACCTAAAATTCTTGCTAATTTGTTTTGCAGGAACCGACTAAGTCAAAGAAGTCATTGTGGTATCTTGACAGTGGTTGCTCAAGACACATGACCGGTGACAAGAAAAGGTTCATCCACCTTGAGAAGAAAAAGCAAGGATTTGTGTCTTATGTGGATAATATCATTGGAGATATTTCAAAAGGGGTAACTACTAGACATAATCTTAATAATTTTTGTCTAACTGTAGCTTTTGTATCTCAGATAGAACCAAAGAACATAAAGGAAGCTCTTCAAGATGACAAATGGTGCGTTGCTATGCAAGAAGAGCTAAACCAATTTGAAAGGAATGAAGTCTGGGAACTTATTCCAAAGCAAGATAATTATCAAGTCATAGGAACCAAATGGGTTTTTAGGAACAAGCTTGATGAGGATGGAAACATCACAAAGAACAAAGCAAGGCTAGTTGCAAAGGACTACTGTCAAGAGGAAGGTATAGATTATGATGAAACATATGCATCAGTGGCCAGTTTAGAAGCAATTAGATTATTACTTGCATATGCATCTTTGATGAAATTTAAATTATATCAAATGGATGTGAAAAGTGTGTTCTAGAATGGTTTTATAAAAGAAGAAGTGTCAACCTCCTGGCTTTGTGGATTTCAAATATCTTGATCATATTTATAAGTTAAAAAAGGCTTTGTATGGTCTTAAACAGGCACCTAGGTCTTGGTATGAAAGACTTAGTACCTTTCTAATTGATAATAACTTTTCTAGAGGCAAGGTTGATTCAACCT
Organism: Vigna reflexopilosa; assembly: GCA_027742785.1. Taxonomy (NCBI): domain Eukaryota; kingdom Viridiplantae; phylum Streptophyta; class Magnoliopsida; order Fabales; family Fabaceae; genus Vigna; species Vigna reflexopilosa. Next base: position 11,986,169 of record CM050932.1, read on the forward strand.
TATTTATAAAGAAAGTAGGAAAACACATCCTGATTGTGCAAGTTTATGTAGATGATATTATATTTGGGTCAACTGATGACTCTTTGTGTGAAGAATTTGCAAAAATAATGCAAGGTGAGTTTGAGATGTCTATGATGGGTGAGCTGAATTTCTTTTTAGGACTACAAATAAAGCAAATGAATGGAGGTACTTTTATCTCTCAAACAAAATATTGTAGGGAAATTCTTAAAAAATTTGGCATGGATACTTGCAAAGAAGCTAGTACACCTATGGCAACTTCTTGCTATTTAGATAAGGATGAATCTTGAAAAGAAGTAAATGAAACTATGTTTAGAGGTATGATATGATCTTTGCTGTACCTAACTGCTAGTAGGCCAAATATTATGCAAAGTGTATGCGTATGTGCTACGTATCAAGCCAATCCTAAAGAATCTCATTTGACTGCTGTCAAGAGAATCTTAAAATACCTTAAAGGAACCACTTCTTTTGGACTTTGGTATCCCTCTGATGCTTCACCTAGTCTAATAGGTTATTCTGATGCAGATTATGGTGGTTGTAAAATTGATAGGAAAAGTACTAGGGGAACTTGTCATTTTCTAGGTTGTTCTTTGGTGTCCTGACACTCAAAGAAACAAGCATGTGTAGCCTTGTCTACCACTAAAGCTGAATACATTGCTGTTGGCAATTGTTGTGCCCAAATTCTATGGATGAAACAGCAACTAGAATACTTTGATATTTTCCTTGATAATATTCCCTTAAAATGTGATAATACTAGTGCTATAAATCTGACTAAGAACCCCATAATGCACTCAAGAACTAAACACATTGAGATTAGACATCATTTCTTAAGAGATCATATTCAAAAAGGGGATTGTCAAATTGAATATGTTGATACCTTACATCAATTAGCTGATATTTTCACCAAAGCACTACCTAAAGATATATTTTTTGAGCTTAGAAGAGAGTTAGGAGTGTTAGACATGTCTTAGGATCAAAGCTTATGAAAAGTTTTGCATTTTCGTAAAATTAACGCTTCATAATCGATTATCAAAAGGCTATAATCGATTATTCAAACTTGAAACTCAAATCTGGGAAATTTTTGAACAGATAATCGATTATCATCAAGCATAATCGATTATCATGCAATTTCTGGGCAGTGATTTTTGAGCAGATAATCGATTATCTCGAGCCATAATCGATTATCACACTGACAGGTTCAAAAATAGAGTCGTTGGAGCGTCCCTTAACGGCTATAAACGGCCATAAACGGCTAATTTTTCCATTTTTCCTATAAAAAGCCTCCCATAATCGATTGTTAGTCACTCCTTTGCACCCATACACTGCTAAAATCAAATCTAGAGCTAAAATCCTCTCCATTTATCCTCACTTTCTCAAAGTCTCTCTACCTCAAATCTTTTCATGGCGGATTCAAGAAGACATCGCCACAGAGCTGCTGGCGCATCCTCTTCCTCTCAACCACGTCCTGCAACCATCGATGGTTGGATTTCAGATCAAGGAAAACATGCGGACTATGTTAATTCCTGGCAAGAGAGAAGAATCATGGCGGTAAAGTATATTCGCCTTGATTTTTTTCGTTTTTATGGATTTCAATTTCCAAATCTGTTTGCTGGTCAAGACTCACGAATCTGGTGGAGCAAAAAGGTTGCATTTATCACGATCTCATAAGAGTTTTCTACTTCAACTTGAGATATAGAGATGGGATTATATCCACTAAAGTTAAGGGTGTCCGCATAATTTTAGATGATGATGTGTGGATAAATGTTGCCCAACTTACCATCTGGATGATGCTGTAAAAGTCCATCTAGGACTTGAAGATTTCAATAGGTTGATGACTTTCCAATCCTTCTTGCGTCACCCTGAACAACAGACAAATTGAAGGCAATTGCTAGTTGGGGGTTTCAAGGTTGAAGAACGAATGATTCACTACTTGATCGTCTGGATATTGTGTCCTAGAGCAACCAACCATGTTCAATGCTCTGAGCAGGATCTGCTTCTTCTGTATGGGATTTTAAATCACATACACATCGATTGGCCTGCTCTCATTGCTGACACAATGGTAAAAGCCAAGAAATCTCATTCCTATCAATTTCCCTATGCTCTTCTTATTTCTAGGATTTTGGAGTACAAAGGTGTAAATGTTGAAGGAGAACTTGTCCAAGCCATTCAAGTTGTTGGCTCGGAAATTGGAGATACTACCTTTCGTCAGATGGGATTCATTACCAGAGGAAGAGTTCTCATCCACAAAGATGATGACCATCCTGATGAAGATGAAGATGATGACATCGATACTCATATGGCAGAACCAGTTAGTGTTGCTGCTCCTTCTGATGCTGGTCCTTCTACCATGCCCTCATACTCCACGCTATTTGTGGAAGAACATTTTGCTAGATTATCTAAGCAATTGGAGGATATGAGCCTAGCACAAAGAACACACTTTGAGGAGATTTATGAGTGGCAACAATCTATTAATGAGTATATGGTTGATCAATTTCTTGATCTTGATGTTCGTCTATCTAACATCGAGAATCACCTTCACATTCAACCTCCCGAGAGATCCCCAAGTCCTGAATTTTAGAAATAGGATTTTATGTTTGTGTGCTTTGTTGATTGGTTGTTGTTCTTTCATCTATGTTAAATTTCTGTCTTTTATGTTTCTTATTATGATGTAATCCTTCTTTTCATTAATGAAAATGATCTCTTGATTATATGCATACTTTGTTTAATTGAAGGGGAGATCATATTTAGGGGGAGCTCTTTACATTAATCTTTTTGCTTATGATCAAAAAGGGGGAGAAGAATAATATAAGGGGAGAAGTAAAAATTGATACAGGTATTGCTAACTATGTTGTTGTTTGTTAGCTTGTATGTCCTGCAGGATAACCAAAGTTGCTTTTAAAATTGTATTTTTGATCATCATCAAAAAGGGGGAGATTGTTACCAATAAGGAATATTGGTAAATCTTGAAGACATTTAATTTGATGATGCTGCAAGAAGACTTAGTTGAAGAAGAGTCTAAAATTATTTAAAAGCAACTTGTAGAAATTAAATGTAGTAGGAAAGTCTTATAAACTTTGTAAAATTCACATTTTAAACTGCAATAATCGATTATCAAGAAGCAACAATCGATTATCATAAGTCATTCAGGAATAATCGATTATCACCTCATATAATCGATTATCACTTTTTGAAAAACCTGTAACGGACTTGAATAATCGATTATCACTTACAATAATCGATTATTCGTGGCAGTTGGGACTTGACCTTTGATATTCAGAGTAGATGGCTATATGTAGGGATTCTGAGTAATTCAACACAACGTTTTTTTTTAACTGAGGCTTTGCAGAATACTGTTTGTCAGAGGAAGTTCTCAGAAGCTTGTTCAAAGTTCCCTTGCTTGGTCTCGTGAACAGGAGAGGCTCGCGTTTCGTGTGTCGATAGTCGGAGCAAGCTCTCTTCGAGTTAGCAAGGTGCTCTGCCTGGTCTCGTGAATAGGAGAAGCTCGCGAATCGTTGGTCGATTGCGGGAGCGGTTCTCTTCGAGTTGGCAGAGTGTTCTTCTTCCGATTCGTTCATCGAAGGAAGGTTTATTTTATCAGTTGTTATTCATTATATTTGTAATCTGTGAAACAAATTTTTAGTGGAACTGTTAATCACTTTTATAGTGATTAACGACTGGACGTAGATTCTATTGAATCGAACCAGTATAAAAATTACTCGTGTGATTTTCTATTCCTTACACTCTTTATCTTTTACGTATATCAAATGTTCGACAAATTTTCTGAAAGAAAATTGATTTTCTAAAAAGGACCAAATTAATTTTAAAAAGGTGACCGAACACGCTTTCCGCTTACTCTAAGTTTTATTCCGCTGCGTTTTATTCTTCAAACCATACCATTCCTGGTACCAACAATTGGAGGTTCTGATTTAGGACTTCCTCATACCATGTGTTAATGCCACATGTCGGTATCATATTTCAATGTCAAATATCTTATAAGTCATTCATTTTTAATTTTCATTAATTTTATTTAACTTAATATCATTTTTTGTTAATTTTATTCAATTTAGTCTGTATATCTTTTTAAATTGAAAGCAAATTTAATTTTTATTAAATATTTATTTCATTATTAGAATATAATTATATTATTGGAATATAATTATTATATTTATGCTTAATTTTTTTATTAGTAAAAAATAAAGTTAAAGTTGATTTAAAAATAAAAAAAATTCTTCTAATTTTAAAAATAATAAAGAATTTTCTTTTTAATTTTAAAAATAAATTAGAATTTCTAATTTTAAAAATAAATTAGAAGTTTCTTTCTAATTATAAAAATAAATTAGAATTTTACTTTTAATTTTAAAAATAAATTAAAATTTGCCTTCTAATTTTAAAATTATTGATGAATTTTTCTTATAATTTTAAAATTAATAATTATTTTAATTCTAATTTTAACAATAATGATGATTTGTCTTCTAATTTTAAAAATAATGGTGATTTTTTTTAATTTTAAAAACAATAATGAATTTTCTTTTAATTTTAAAAATAGTGATATAATTTGTATCTAAAATTAAAAACAAAAGGCTTAAATGTCTTTTTAGTCCCGGGGTTGAATTTCTGTTTTGTACCCATTTTTAAAATTGAAGTTATTTGGTCCCCATATTACTAATTTTGTTAGAATTCGGTCCTTTCCGTTAAGTAGATAGGAACGACGTTAAATGTTAACTAACTGTGTAGGTCATGTGGGCAAAAAATGTAGTCGTGACATTGAGGTGGGCTACAATACTTGACGTCATGTGGGAACATCAAAATTAACATTTTCATTTCCTTCTCTTCATTGTTACAGCCATGCCATTGCGTATGTCGCCACCCTCGCCTCACGCGGCGATTTCCGCCATCTCGCACCGACGAGAGATGATTCTCCACGGGGTAATCGGCGGGGCGCTCTTCTTAACAGCGCTTATCGTCTCTGTCACGGTCTTTCTCTACTGAAAACTTTCTTATAATCGAACGACGCCGTTTGAGTACAACCAGCGACGTTTCTCTTACTCTATTCTACGCTGCGCGACGAACTAATTCTCACCATCGACGAAGCTCGGGCATGGCGGGTTCGATTCGGTTCATAAAGCGACTCTTCCTTCCGACCAGACCGTGGCTTTGAAGGTTATGGACTAACCTGGGTCAATCCGGGGGGAGAGAGTTCCACAACAAGTTGACGCCGTGTTCGAATCTGAAGTTGACGTTTGTTATTTTGTCGCGGTCGAAAGCTGGTTCTGGTTTACGAGCTGATGTCGAACCGGAGTTTGCTAGATGCATTGACGGACCAATGGTGTCCGAAGCTGAGGTCTTGGGGGAAGAGGTTTGACATCGCCGTTTTTGTGGCGATGGGGTTGGCGTATTTGCACCACACGTGTGAGCCTATGGTGATTCATGGGGATATAAAGCCGAGTATTGTGTTGCTAAATGAGGATTTTGGAGCGAAGATTGGGGATTTTGGGCTTGCTAGGGTTTAGCGGTGGAGGATCTATGAATGGTGGAGGAGAAGAAGGAAGGGGTTGTGGAAATTGGGTCGAGGAATTTGGGCTGATGGAGGAGCGGGAAAGTGTGAGTGTTGTGGATGTTGATCGTTCGTCGGAGAGTTGTCCTGCACGTCGCCGATGGTGGGTGATAAGTTGAGTGTAGTGTTAGATAAGTGTTCTGAGAGTGTGAATTTAAAAATAGTTAATGTATTTATTAGCTGTCACGTCAATAATCACAATAAATTTATGAATTCTCACAAGGGAGAAACAGTTTTATTGAATGGAAAAACAGTGAAAGCAATCAATAACAGTCAAGGGAAAAACTTTCCCTTACACAGGATAGACCCTGTTTCAGAAATAAAAACACTCGACAACCAACCCAATACACCCAAACTCCTTAAAAGACATAAACAAAACATAATTGATAAAGAAACTACTGCTAACTCCTATAAAACTCCTTTTAACTCCTCCAACCACCACTTATTAACTGTTCTTTCTATTTTTTCTGACATAAACCTTTCAAGACCTATCAAATGCTGATATGCTTGTGTCCAAACTCCAATGCTAGAAGTTCACACAAACTCATGAAATACTATTTTCTTCTTCAATTCATTTATCAACATTTTCCTCCAGGTCATCAACTTTCTCCATCGCCTCAATTATAGATAGGTAGGTGTTGTCGTCAGGAGTAATGCCTTTACTTACCATTTCTTTGAGGAGCTCTTCAGCATGCTCACCTTCCCGATTTTTGCACAATCCTTTTATAATGGTTGAAAAACCGTTATTTTTATACTTAATTTTGATATCAAATGCACCCTTGTTGACTTAGAAACTTGCTTTAACTCATGATTTTTCTTTAGTTTTGTGAATAAAAGAGTTGAGGACATGTTTTATGATTTTATCATTAAATTCCTTTGATTTTGTAGGTTTTTGGAATGAATTGAAAGAAAGGTTGAAGTATCAAATGGTTGGAGTACAGAAGAGTTAAACAGAGTGCAAAAAAGTCAACCAGTCAACCAGAAAAGTCAACCAGTCAATCAGAATACTGAAAAGTTGACCAGATTGCTAAAAAGTCAAGCAGAATCCAGAAAAGTCAACCAAAACGTGATTTGATATATTTTGTGCGATTTTTATGATCTGTTTGGGCTTGTACCTGTTTTCTGTTATTTTTATGTCCTATTTAAAGGCCAGAACATCTTAGGGTTTGTATCTTTTGATGGTTTAGGCTCATAAACACAGTTTTCACCCCTTTGGGTAGATTTGGAGATGGTGACAACTCTCATTTTCTCCTTTTTAGGGTTTCTATCTCTTTCATTCCATCGTTCACCTAGTTTCTCCATGACGATGGAGAACTAATCTTAATTGTTGCTGGGGAAAGATGTAACCTCTAAACTCTCTTATATTGAAATTCTTGTTTTATTCATATGCTTGCATATGCTTATATTATCAATTGTTGGGTTTCTTATCTATGCTCAAAGCTTTTATCGTTTAACTCATTCGATATAAAGATATTTGCCTTTGTCGATACAGAGACGTACGGGAAAGTCATGAACTGATAGGAAATTCCTTGATTAAGCAATACTGCCTAAGGATAGGAGTAGGACGATCAATTGTATTTTGCTTCTGTGACACATGCATTGCTAATTACTAGGGGAGACTAGGGATAGTAAGCCAGTAACTAGTAATAGGCTCTTTTCGCCGAGGGATCGAGTTTAGGGTAGACTAAGAAAGTTTGCATGACAATTAGATAATAAAGCGAATTAAATAAGAAGAGTAGATATATGAGAGTGATTGGGTGAAATCTGAACCCTAGCAACAAATCCATCTCATATTATCAACATCATCCATCCACTTTTGTGTTTAACCTCAATTGATCAAATTGCATTCATGTTTATTTTTCCGTACTTTATATTCAAAAATCCCAAAATATTGTTCTTATAGTCTTGATTGGTTAAGCAAAAGCACAACAATTTAGTGCCTTGAGTCTCTTGGAAAAACGATACTTGGACTTACCATTTTATTATTACTTGATACGATCCGGTACACTTGTCAGGGTCTTAACAAGCATTGTAAGTGAGAATTGTAGGATCAAATCCTGTAGTCATCATTTCATCCCGAACTCTAAAAGCATCCTTCATATCACCTCTTTTGCTGTAACCACTAATGAGTGTGTTGTAACTAATGTGATCAGGTTTGATCCCCCTTCTCTTCATCTCATCAAGAAGTTTCCTAGCTTCTTCCACTTTCCCCTCTCTACAGTATCCATGCATCAAGGTGTTATAAGTGATTTCATCAGGATGAACCTTCATGTTATCCATCTATTTCAAGAGTTGAAATGCACTATCAATATTACCATTTGCACAGTGACCAACCATCAACGCGTTAAACATTATAGTATCTACCAACAGACCTTCTTGTTGAACCTTATTAAACAAGGCATCTGCTTCTTTCATTCTATTCCTTTTTTCCAAAACATTTATAAGTGATGTATACGTGACCAAAGTTGGCCGAATCCCTTTTCCCACCATTTCATCAAGAAGACTGAAGGCTCTCTTTGCATCCCCGCATCTGCAATACCCATTAATCAATATGTTATATGTAACAGCATCAAGCTTCATGCCTTTTTCTCGCATTTCTTTTATCATATTATCAGCTTCCCTCATCCTTCCTTCCATAAACAGTGCATGGATAAACAAATTGTATGTAACCAAAGTTGTCGTTACACCTTTACTTATCATCTCATCCCTATATGCAAAAGCCTTATCCAGATCCCCTTTGTTGCAATACCCATAAATCAACGCATTATATGTTACTGCATTTGGAACCAAACCAAATTCTAACATTTTACAAAGTAAACCAGATGCCTCCTCGAGTCTTCCTTCTTTACACAACCCAGATATGAAAAAATTATACATATAGCAATCAGGCTCAAGACCTTTATCTTTCATTGTTTGAAAGATCACACGGGCCATTTGGAACTTCCCTCTCAAACAGTGTCCATGTATAACAGTGTTATATGTGACAACATTAGGCTTCACCCCAAGAGCCTCCATGTACACAAGAAACTCCTTTGCCTTCTTCAACTTTCCTTCTTTGCATAGCTCATTAACCATGATGTTGAAAGTGTACATACTACATTTTATCTTCATCCTAAACATCTCAGCATACAAAACCCAAGCCATCTGAGTTTTGTTCAGTCTCAAAAACAGACTCAACATCTGATTACAAGTCTCAATGTTGGGCTCAACACCCTTTTCCTTCATCAAGTAGAAACACTCCAAGGCCTCATTGGGCTTCTTGAGTTCACAATAGGCCCTGACTAGAAGGTCAAAGATAAGATTTGATGGAAACCCATTGAGGGCATTCCATTCAAAGGAGTATCAACTAAAGTTAAGGCTAAGAAAGGGAAGTGAAGAAAGACTTTTTCTTGATTTCTTTCTCTAAGTCTTAGAAGGATTCTCTTTAATATGTTTATATGTGTTTTGTAGGTCTAATAAAGCTAGGAGATCATGGATCAACTAGATAATTTAGCATGGACCAAAAAGAAGGGCAAAGAAGTCATTTACACCAAAGGGGAGGGGTGAGTTTAGCAAGTATGGAGCTACCCCAAGAAACACACATGTTTCACACCATCACCACATCTGATACGTGATTCTGCTGAAATGCTTATTGCCCTTCCACGCATGCTGCATTGTTGATTCTAGAAGAAGTGCATCCATCCCACGCCGCTGCCACGTGTTGAAAATCTGCATTTGTCATCTTCAATTGGCACCATTCATAGACTAGGCATTGCACTATAAAATATGATTGTTTCAGCATATGAAATTACTTTTGGAATATATGAGAGAATTGATTACTGATGCATTTTCCAACGTCTTCTCCCACCAAGAGTCATACATTTAATGCTTATCTTCATTTCTCCTCTAGCTTCCTTCCGAGAGAAGGCCTTCTGAGCTAGTTCCATACCACCAAAGCACCTCACTCACTTCACTTTCCATTATACAAATTCCTTCCGCTACACATTGACTTCCAACTTCCGTTTGCATCTGCTGTTACTGTTTCATCGGTTGAAGCTCACGGATCTGCAACGAATAGCACCAACCATGGAGCTATTAAGATTAGTCTTGGCATCCAAGCAGTCGAGGGAAAGTTCCAACTCATGGAAAATTGTTCTGTTGGTGGCAGTGGAAGATAGAATGAGGCTCTGTAAGAGGCTGATAGAGGGTTTGGGAGATGGGAGGCGACAGAGGATGCAAGCAGCAAGAGAAGAGGTGGTTAAGTCGAGGGAATGGCCGTTGAGATAGGATAGAAGCTGAAGGACGAGTTGGGGTTTGTGGTGGAGGGAGGTTAAAGTTGAGGAGAGAATAGTGGGAGTGTAGTGTGGCGCAGCCTGTTTGATGAAATGCCAGTGAGAAGATTCTATGGAATTTAGAAGTTCGGATTCTGTGATTGGTGAAACGGTTGTGGGAAGGGGGAGGGAATTAAAAGTTCGAAGATTGAAGGATTTGGATTTGAAGATTTTAAGAAATTTCATAATGGGTGATGAAATCTTAGCGGAAACTCAGAATTGAGATAAAGGGTTCGGAATTAAGGTAGGTGCAAAATCAAATTCAAGGCATATCTGTAATATAGAAATTGAACTGCACAAGATTAATTGGTAAAGGATGAGATACAGTGAATCGATGAACAGTAGAATCCTTTGCCACGCCAACCAAACTTCGCAGCAGTATTACAGAAACAGAGAAGAAAACAAGAACAAACCCTCATTTGCACGGGAAATGTGAACATGGCTGGTATCCATACTAGGATAAGTTTAAAGAATTAATCAAACTTAACAAATGTTTATAAAACCCAATGGTCGAAATTTTTGTGGTCACTACTTAAATTAAAAGTTAAATTGAAATGATAATATTTTAAAACATTAAATATTATTTAAATATATAATATCATTAAATTTTAAATATTAATATAAATATATTGTATATAATAAGGATGACAATGGGATGGACATGGATAATGGATAATACTTATGTAATAAAAAATTGGGTTAAATATGTTTTTAGTCCCTATACTTTGGGGCGATTTTGGGTATAGCTCCTCTTTCAAACTAAGGTACAATTTAGTCCTTCAATCTTAGAAAACTCTGGTTTTAATCTTTTTTACCAAATTTTTTTAACTTTATTTGCTGTTTCAAACACGTTTCATTATAGCATTTGGAACGTGCTTGAAACAGTAAATAAAGTTAAAAAAATTTGATAAAAAAGACTAAAACCAGAGTTTTCTAAAGTTGAAGGAGTAAATTGTACCTTAGTTTGAAAGAGGGACTAAACCCAAAATCACCACAAAATATAGAGATTAAAAACATATTTAACCCTAAAAAATTTCATCTTTATATTGTGTGACACCATGGATACTTTAAAATTTAGAATATTTGTAAGTATTCATAAATATTTAAAAAAATATATTTATAAATTTTAAAAAAAAATTATAAAAATATATAAAATATAATATAAATTAAATTAAATATAAATTAAAATTTAATTTTGATTAAATTTAATATAATAAAATATAAATTAATTTTAATTTTAATTAAATTTAACTTAATAAAATATAAATTAATTTTTTATTTTCAATTTTTTAGATATTGAATATTTGTGATATAAATAATATATTACCTGTATCCGATATATTTACAAGAGGTTTTAAAATATCTGTCATACAATACCCATAAATAATAAAAGCCCATAAATATTAATTATATATCATAAATTTTATCTGCAGAATATTTTTACCATTTCTATATATAATATGAAGTATATTAATATTAATATGTTTGCTATATAATAAAATATATACATAATAATATAAAATTTATATATAATAAAGCGTGATTAATAACCAAACCATCAATATATTTTTTTTAAAAATGTTACACTTTAAATAACATTTTTTAAAAATGTTCTCTAGAACAAGTTAGGTTCATCTGCAGTTATATTATGTAAAAACAATTGTGACGGTATTTTATATGTCTTATTTAGAATAACGTTCATTATTATAACATGTTTTCTTAAAAACTTGTTACTAAAAACTATTAAACGGTGTAAGATTTTTAGTGTATAAACATGCATAATAGAATAGTAATGTGAGGAAAATTTATTAAATTCGGTGCAAATGTACATTGTCATAACTTTCCTTTTCGAAAGAATGAAAATCATATAAACACCCAAATACAATTATTTTATTATTAGAAGAAAAAGTTATTATAGAAGTTGACAGGAATAAAATTACAAATTTATTAAAAACTAAAAGAATAAAGCTACACAATGAATTTCCAACTACTTCCTCCAACTGTCACACCTCATTAATTCCCTTCTTTAGTGAGAAACAGATGTCACTTTCTGGAGTTCTTCCATGTTAGTGGGAGACAAAGTGGCAGCCACATTTAATTCTCCGTCATCGTGAATCGTGTGACGGTAGGGAGAGAGTGAGTTTCTAGAAAGTGGAAGACAAGTGACAGGCAGAGAGTGGACCGAACGATTTTAATGGAGACGGTATTTAAAGTTGAAACTCGAAAATGGTACCACTTTCTGCATGCAAACTCTTCATCTTCAACCTCCAGAAACACCACTTTCTCCTCCTTCTCTCTAGAACTTCCAAGCTTCTCTCTATAACTTCCAAGCTTCTCCTTAGATTTCTAACCACTTCTTCTCCTCCGATCATCAACCTTCTTCCAGATTAATCGTTCCCGGTGTCAAGCTCTACAGTTTGCACCATCAGATTTTCGTTTGGACAACTTGGGATTTTGAAGACTTAGAAGCTCAGCTAGGATTATAAGGTAATGGAAGCTTATAAACTTAATTATGAGTATTTTGTATGCATGATTTTATGAGTATATGTTTGTGGAATGTATGATCTTGATGTTGAGAAATTTCATGTTTGATCTTTGGTATGAAATTAGTTTATAAAGTTTTGTAACTTAGTAGAAATACTGAATCTGAAATCGAAGGGTCGTTAGGACCGTTCGGTTTTCCCTATTTTAGAACGTTCGGTCTCATACCAAATGAACAATAACTCAAAGTACTCGGTCATAGACTAAGTACTCGGTTTTATATTAATCCCTTTCTTTGAATAAAGCGTTCGGTTTTTACACGCTATAGTTATAACTAAGTACTCGGCTGTAGAGGTGCTCGGTCTTGATGAGTACTCGGCCCTGGAAAAGTGCTCGGTCTTGAAGAGTACTCGGCCCTGGAAAAGTGCTCGGTCTTGAAGAGTACTTGGCCCTGGAAAAGTACTCGGTCTTGAAGAATACCCGACCTTGAGAAGTGCTCGGTCATATACTAGCATTCGGCTAACAAAGTGTTCGGTCTTAGACTAACACTTAACTTATGAAGCATTCGGCTTTAGGTTCTTATTATTTGTTGGAAGTACGTTCGGTCATACACTGAGCGTTCGGCCTTACACGTTGATAATATTTCTTGAAAGTACTCGGTTTTAAAATTTATATTTTCTTATTTCATGGAGTGCTCGGTCTTACACTGACACTTAACTAAACCACAGAGTGTTCGGTCTGATACCGGCACCCACTTTCTTGAAGAGAACTTTCGTCATTCTAAAGCATTCGGCTAAAATTATAAAACGTTCGGTATTCTTCTTCATTCGACCGTTCGGTCACTTTCAAATTTTCTTTGATGCTTGGCTTGCTTATCCTTGCTAAGTAAATTACTTGATTTCTTATGATTTTAAGAGTATTCCAAGGAGGAATATCTCATGAAGTGGAAATTAATTTGGTAAAGTATGGCTATGGTCAGACTCAGGTTCTACTCTATCTTGATATTCCGTGATTATGACTTCTCATGTAGAAGAGGGTAACTCATGCGTGGGAATGGCAGGAGGTCCTTTAGCCTCAGGGTATTTCTATACCGAGGTGGTTCCACTGGACTAACCTCGGGTGACGGTCTGTTGAGTGTACCCCAGCTAGGTCCACCCGGGTGCAAAGAGCGGCGAGCTACATGGTTCATACCGTCCGGACAGTGTCTTGAGGAATTTGATTATTATGATATTACCGTTCGGTTTATATATGGATGTGTTTGATTTATGATTTATGGGTTGAAATATTGATGTGCGTAATTTGTGTGTACGTTTCAAAAGTATATTGAAAATGATTAATTAAATTGCATAAGCTTACCCTTATTTTTCCTGTTTATCTATGTGTCGTTCGGTCTTAACCGTTCGGTTGTTTTCTTCTTTGCAATGATCATCCTTTGGGTTGTGAGCAGAGGGCGATCTCGAAGATACCTTAGAGGATGTTCTACAGGCCGAGCTACCCTTAGATGCCATGCCTGAGAACTGTGCAGGACCGTCCGGTCCTTAGATTAGTTTTTACTTCCGCTTAGTATAGATACTCCATTTTGTGTAACACCGTTCGGTTATGAAATGTACTCAGACCGTTCGGTCTAGTTCTGTAAATTTGTATCAGACTTCTGTACTTTGTGCAATTTCAAATTTTATATGTTATTTCTCGTTTCCCTTCTCTTTATATGCCCTTTTTCTCCACTGTTCTTTATTGTTATTCATGTTAACTCCTTAAATAAATTATAGCTATTGTTATATATTTATTGGGATGTGACACCAACAATCATTAGATACAGTGTATCGACTTAGTACTATAATAAATTAATCTTACATAACACCATCAAGATTTAAAAATACATCCAACTTAATGAAGAGTTAAACAAATTATATAATAGTAAAAAAAAAATTATTTTCTTTTACAATTTTCTTAGAAAAAGGGAAGAATTCTTTTTAAAATAAAATTTTATAATAAAGTAAAATAATTTAATGTAATTAATTAAAATATTGAGATTAATTTTAATTTTTTAGGGATAAATAACATAATAAAAGATAATTTCAGTGTAAATAAATTTTATAAAATAACATAATAAAAGATAATTTCAGTGTAAATAAATTTTATAAAATATTAAGTATAATTGAGAATAATTTACTATTATTATTATTGTTATAATTTGTAAAATAATTAATGAAAAATTGAAGAAAAATATAAAATTGTATACCATTATGATAGAAACATCAAAATATTATAAATTAAAAAATGGTGTAAAATCAATTAATGCACTCATAGTTAACATTAAAGATTAATTTAAAGTCGAAAGTATGAGATAGGAGAAAAATTAGAAATAATTTATAATTTATAATTTATAATTTATTTTATTCAAAAATAGGAATGATTTGTTATGTGATAGATGCATTTAGTAAGGTGATTGTATTAGCTTTATAATATATATATATATATATATATATATATATATATATATATATTTATTTATTTGTTTGTGTGCGTGTATTTAATTAAAGTTTTAATTGGATCTAAATTTTGTAAATTCGTAATAATTAAACCATTTTTTTAAGTGGTAAAAAACAACAATATCTACTGATGTGGTATATATTAGACATACTGATTTGTATAATTCTATTACGTGGAAATAAAATTTAAATTATGACGTGAAATTTGGTAAAGTAAAAGAAAAAAAGAAAAAAAAAAGAGAGGAACAAACAACTTTGGTAATTTCAGATCTCATAGAAAATTTTTTTCACAAGTTTTCAAGATCTTATATCTGTTCAAAGTTTTCTCTATCTCCTTATGCATCACACAAAATCAATATCCTTCCAATAATTTTGTTTTAATGCTGAATTTGGCTTTAGGATTTGATTTACAATGGTTTGATTTAGAGTTTTTTAAACAAACTTTGGAGTGTTGGAAATTTAAACTTGGATGAGACCCAGTGAAACAATTTTGAGAAAAAAATTGATCTTGATATATATGAGTGATGAGAGAGAAATTTTGTGTGAACAAAAAAGACCAATGATGTGCTAGATTCTATTGAGTATTAAGACTACTCTATTATGCATGTTTATACAATACAAATCTTTGTTGACTTTCTACTTTTAGAAATAAAAAAAACATTGTATAATAAAAATTATATAATTATTTTATATCATTTTACATTTACATACTAACTATTTTTTAGTTAATATTTATAAGTTAGAAATTTATTAACAGAACAGTAATTTATCAACTATTAATTAACTTATCAGTTAATTTTAAAAAATATTTTTATGCTAAAAACTATCATAAAAAATCATTCCAATTATGTACGAAAAATTAAGAAAGAAAATGAAGGCATAAAAACCAAAAGAAATGGAGAAAAAGTGAACATGATAAAGAAAAAATTAACGTATTTAACTATATTATAAATATTTTAATGCAAAATTTGCATTTATATTATAAAATTACTTGTCATAATTAATTTAATAATATTTATCAATTTTATTATTATTTTTAATTATCTATTATTATTATTATTATAATACTAATAATAATAATAAAAAAGTAATGATAACATAAATATACATAATTGGTAATTATTTTATTTAAGGTAGATCATAATAAATCATTTAAGAAACGCATTGTTAAATTTCGTTATTCATTTTTATAAAGAAAAAAAAAGTATTATTATATATAATAAGAAAATGAGTGAATTTGAATCACTGATAGAAAAAAGAAAAAAAATGAAATTATTTAGATTAAAGCAAAAGTAGTAAAAGTAAAAATATAAAATATTAAAGCTGGTGAATAATCTAATGATATAATATGTAAAATAATATATTTATCAGATAAGAAATTTAGTCTTATCATTACATTCTTTTTAGATGAATATTAAATCTTAATGAAATTTAGTTTTATCATTTATATTTAAAAGCCACGAATAAGTGTTCAGAAGAATAAAAAAGAGAAGAAAAAGTTAGGCAGGAAGAACATAGAAAAGAAAAGAAAAATATAATTTTTTTTGTCATAAGTTAAATTTTTTTTTCTGTCTATTTAATGAAAAAGACTCAATTAATATAATTATACCACATGAGAAAATAATAGAGACGTTTTTAAAAACCTTACTAAAAAATACAAAACTCTGAGTATGAGATAAAAAACAATTAAATCTATATTTTATATAATTTTATTTTAAAAACTTATAAAATATATTTTTTAAATATTTGTAGTATCTACAAATAAATACTCTAAATTTTAAAATATCTATGCATATTTTGTATCACATAATATAGGAATTAATTTTTTTTATTAATAAGTACTCTCTGTACTGTTATCATCATACAATATAAATATTAATATTTAAAATTTATTGATGTTATATATTTATATAATATTTAATGTTTTAAAATATTATCATTTTAATTTAACTTTTAATTTAAACAGTGACCACAACAATTTGGAACAGTGGATTTTATAAACATTTGTTAAATTTGATTAATTTTTTAAACTTATCTTAGTATGATACACGCACTGCTTTGTATTTATCGTTTCGTTGTAAGCTTAATCTTCATTCCGGCTTGTGAAAAGAGCTGATCTTAGGCTTGTTTTTGGGCTTTTTATTTGTCAATCCCAAGCCCTATCCAAAGGGAGTCAGGCGGCTAGCTCCTCGCTCCTATCGATCAACCCTCTCTTGTATAGTCTCTAATTCGTATCAAGAGATTGGATGTTCGGGGAAGAGTGAGAAAGGGTAGCTGCTTCTTCTTTCAAAGCCTTTAGAGACTCGTACAAAGAAGTTCCATAGCCTTCCTTCCCTGACTCAGACTCAAATGCAATCATTTCCTTCCTCACATGCATTTGCAACAGATTCTAACTAAGATCGATCATCTCCGGCCATTCTTGGCATCTTCACTAGTAGCCCTTCTTCTTCCCTACAAATCGTTTTCACTTCAGTTTAGTTTGGACTTTTATTCTTGTTTTCTCGTCGTCTGTGTTTATGATGACTTGGACCCAAACCCAATTTTATTAGTTTATCATTTTTTTTATACATTTGTAATATATGTAAGACATGTGGGACTTTTAGTCCTATATAAATGCATTCCACACCTTTTGGAATCACTTTTGAGATATTGAATTAATTTTCTTTTGAGAGAACTCCATAATTAATTCCTTGAAAGTGAAGGCTGAAGACCTTCCATTCACTTTGCCATTATTCTCATTCTCCATTATCAGATTTTCTCACTCCTCCACCTAATCACCACCGTACGCCAATCCACTTCAGCCGCGTGGCTCTACCTACACTGCCACACCAGCGCTTTCCTTGCAGCGTCATACTTATCATTTTCGCATTTCATTCATCAGCCTCAGTCGAAGCCACAGACCTTTCCGCTTAGGGTTTCCTTCGCGAATCTCTCCTCGCGAGCTTCAGCTTCACAGATCCACAACCACACACCGCGTCAGCTTCACAGATCCATCTTCTTCTCACCAAATCTCACCTTGACCGATGGATTTCGCCCTATCCTTTATTTTCACCGTTTAAAGTCGATATCCATTCCATTTCACCGATTCAATCGGTGAAATCTCCCATTCCACCGATTAAAATCACTTCTCCGCCGCTCAAACTTGCTTCCGCGTCAAACCTCAGGTTTCTACCGAACAAACCCTCTAATCCGAGGTTTGTTCACTTCCTTCCCCCTTTCCGACACCAAACCCTAGGGTTCCTAGTTTGGTTGCGTCTTCCACTGCTTCTCGGTGTTTCAGCTCGATCCGCGTCAGATTCTAGAGCTCCCCGCCGATCTGCCTCGGAGCGGAGTCATCAGTTTCTGCTGCTAAGTTTGGTTGGCGTGGCAAAGTATGTTCATCGATTCAGTGTATCTCATCCTTTACCAATTAATCTTGTGCAGTTCAATTTCTATATTATAGATATGCCTTGAATTTGTTTTTCCACCTATATTAATTCCGAACCCTTCATCTCAATTCTGAGTTTCTTCTGAGTTTCCGCTGAGATTTCATCACCCATTATGAAATTCCTTAAAATCTTCAAATCCAAACCCTTCAATCTTCGAACTTTCAATTCCCTCTCCCTTCCCACAACCGTTTTACCAATCACAGAATCCGAACTTCTAAATTCCATAGAATCTTCTCACTGGCATTTCATCAAACAGGCTGCGCCACACTACACTCCCTCTCTTCTCTCCTCAACTCTAACCTCCCTCCACCACAAACCCCAACTCGTCCTTCAGCTTCTATCCCATCTCAACGGCCATTCCCTCGACTTAACCACCTCTTCTCTTGCTGCTTGCATCCTCTGTCGCCTCCCATCTCCCAAACCCTCTATCAGCCTCTTACAGAGCCTCATTCTATCTTCCACTGCCACCAACAGAACAATTTTCCATGAGTTGGAACTTTCCCTCGACCGCTTGGATGCCAAGACTAATCTTATCTTTGACCTTCTGGTCAGGGCCTATTGTGAACTCAAGAAGCCCAATGAGGCCTTGGAGTGTTTCTACTTGATGAAGGAAAAGGGTGTTGAGCCCAACATTGAAACTTGTAATCAGATGTTGAGTCTGTTTTTGAGACTGAACAGAACTCAGGTGGCTTGGGTTTTGTATGCTGAAATGTTTAGGATGAAGATAAAATGTAGTATTTACACTTTCAACATCATGGTTAATGTGCTATGCAAAGAAGGAAAGTTGAAGAAGGCAAAGGAGTTTATTGCGTACATGGAGGCTCTTGGGGTGAAGCCTAATGTTGTCACATATAACACTGTTATACATGGACACTGTTTGAGAGGGAAGTTCCAAATGGCCCGTGTGATCTTTCAAACAATGAAAGATAAAGGTCTTGAGCCTGATTGCTATACGTATAATTTTTTCATATCTGGGTTGTGTAAAGAAGGAAGACTCGAGGAGGCATCTGGTTTACTTTGTAAAATGTTAGAATTTGGTTTGGTTCCAAATGCAGTAACATATAATGCGTTAATTGATGGGTATTGCAACAAAGGGGATCTGGATAAGGCTTTTGCATATAGGGATGAGATGATAAGTAAAGGTGTAACGACAACTTTGTTTACATACAATTTGTTTATCCATGCACTGTTTATGGAAGGAAGGATGGGAGAAGCTGATAATATGATAAAAGAAATGCGAGAAAAAGGCATGAAGCCTGATGCTGTTACATATAACATATTGATTAATGGGTATTGCAGATGCGGGGATGCAAAGAGAGTCTTCAGTCTTCTTGATGAAATGGTGGGAAAAGGGATTCGACCAACTTTGGTCACGTATACATCACTTATATCTGTTCTGGGAAAAAGGAATAGAATGAAAGAAGCAGATGCCTTGTTTAATAAGGTTCAACAAGAAGGTCTGTTGGTAGATACTGTAATGTTTAACGCGTTGATCGATGGTCACTGTGCAAATGGTAATATTGGTAGTGCATTTGAACTCTTGAAACAGATGGATAACATGAAGGTTCTTCCTGATGAAATCACTTATAACACCTTGATGCGAGGATACTGCAGAGAGGGGAAAGTGGAAGAAGCTAGGAAACTTCTTGATGAGATGAAGAGAAGGGGGATCAAACCTGATCACATTAGTTACAACACACTCATTAGTGGTTACAGCAAAAGAGGTGATATTAAGGATGCTTTTAGAGTTCGGGATGAAATGATGACTACAGGATTTGATCCTACAATTCTCACTTACAATGCTCTTATACAAGGATTGTGCAAAAATCGGGAAGGTGAGCATGCTGAAGAGCTCCTCAAAGAAATGGTAAGTAAAGGCATTGCTCCTGACGACAACACCTACCTATCTATAATTGAGGCGATGGAGAAAGTTGATGACCTGGAGGAAATTGTTGATAAATGAATTGAGAAGAAAATAGTATTTCATGAGTTTGTGTGAACTTCTAGCATTGGAGTTTGGACACAAGCATATCAATTCCTTGTTCTACAAGCTGAATCAAATATATATGAGTAACAAATATATATGAGTAACAAGTTAAAGAACTTCTTGAAAAACTGTAGTTTTCCTTAGTCCACATCTTTTGTAGCGAGAGTATTACTTTTTACTTCATTAGTTATATTAGTTTTGTACCATATGTGGTTTACAAAATGTTTATTGATGATTTTGTTTGAAAAATGAAAATAATAGCTAATGATTGAGTTTGTCGGTCTTTGGTACAAAGTTATTGATAGATACCTAAATTTTATTATCATGGTAAAGAATTCCATGACAAGTTCTTGGATGATTTTCCTATGAAAAACCAAACAGCTGGTCTGTATCTAGTGACGGGTACACACAAATCCCAAGTCTTTCAAGAGAACTTGTCTCTCCCTTCCTTTTACTTACAATTTTCTCCAAAACTCTACTGAAAACTACCCCTATACAGATACATAATTGTCTGTTTACAACAACCCACCTCACATGAAGTTATAACAATTACCCTTATTCCTTCTAACATATACTTTTACCCCTCCATGAAGATTCACCTTATCCTCAACGTGAAAGTCTAGAAATTCTTTATGAATGCAGGCAGCAGATTCTCCTAACTCCTGAATTTCCTTTTCTGAAATAAGCAACATATAGGGCTGTTTATTTTTGCAAGTATGATTACGCCCAAACTTCTCATCACACCTGGAGCATAAATCCCTTTTTATCTTACCTTGCAATTCTTTTAGGGACAATTTTCTAAACGGTGCCCCTTTTTTTTCATTTATTTCACTTTGTATATAGAAAAATAAAAAACCACGGGTAACCTTGTGTGGCGTCTAGGCACTAGAGGTGAAAGATATATTATTCATGAATTAGACACGAAATTTCTCTGGTGTGGTTATATTCAATGGTGAGAAAATCATTGAAGTGAAACTGTTGTTTTTGGGTCACATTTCTTAACATTTTAAAGCAAACTTTATATTTCCCAAATTATAAACGATTTAATGGATGTATTTACTATCCTTCTGATCATGACTATGTTACTAATTTATATAGGACAACTGTGCAATACTCAGTTTATCAACTGCAAATTATCAGTTAAGTGTTAGATATTTTGTGCACACCCAAGCCCTACCAACCTTTCTTAAATGTTAGCCATTGATACTACCATTCAACTACATGGCCCAAATAAATGGATAAAATTTAATTGCCAATTACCATTAATTGATTGCTAATGGGTAACCAAACATAATTAATAACATAATATATTATTTTTATCATGCAATTATATTTTCTATTTTAGTTTGATAATATCTGGTGTTGCCTCTGTTCCTGGTCTGGTCTGGTCTTTTACTCCTAGTTAATATTTTTGAATAGAAGTTAACTGTAAAAAAGTGAAGTATTGGTTGACGTATATCTAGTTTAAGAATGATCAGCTACTCAATTGGTTGAAATGAATATGTTGTTACTTCTTAACCACTCTTTAAAAGTCATAAACTGGTTCATTGTTTAATCCCCCTGTCCTGCCAAAGTTCAAAGTTCAACTAACAGAAAAGGTGGAAACTCAAGCTTCATTTCTGACATCTGTAGCCTCTGATCCTGGCTACAATATATCCCTGAATTTCCTTTTAATGGAATGCTGGAATTGGCATGTTAAAGGATTGATCTAATAGAAGGTTATAATGACTTCAAATAAAGATTGCAGTGTCATTTATGACTCTGCAATGTGGGAGTTATTTTGGTCAAAAGGAAACGGAGTCTTGTCTCTCTAAGCATAGTAGTGAATGATTCCAACTAATAAGGATTAAAGAATTTGAGAAAGTGACTTGGTGATATTGATGAGGCAGTTGATTTTTATGATGAAGTTAGTGTTAGCCTTAAATTGTGGTTTTAACTGGTTCCCCGATTGTGGTCTAATTTGTTACTGGAAACAGTGGTGTGATGTTTGATAATTATGCGTAAAGTTGTTGGATGAGTGTATTAAACAATTAGATGCTCATTTATAGCTCTCACAATTTGGTGCGTTGTGATGATAAACTGATAATTTGTTTCAATCATCACTTTCAGATGAATGTTAGTAGTTGAAAACACATTCTGTGTCTGTGTCCTAAGTTGTGTATTAAGTGTTTTAATATTCAATTTGGTTTATGGTCTATATTATGCAGATCAAACTTCCAGTTTATCTGGCCATGGGAAGAGTGGGCTTATGTCCTAGACCTCCCAAAGTGGGCTCCACAACGTGTCTTTGTCCAAGAGGTTTTGGAGAGGGAAGTTCGCTTGTCATACTGGGACAAAGTTAAGCAGGTAATTTATCAAATCCACAGTAAATTTTACATTTGTTGCACATTGCCTTATGATGAGACAATTAGACTGCATTGCCACTCATGATCTTTTCATGGTTATGGATCATATAGGGAAATCATAAAAGGGTTAGATATTTTGTTTCTGTTTTTGTTATGTAGAGGAATGGATGCTTTGTTAAATAGAAGGATTTTTTATTTTTCGGTTTCCTTGTGAGGTAACTCACTCCAGGATCATGTCAGGGGAATTGTGGTGGAATCTTCTTAGATAACTTGAACAGAGAAAAAGAGGGAAAATTGAATAAGAACATAATATTTTTATTTACTGTTTTCACACATTGTATGTTATGTACAATAGTTATTTATGGACACAAATGTCTAAGAAGCTGTTATAAACTGACAGCTGTACAGAGAAAAAATATACAATGAAAGAAACCTACCGCTGAACAGGTTTGACTAATTATACAAGTTGACTATAGTATATACGCTAACAGCCCTCCTCAAACTCAAGGAGAAGACTTTTTTAGATGCAAAAGTCTTCACATTGAGGTTGCTGCAAGAAGCACCAACCAAGTGTTGGACAATGAATATGATAAATTAAGAGTTGCTTTGCCAAAATCTTTTCTCGTACAAAGAAGACATCAATCTCCATATGTTTAGATCGATTGTGAAAAAACAGGATTATTAAGAATAGCCACTGCACTTTGCTTATCACAAAGAAGAACTGGAGTAAGGAAAGAAACTTGCAACTCTGTTAGTAGTTTGGAAATCCATGACAATTCTGCTGCTGTTTCAGCTAGACTTTATTGAAATGTACAACAACTTGTTTTCTAGACCTCCAATTAGGACCATGAAAAATGACTGCCCCTGAAATAGATCTTCGATCATCTATATTTGATACCCAGTCAGCGTCACAACAGGTTTTTGAGCATAAAGAGCAGTTAAGTGATGCAGGTTGAAAATGCAAGCCATTAAATATTGTATCCTTAAGATACTTCAGTATACATGTTAGGTACCTGGTTTTGGAACCTAACAAGAACACACTCAAAAGATAGGAACAATATTGGAAGAATGAGATTTTCTATTATTCACGGTAAACGAACTCTCTTTACAAAGAATGGTTTGGGAACATAACCTCCCTGGTTGGGAGCATAACCTTCCTCTTCTGGCCGAAGTCCAGATTTACAAAGAATTCACTCAATAATATCTCCTTGTACATAACCCACTCCCTATTTATAAAGTTTCTCTACCCCTTCCCACTAACTAACTGTCAAATAACCTATCACCCTATATCCTATCATTACACCGCACTGCAGAACAACCTTGTCCTCAAGGTAGGAATCGGAAAGCTTGATCTCATGGCTCCTCTTCATCAACCTGTTACCATATGAAGGGAACCCACTAGATGCTGTCCTCCAATTCAAGTCTGGAGGCTTGGGTGGTGACAAATCCTCCTCCAATGACTTCCACTCTTGGATTCTTTTAGCCCAATTTTGTGAAGTCCTCAAAATCTCAACTCTGACTTCATCGGCCCTTGTAGCAGCAACACTTTTGGCAGCTACTCCATCTACTTGCAAACTCTCATAAAATTTCCACACTCCCCCTCTGTGTTATTGCTGCCCAATTCTCACATAGACTGCTTCTTCTGTTCCCTTCAACTATCTTTAGTAGAGTTGGGACCAGGTTTTTCCAAGAAAGGTGCTTGAATTTTTTATGCCAAGTCTTGCACCCCTGGACTACATTTTCTTTGCTGTTTGGATGTGCTTTTGTTGATCCTATGGTGTTTTGAACTTTAAAAGCATTTGCTGCCTCTGTTGTTTTATCTTGGGTGTCAATCCCTTCATAAGTGATCAACTCTTCTCTTTTCACCCACGAAAAAATTGGTGTCTCCTCACCCTTCCTAGCTCCATTATTGTCAGTGGCATCCTCCCTTTTTTGCTCCCAATTGCTTGCATTTTCTCCTCCACCGGAGCGTTTTTTTCCGTCTTTACTATTTTGACATTCACACCACAACCTACCACACTATCTACACTAAAAACAACAACTTTTGCAACTTTCTCAGCAGCAGTAAAAACAATAGCTTTTGCAACTTTTTCAGCAGCAGTAAAAACAACAGCTTTTTCAACTTTTCCAGCAGCAGTCACACCCATGTCTCCATCACAGGTTGCATCATTGCGTTCCTCTCCACGTATATTTTCTTCTCTCCCATCCTGCCCTCTAATTCTTGCAAAACCATCAACACTCAAAACTGCAGCTTCCGTTTCTCTTTTCTTCTCAAAAACAGAGTCTCTATCTCTTCCTCCAAACCCCATTATTAATGCCTCTTTCCAAGAAAGGTTCTTGGTTTTATTTTTCCAGGCCTTGAACCAATAGATTGTGCCTCCCTCCATGCAGCTGTAAGCCAACCTGAGTCTCTCCTTCTCTGCCTAAGAGATCGATCCCAATGGGTCCATCCCCTCAAACTTGAGTCTCTTTACAAAGAATGGGTTGGGAGCATAACCTACCTGGCTGAGAGCATAACCTCTCACTCTACAGGCTAATGGCCTAACTTTACAATGAATTTACTCAATAATCCCCTATACTAAAATGTTGGGAGGGGTTCCACACTCACACATACACATAAGTCTTCACATTGATAAGATATTGTCCGCTTTGGGCCAAGCCCTCACGGATTTGCTTTGGTACCACTCCAAAAGGCCTCTTATCAATGGAGGTATCTTATGTGTATATAAACTCATGTTCATCTCTTATTTTTCTGATGTGGGACTTTGTTTGTACCCAACATAAAACCCACTCCCTATTTGTAAAGTTTCTCTTCCGCTTCCCACTAACTAACTAACTATCAAATAACCTATCACCTTATATCCTATCAATACATAACTAGTCTTTGGTCTAGTAAGAGTGGCATACTAAAGAGTACTTAAGTGATACAGGTTGAAAATGCAAGCCATTAAATATTGTATCCTTAAGATACCTCAGTATACATAAGTAGTCTTTGGTCTAGTAAGAGTGGCATACTAAAGAGTACTTAAGTGATACAGGTTGAAAATGCAAGCCATGAAATATTGTATCCTTAAGATACCTCAGTATACATAACTAGTCTTTGGTCTAGTAAGAGTGGCATACTAAAGAGTACCCACAACTTAACGATATTGTTAAGAAGCGTAGTGTATTTTAAACCTAATTTAACCTCACAAAATCAACTTATAAGATGAGATTTGTATCCGTAAATTGATCTTATCTCTAGTTGATGTAAGACTTTCAACACACCCTCTCACATTGAGGTATATACATATCGTACGTGAAACTACACATTAATAGGTTGTTAAATAGTGGCGATAGTAGGTGAAACAATAGACCCAACAAATATCAAATTTTGTCAGGATAGACTCTAACCTATGACTACGATACCATGTTAAGAAGTGGACTTTAAGCCTAATTCAACTCTACAAAATCAGCTTGTAAGATGAGGTTTGCACCTACTTATATAATAAAAATTGACCTTATCTCTGGTCAATATGAGATTTCCAATAGATACAAAGTAGGATCAGAGAACAAATCAGCTCCATATGTTTGGATAACTTGCAGCTTGTTACCATAGGGGAAGAAATAGTATGAGCATTTGTGATGAGTGACTTACAAAGCAAATCTTGGATGTACTTGGTTTGAGTCATTAGAATAGATTTGTCAAGTAAGTATTTAACTTCAGGACTGAGAAAATAATCAAGATATCCCAATTGTTTTAAAGAGACATTATGTTTGGATGTAATGTCTTGAATCAGTTCAACAGAACACCAATTATTATAATATCGTCCACATAAACCAGAAAATAAATAATTTGCAAATGTTTTCTGTAAACAGAGATGAATTACAAATGTTATTGACGAATCCAATTTTTTGAAGAGTAGTTTACAACCTGTGAAACAATTGACAACTTGCTTGTTTTAGCCCACAGGAGGCTTTATTCAACTTGCGAACAAGAATCTTGTCACTTGCGTTAAAGCCAGGCGGTTGAGTCATAAATTGTTCATTCAAGAAAGCCATTTAAAATGGCATTGTTAACATCTGACTGAAATAATTTCCTATTCCAACCATAGGATATAACCAGAGTGACAATAATTTGAATTGTTATAGGTTTCAGCACCAGAGAAAAAGTCTCATGAAAATCAAACCTATGTATTTTGATGAAATCCTTTTGCCACTAGTCGTGCTTTATATTTATTAACTGAGCTATCATCATTTTCTTTGACTTGTAAGACACATTTAGACCCAACATATTGTCTATCAAAGGTAATGGAACTAAATCTCTAGTATTTTTTCTTCATGAGAGCGTCATATTCTTGCTGCATTGCAGCTAACCAATTAGCATCTTTAATAGCTTGCTTAACATTTGTAGGTTTTGAATTAGAAAGAAGTGTGACGGATGCACTCTGTGAGTAACAATTTCAGATTTGGATCTTGTCTTCATCGAAAGAGTATCAACAGGAGTTACAACATCATGTATTGACACAATATTAATCATCAGTAGGTGCAGTAATAGACACAGACTCAGAACAAGATGACTCTTTTGAGGAATTGATAGACATACCAGTAGAGGAAGTGGTAGTGGACAATTGGTGTGGTGTAAGAGTAGCATTTAAAGTAAAATACCGATTGAGATCTTTAGCAATGTTAGGACTACGAGGTAAAAGCCAAGAATAAGGAAATTCTTGTTCATTAAATTGAAAATCCTTAGAAATGTAAATTTTTTGAGTAAGAGGACAGACACTTATAGCCTTTATGTGTTTAAGAATAATCCAAGAAAATGCATTCCTCTTATCTAAAATCAATCTTACGAGAGTGATAAGGTTTTAAAAGAGGAAAACATGTACATCCAAATATTTTTAGAAAAGCAAAATCAGGATCTTTATTAAAAAGAACATAGTAAGGAACAACAGAATTTAGAGAACCTGTAGGAAGCTTGTTAATGAGATCAACAGCTGTAGTGAAGGCATAATCCTAAAATTTTGGTGGAAGAGAAGATTTATGCAGCAGATGTTTCAATAAAGAAATATTACTCTTCTTTCTCTTTTCAATTCTGGGT